>CAUOFW020007168.1:1197498-1325802 GCA_963454935.2 Ilex paraguariensis | reverse complement strand
TTCCCCCCCCCCCCCCCCCCCCCCAAAAAAAAAAAAAGATAGTTTGATGAAGAGTTTGTGGGTTGGAAATTTGGGCGCGAGGGTGGTGTCATTTTGAAAATTTCTTCTCCTGGAGATTAAGTTAATGAAGAGCTGAGGCTTTGAGTTTCATAGCTTTTGATCAGAATTTGTGCTACTTTGAGAATCTATATGGTTGTTTCTTGACAATGGGTTCAAGAATTTGGGTGTGTTCTCTGGTTATTTCCATCCAAGTACTGATTATAGCATCTCAGACAAATAACCAGGATTGTAAGTTCAATTCTTTTGATCTGTGTTTTTGTCTACAGTAGATGCTACTTTTTTTTCTTTTATGATCATTCCCAGAAAGAACACAGTTCCTACTTATAAGGTTGATGCCCTTTGAACATATTAAGAAAGTACATACTTGGCACTCTTTATTCTTCTTCCCTCTGAAATTTAATTTGCTCTCTGTTTGGGGGCAGAGAAAATGAAGGGAAAAAAAGAACATAAAATTATGAATCATTTCTGGGTTGCAAAACTGAACTTAATTAACCCAGTTTTGAAGCAGTTTAGCAGAGGTTCTGGATTTCCTTTTTCTGTTTTCACACACTGGAAGAAACATGATTAAGTTTGAATATGTTTTAACTTCTCCAAAATTTTTCCTGAAACCAAAGTTTAATTATGCACTTCTGTACATCATAATCTAATTTGGTTGGAAACAACTCCACAGTGAAGATTGCCTATCCGTGCTCTTTGGACTAGATGATTGCATATTTGCTATAATATTCATTCGTAAAACAATCTTTTAGTTCCCTGTATCACTTGCTTTCCAATGCAAGAAGTCATTTTCTTTACTTATACGAGAATTCAATTGGCAGCGAATCGAGGGAATCTATTTTACCAGAAATAAATTCTCTTTATGATGCAGATGTTGCTCTACAGTCTCTTCAGGATATATGGCAAAACACACCACCCAATTGGGTTGGGCCAGATCCATGTGGTGCTGGCTGGGATGGAATTAGGTGCAACAATTCCCGTGTGACTTCTATGTAATTCCCTTATGCATTTCACCTTTTTTCACGACTATTGAAGGTTACTTAAAATGCAATTCATGTTTTCTTTAAGGCTATTCTGATCACTTCCAATTTCAGAACATTGGCAAGCTTGAATTTGACTGGTCAGCTGTCTGGAGACATCCAGGAGTTGGCTGAACTACAGATTCTGTAGGTCTTCTGTTTGCACTTATGTCTTCTCCCATACATGAATCCACGATACCATTTACCCTGTGAAACATCATACAATACTCATTACCATTGTAGTTTCTAGCATATTGAGCATTTCAGTTTTTCAAATCCCATTATTCTACTGGAATGCAACATTTCAGCAGTCGTAGCGGAATGTATCAGGCACTGATGAGACCGGTTCCGGGCTGAGAGAACTAAATAATCCATTGTAAAAGCAATTTGTTGGTCGTATTACGACAACCAAAAAGTTTACTTGAATGAGGCCAGTGTTTGAAGTATCAGGCTGCATGTCTGGGTTAGTTTTATCCAGTCCATGTTTTACCAAATTGACTAGCTTTCTTTTCGGTAATGATTCCTCAGGAGAAACCTCCTAGGCTCTTCCCATCAAATATTAAGGAGAGCACTTATGATGAGTCCAACTAAACTTAATATGCGGCCTGTGTTTTTCCATTTTTTTTTGTTAAAAGTTGTCAAATATTATTTCTGATGATCCGCTTCTGTATATAGAGATCTTTCATACAATAAAGGATTAACTGGATCTCTTCCTCCATCGATCGGAAATTTGAAGAAGTTAGCAAGATTGTAAGGAAATTTAGATTTTTTCTGAGTCTTTGCATATAATGAACTTGTTTAATACAAATCCTTTTATAAACCATTTTCTGCTGCTTGCATGACAGAATCCTGGTTGGTTGTGGTTTTTCTGGTCTGATACCAGACACGATAGGATCTCTGCAACAGCTGATTTCTCTGTAAGAAATTCAACTTTGGTAATTTTCTTCTGCATATGCAAATATTGTTTTGAAGTCTAAGTTTTGTGTGCAATTGATTTGAAAGCTTTTATTGAATTTGATATTGCATACAAGCCATAGCTGCAGAATCTTCTCTTCTTGGTGTTAGGCGTTGGTCTAGAACACAGATTCTGCACCCCTCATATGGTGTAAGACTCATGTTCCATGGTGACGTGAGTCTATATGAATGGAATCACAGAACCTGGGAAGATTTGATACAAGTTCAAGTTAGCAAAAACCTAATTCATTTGTTTTGTGGACTGTGGTCCGTCAAATCTCTCCTCAGTAGCTCAATTATTCTAATTCATGTGTTTAGAAGTTTGCATGTTTCAAATTGAAAAAGTCTCACTTGATTGTGCCTGAAGGTGATATTTTATCTTGACTTACTTTTTTTAGTGTAATTGATTGTCTAGACACAAATTTCCAATGATCTTATTCTGTATTCTACAGGTCTCTGAATTCCAACAACTTCATTGGAGGAATACCTCCTTCCATTGGTAGTCTAATAAATCTTTATTGGTTGGATATAGCTGACAACAAGCTTAGTGGCACTATCCCAGTATCTGATGGAAACAAACCTGGTCTTGATATGCTGGGCCATACAAAGCATTTGTATGTATTATATCGTTTCCCTTATCCTTTTACGACTTATTCTTTCATTAGTTCCTTCAGAAATAGATATTAACCTTAGATTCTGTCTATTATTTGTAGTCATTTTGGACAGAATCGTCTTTCCGGTGAAATCCCTCCACGGCTTTTCAACTCAAATATGACTCTCATTCATGTGTAAGTTCCATGGAACTGGCTATAGAAATTGAATATCTCAATAAGATCTATAAATTACTTGGGATAGATTCGTGCCAATATTATGTGTCAATATACGTGTTCCCCTATGTTTTTTGCTAAACATTGTTTGCTCAACTATTTTTACCAAAAAAGGAAAAAAAAGAAAAAAAGAAAAAAAAGGAGATGCATAAAGCTTCTTCTTGGAGGGGAAAATCCTATGCTGAATAGGATGTGGGTGTGCACATACACTCAACTATGCTTTCCAACTATTTAGTGATTATTCTGTTTGGACACATCTTTATTTTTCATTCACGGGAACAATCTGCAGTGGTTTGTTTATATATCTTAACTTGTTAATTGGTCCTCTCCTCTAAAAACAGGTTAGAAAACAATTGTGCCAATGTGGTATTCAGTGAGAATTGTTTCCTTTAATTGTACGGACACCTTAATCAACAAACATTTCCTCTAGAGATTGATTTCTGTATTCGGATGTATGATTAATTTTATCAGGCTTTTTGAAAGCAACAATCTCATTGGCAACATCCCTTCCACAATAGGACTTGTACAGACTTTGGAGGTGCTGTGAGTATCTCTGTCTCATANACAATCTCATTGGCAACATCCCTTCCACAATAGGACTTGTACAGACTTTGGAGGTGTTGTGAGTATCTCTGTCTCATACTCTCTACTAAATCCTACTAACTTACTCTCTGGCTGTGAATTCCTGTTGAAGTTTTTGAACTAATGACTATGCTGGCCACAGACGTCTTGACAGGAATGCATTAAGTGGAACTGTCCCACAAAACCTCAATAGCAATAGTCTTCTCAAAGAGCTGTAAGTCGAAAAAATGGAATAACCAACTTAAGTTTCCATACCAGTTTCCAGGAAGTCAGCATCATCCTGCATTGCAAGAACCATCTCACTAAAAAGACTTTTCACCATCTGCTTCCAGGTATTTGTCAAACAACAAACTGACTGGCGCCTTGCCTAATTTAACTGGCCTGAATTCCCTCA
Organism: Ilex paraguariensis; assembly: GCA_963454935.2. NCBI lineage: Eukaryota > Viridiplantae > Streptophyta > Magnoliopsida > Aquifoliales > Aquifoliaceae > Ilex > Ilex paraguariensis. Next base: position 1,321,969 of record CAUOFW020007168.1, on the reverse strand, counting down.
ACTACATGTAAGTAGCAGAACAAATGTGCTAAAATCTTGTTTGGTCCAAAACAAATGTGCTAAAATCTTGTGTCATGATGGTTTTATGATGTATACTATATAGTGTTTCCCATTACCATACTTTAGCTGAAAGGTTGTAGTCACTTGCAGGGATCTGAGCAACAATAGTTTTACTGCGTCTGCTGTTCCATCATGGGTTTTGACCCTACAGTCTTTGACAACACTGTATATCTCTCTCTCTCTCTGTCACACACACACACACACACACACCCTGAACTCCCATATTTTTTGTTTTAAAAAATATTTATTTTGCTTGAATAGTATGAAACAATATGATAATTTAGCTCCAATGCATCCTTAACGTATCCTAAATGTGTAGATCGTGCATACTTGCCATATCCTAAATGTATCAGACACGTATTATCGGCATATCCCAATTACGTCAAAAATAAAAAATATCTTAATGTATCCAAGGCATATTTGGTCATATCTGTATCTGTATTTGATATTTATCATACATTTATATTTCAGGTCTAAAAAGTACGGACACGAACACAAACATTGGACACGAATGTAACACAACATGGGCATACTGATACGAAATTTTTTAAAAAAATAAGACACGAATGCGTTAAATATAATGTATTTATTTATATATATAATATGACACACTTACCCCCTCACCACCCACTTGTATCCACTCTTTCAATCCGACTTTTTGTTCTACTTTTTTTGTAAAAGTCATCATGTAATAAAATAAATATATATTGGTAATAATCCTTCAATTCATCCTATCCTTAATTCTAAGAATTCACATCATGATACCGAATAAAAAATACAATATTACATATATTGATACATATTCATCATAAACATCTATGTTTTAACTATTAATGACTATTACAATTTCCATTTTAAAAGATATCTCACTTCGTAATTCTAATTTTCATAAATTTCAAAGAGCCCAATTCATAACTCCATTTTTCATCACATTCTTTCATTTATAAAGTTTTTTCCAATTGTATATAATTTCTTTTGGGTCCGAAATTATGTTATATTTATGCCCTATATTCATATAGTGATTATAACTTTGTTTATATTATGCCTTTGACCCATATCTCTTTAGAATGACAAAAACAACTTCCTTAATTATAAAGTTACTTGACAAGTTTTTAAAATTTTGAAAAAATTCTTAAAACGTATCCTCCAACGTATACAAAGCGTATTGGCTGTTGTTCTTAATGTGTCCCGAGCGTATCAGTGGAGTGTCCTCTGTGTGTCCTAAAAAAGTTTTAAAATGAAAAAAATGGACACTTACTTTAGTGTGTTCAATAAGTGTGTGAGAGTGTCTGTATCCTAGATATGACTGACACCGACACTCTAACTAAAATAGAGTGCCCGTGCTTTCTAGCTCCAGTGTTGTTGCAATATATGTGCTTCATAGTCTACCACTCATCCATGTAAACGTAATGATCTCAACTATGCGAATTATTGACAACTTCTTATTGATCTGTTAGCATACTATACCTTAGTTTTTGCCTCCCCTATGGTTCTCCTATATGGATGTGTTGTGCACACGTTTGTGTGTTATTTGCAATTTGATTTGTTGTTTAGATAAAAGAACACAATGGAAACAGATCATTAGCAAATGGGGAAACATTGCTTGGTGCACACATGTCATAGGAATTGCACTATCAAATTCATGTTTTCATAATAAAGCAACGTAGACCTGTTTTGTGTGTGTTAACCTTAATTAAGAAAAATTTATACACCTCCAAAAAGAAAGCAAGAAACTCGATTTGATAGAACTCATCACTTCATTTTGTTCATCCAAGAGCAAGGCCTGAGCTTGGTAGCTTCACTAACAATAGAATAACAGTTCCCAAAATCACTGTGGAACTTTATTGGATGAAATTTTACTTTTTTCCCCGTTACTCTGTTATTGGCGTTTTTTTTTGCACTTTCACGCTTTCTTACAACTTTACCGTCTGCCCCATTTTACCAAAATCACCCTCACGAAATCTGACTTGTAAATTCTCAATAATTTAAGACTGTAACTAGGATGTTCTTTATGGGGTATTATGGGTATTTGATGAAGATTCCACACAAGCATTCGGCTGAACCAACCTAACAACCACCACTTTCCCCTATTCTTCTTTGTTTTGACAAGTAATCAAGTAAATTAATAAATCTCAAAAAATTATTTATACTAATTAACAATTAATAGAAATTATCAACAAGATTACAATTGAAGATTGTACCCATAAAAAATCAAATGAAACTTCACAGCAATGCAATACTGAGATATAGTCATATGTAAAAACTGACATTACATATTTTGAAAAGAAACCAACCAATTTAACCAAAACCTCTCAATCTGTTCTCACAAAAAGAAAGACAACTTAATGAATAATTCACGTAAAATTTGTATTGTCAAAAAATGTCAAATATTATGTCAAATAAAATATTTACAATTTCACAAATTTTACAAATACAATGTGGGGTAATCTTGGTTCATATCCATTGTTTTTTTCTTTTGGGGGGGGATAGTTCATCTCTATTATTTTTATTCACTGTTAAGGTGTTTGCTGTAGAACATAACAATTTAACCAAATTGAATTTTTTTTAATTAACGATTTTGATGTTACACAGTGTTTTCAGGTACAGGACATTAACTAGTATATATATATATATTTCTCTCTATGTGTATATTTGTGTTTGTGTACATTCTGCATTCATTTGAAAGATCCAAACCATTCCCCAAATAAGTTCACTAACCTCGAACTGGCAGAGTTATGGAACGCGTAANTTATGCATTCATTTGGAAGATCCAAAGCATTCACCAAATAAGTTCACTAACCTCGAACCGGCAGAGTTATGGAACGCGTACAACTTGAAGGACAAGTTCCAGTTGGCCTCTTCAGCCTCCCTCTCTTGCAGACTGTGTGAGTATTTTCTCAATCTCAGGTGATACTGTATTTATGTACTAAATCTCGGGATTCCAAAGATACCAATCATATAATCTTATTCAGATCTCAATTCAAGTGATTCTGGTCATGCATCCCAAACGATGGAACTGATGACTATAAGTACATTTGTTTTGACATGACAGCATACTGAAGAACAACCAGCTCAATAGCACTTTGGATATTGGCCCCAGCTACAGCAATAAACTGCAGCTCGTTGATTTGCAGAGCAATTATATTACTGATTATGCTCGGAGGGTGGGATACAATAAGGAGTTGATGTAAGTTGCGCCCTTTTATTCTTCTGACCATTTTATATCCGTCATGATTTGAAGGCCATTATACTTTATCTTTAAAATTTATGTCATGTATCGTTTTACCCGATTGGTGTAATGTATTTTTCAATTTCCTGCAGACTTGTAGGTAACCCAATTTGTCAGGAAACAGGACAGAGTCAGACAGAAAACTACTGTGTCATTCCCCTGCAGTCCAATTATTCCTCATATTCAACTCCTCTAAATAATTGCTTGCCTACTACATGTGGTTCGAATCAGTTATCCAGCTCCAATTGTAAATGTGCATATCCATACACAGGCACCCTAACTTTCAGAGCTCCTTCCTTCTTTGACCTGAGAAATTTGAGTATTTATACGTCCCTTCAAAGTTCTATGATGGGTTTTTTTCAGTCCCATCAACTCCCTGTGGATTCAGTTTCTCTGAGTAATCCAACCAAAAATTCAGATGATTACGTTATACTGGACGTGGAAATTTTCCCATCTGGCCTAAATCGTTTCAACCGAGGTGGAATTTCTGGAGTAGGGTTTGTGCTAAGCAGCCAAACTTTCAAGCCTCCCAGCGTATTTGGACCCTTTGTCTTCCATGGTGATGGCTATGGAAACTTCGCAGGTGATTGAGTATTTCATGTGAGCATGAGAGAATTCTTTGAAGGCCGTTCTATTGTTTTCTGATGCATCTCTCTCTCTCTCTCGTATGTTCTCCTGGAATATCTTCAGGAACCCATAAATCAACAAGTACTGGCGTCATCATCGGAGCAGCAGTTGGTGGCTCTGTCTTGGTGATATTAGTACTCCTCGCAGGAGTTTATGCTTTCCGTCAAAAGAGAAGAGCTGAAAGAGCTGATAAACAGAATAATCCTTTCGGTAAGTTCTGGACTTAATCTCAACAAAGCAATTTTAGCAATTATGTCTACTATACGGGTTTTCACCAATATCAGTATTGTACCTATCAAGCATCTTGGAACCCAGACAAAAGCAGCGGAGGTGTTCCTCAGTTAAAAGGAGCAAGATTTTTTTCGTTTGAGGAGCTCAAGAGATGCACAAACAACTTCTCAGAAACCAATGATCTTGGATCTGGTGGCTATGGAAAGGTCAGCTTTAATATTATCTTGTTATTTGATATATAAGCCGCATCTGCATCTATTCTTGGTGGTCATTGCCTTCCTGCCATCCTGGTGTATGCCTTCACTTCTGTAATCTGCAAAGGCAAATGCATTGGGATCTAGATGACATCATATTTTTACAGGCATTTAGAACTATGACAAAATTCTCTAGTTTTTTGGAAGAAGAAAGATAAACAGACATATTTGGTCACTCATGATTAGGTGAGCCAGCCTTGAGAGTTTTATGAACCATTCAGGCCTAGTGCTCATGAATCTAATAATTTTTATCGTTTTCATGTACTGACCAAGTCATACAGAAAATTCTAGAATTAGAAATGTCTTTGTTGGTAACTGTAAGTGCTGGTGCCTCCCCCCCCCCAAAAAAAAATAAATAAATAAATAAATAAATAAATAAAATAAAACAAAAAAAACTTCACTAACTTCTATTTGAAAATAACTCTGCACATTTAAGGATTTGTTCATCAAGACTTTCTCAAGTCTCAACCTTCTCAATATATTTCTCCGAAAAATTTTGCCGCTGTATGGTTCTCAGATTTTAAAATTTTTTATTATGTTTTTAGGTATACAGAGGAACTCTTCCCAGCGGACAACTAGTTGCCATCAAAAGAGCTCAACACGGATCTATGCAGGGTGGTCTTGAGTTTAAAACTGAGATTGAGCTTCTTTCAAGGGTTCATCACAAGAATGTTGTCAGCCTAGTGGGCTTCTGTTTCGAGCAAGATGAACAGATGCTGGTCTATGAGTATATTCCAAATGGTACACTGAAGGAAAGTCTTTCAGGTACTTCTGCTGATTGCCTATCCTTCACTCCATATGAATACTGTAGAAATTTGTGGAACAAAATTTGATAAATTTAATGAATAGGGAGCTAGCTTTTGAGAATTAAAAATTCTCTTTTGTATGAAAATAGTAGAGTTGAGATTTTTCCTCAATGATTTTCTCACAAATTAGGTGTTTCCTTGGTGTGTTATCTCAAAGAGCCTTTTATATAAGGGAGGATTGAACTAGCCGTTCAACTAGTCATTACCACTCAACATAATATCCTCAACTCTCCAATATTTTCTCAACTCCACTAGTATTTCTTTAATCCTCTGCAGTCAAAGTAGGCTAATTATACTTCAAGTAGGATTGACTAGTCTCTCACTACTTGATAGGTCCCTTTAGCCAAGTCACTCATACTGACCAGAAAAGATCCAATTCAAACATCCAATTATATCAATGTAATATATATGTATGCATGCATGCATCATTATAAAATAATATTTAATATATAATAATTTGACAAAAAATGTTTCTATGATATATGTCATGAATAATGCAATATTTAACCAACGGATTGAGATTTTATATATTTCAAATTGGACCACCAACCGTGGTTTAATTAATATCGAGGGATTTTAGCCACATATTACAACATCTCCCACTTAGCTACAAGTCCGAAATATTCATTCATAACTTAAACCTATAACAACGACATGTTGTTTAAATTCTTCGGTTCCAATAGGTTTTGCCAATGGATCTGCAACAATATCTTTTGTACAAAGATAATCAATAGTAACATGTTCTTTTTCTATTATATCACTTATATACTGATATTGTAACTCAATATGCTTACTTTTGGGCCCGATTTCTCAATTTTTAATGGTTTTTATCGCAGCCTCATTATCACAAAAAATACGAATAGACATATTATCTACACAGACAAGCTTTAAATCAGTTAGAAACTATTTTAACCATACGACCTCAGAGACAACTATATTATAAGCAACATATTTAGCTTCCATAGGACTTTTAGCTATGCAATATTTTTTACTAGACCATGAAATAACACCACCACCAAAAAAAAATATATAACTCGTGGTAGATTTATCATCAATATCACTAGCAAAATCAGCATCACAATAACTATTAACATATATATCATCAGTTTGATATGTTAAAGAAAAATCTAATGTGTCTTGTATGTATCTAAGTATACGTTTTACAACTAACCAATGAGGTATACTTGGATTACTTTGATATTGACTAATCAAATCAACAACATAACTAAGGTCAGGTTTAGTGCATAACATAGTATACATAAGACTACCAACAACTTTCGCGTAGGGTTTAGATTTCATTTCTTGTATTTCCTCTTTAGTTTTAGAAGTCATATTCTTAGACAATTTTACTCCTTTATAAATGGGTGATTCAATAGGTTTATAATAATCCATTTTGAATTTCTTTAAAATATTTTCCAAATAAGATTTTTGAGATAAACTCAATTTTCTTTACTTTCTATCTCTAGAAATTTTAATTCTAAGTACATAATGTACTTCACCCATATCTTCATTTCAAACTTGGTGTTTAACCAATCTTTTAGTTTTAAGATTCTATTTATATCATTTTTGGCAAGTAAAATGTCATCCACATACAAGGAAAGAATAATATAATAACTCCCACTATTCTAAGTATATATACAATGATCATAGTTATTTGGAACAAACTATATGATACAATTGCATTATAAAAAGTATGGTATCATTGTCTTAAGGATTGTTTTAAACCATATAAAGATTTATTCAATTTGTACACCTTTTCTTCTTTACCTTCAACTTCATATCTTTGTGGTTGATACATATAAATTTTTTTTTTAAAGTTCACCATTAAGGAAAGCAGTCTTAATATCAATGGATTTTAGCCACATATTACAACAAATACTAATGCTGTTTATGCTTCGATTTGCATACTTGACAACTCATGGTCAAGGCTTACCAAAAATTGAAATAATTGAATGGCATTTCTGCAGATTACAGCTAGTAATGTTCTGCATCAGTAACTTAGATCATTAAAAAGTTGAAATCCGAGAGTTTGAGAATGTCCCTCCTTTTTGCATTTTCTCAAGTTGGATATCTTTGTGTGGTATGTAGTATGGTTTTAATTTCCATAGTTGTGCTTGTATGTTTCTCCTTTTGACATATCATTGGTCTGAACGACTTGCCACCTTTGATTTTTTTTTTGAAACTATTTTTTATCTTATTAATACAGTTACTATTTCTTATCAAAAAAAGTTGAATCCGAGTTCAACATTCTTCCAGAATAGGATTACTATGTTCCTGTAGCCTCACCTAGAAATGCACCAGATATGTCTTGCACCATTATTGGTTTTTATGGAATAAGAAAATTCTTGAAGATATTCTTGCAAAATTGCTGCTAGATCGTCCTGATCTTTGTTCTTTGTAACCCCAGTGTGATTAGCTACACTGCCAGACTGTTCTGACTGGGGGAATAGAATGTACGCCATTGAATGCTGATAATTTATGAATTACCTGCGTAGGGAAGTCAGGAATCAGATTGGACTGGATGAGGAGACTTAGAATAACCCTTGGAGCAGCCAGGGGTATTCAGTATTTGCATGATCATGCTAATCCTCCCATCATACATAGGGACATCAAAACAAACAATATTTTACTGGATGAACGCTTGACCGCAAAAGTTGCTGATTTCGGTCTTTCCAAACCTATGGATGACTCTGAAAAGGGTCATGTCACCACTCAAGTCAAGGGGACAATGGTAAGTAAGTTTTGAAAGCATGATATTTTGCTGAAATCGAGGGTTTACACCAAGGAATGCACAAAGATATTCCTTTAACTGTGGAAATTAAAATGGTTTCACTGAAAGAGAAAGGGTAACACAATATGTTCTCACAATTTCCCATAACATTACTCCAGCATATATCATAGGAAAATATGCAGGCGTTTTTCAGAATGTCTGATTCATCAAGAAGAACCCACCATTTCTTAGCTAAAAAGAATATTTAATGCAGTAAAATTTATGGAATCACTAAAGATAAAAAGTTTTGAGTTCATTGAAGATTCTGCGACTTTTCTTTAGTTTTTTGGATTGAAAATTGGAAGTTTATTGCAGGGCTACATGGATCCTGAATATTACATGACTCAACAGTTGACTGAGAAGAGTGATGTTTATAGCTTTGGTGTGGTAATGCTGGAGATGATAACTGCAAGAAGTCCAATTGAGAAAGGGAAATACATTGTAAGAGAGGTGAAGCAAGCAATGGATAGGACCAAAGAACTATATAACCTTCATGGAATTCTTGACCCAGCCATTGGTTTGAACAGTACTGCACCAAAATGTTTAGAGAAGTATGTGGATCTGGCACTGAGGTGTCTCGAAGAAACAGGATTTCTCAGGCCAGCAATGAGCGAGGTGGTGAAAGAGATTGAGAACATCATGGAATTGGCTGGGCTGAACCCCAATGCTGAATCTGCATCAACTTCAGCAAGCTATGATGAGGGAGGTAAGGGGTTCGACCATCCTTACAGCAATGAAAGCCTCTTTGATTATAGTGGAATCTATCCACCCTCAAAGTTAGAGCCCAAGTAAAGATCACTGTTTTACCTCCAAGATGAGGATGTGTATACAGTTTATTGGTTTTCACTGACCATGGAACATTTAATTTGTTCTGGCCTTATGGTATTTGAACATGCTAAAGAACCAGAACTGTATTTATTCAAATTCTGTCTAGTTTTCTGGTGGTGGTGAGGGGTTGCAGCCATCTTGTTAATATACTAGAAAGAGACGGGGGTTTAAATCTGAAAGGCCTTGAGAGGAGATGAAGTGGAAAACATAAGGCAACAACTATCTATTTTTGTAGAAGCTCCATTTATGCAAGTAATCTCTATTCCTTCTAGCCAAGGGTCAAAATTTTATTGCGGTTGATTGTTTAGGTTTTTGCAAACTAGTTTACAAGAGTTTCATATGCTTATCGAAGTTGTAACAATACACATTACTATGAAGAAAGATTAGCAAACCAGTCTGTGAAATCTTGGAACTTCATTACACAAAATTCTTGTGTGTTCGCGACAAACTCAATTGCACCTCAGGTCGGTTTCTCCAACAGGGCTGAGAAGTATCACTTGTTTCTATCAATTCCCCGGTTGCGCTTCATGCCAGCAGTCCATCTTAGTTTCTTGAATCCGACGATCCAACATTGGAACGTTGGTTGTGTCAGCTGAGATCCGAGACAGAAGAAATGGTCGAGCCAGAAGAGCCCACCTGGCCTCAACGCTCTGTTTATATCATAGAGAGTGAACTAGAGCGTGCCTTCTGGTATCCAATTGCTAAGCGCATGCATAGGATGCACTATGTCCAGTGTGTTCTCAAAGAAGGGAAGTCTCTGGGAAACACTTAAATGCATTGGTATTTGTCCCCTTTGATGCAATGAAACTGTTGAAGGGACCATCCAAGTTCATAGAGGTGGTGATAATGGTTGTATTCCTCTCTTTCATCCTGGCCGCGAATGTGCCCGCTCCTCCTCCAATGTCAAGTCCTATACGAATGGTTCCTCGTGGTTTTGTCTCTAGAATTTTATCGATCCCAAAATTAAGCCCTCCATTGTCATGGAGCCACCACGTCCACGTCTTCTCTTTCCCCTGTAAGTCGAAGTAATCATTACAATCATAGAACGCTGGAAGATTTTTCCGGTTAATAAGGCACTTGTAGCTTTTACATGTGTAGGGGTCCCAAATTATGCTTCTATCAGGCGGCATTGCCCAGAGGCTGTCGGGTAGCGGAGTTGGCTCCACATAACCGGCAGGCGACTTGGGGTGGCAATGCCGTCNTTGCCCAGAGGCTGTCGGGTAGCGGAGTTGGCTCCACATAACCGGCAGGCGACTTGGGGTGGCAACGCCGTATGGGGAGTGGCTCACACCCCTTGAGCATGAGTTTTTGCGCGAAAACATCATCCATCGGACAGTCTTTTCCAATGTCATATGTCATGTATTGCGCTAACTCGTCTTTGAACTTCAAACAACCTCCTCCAAATGGGGGATAGACCTTATCAGATCCCATCCTGAGGGAGTACCCGAGTGGGAGCTTGTGAAGCCCGATGGCAAGTTTCACTTCACTAGAGGAAGTGGGATCTGTATCTGCTTCAGGTTCACGTAGGCGAGTAAGCNCATCAGATCCCATCCTGGGGGAGTACCCGAGTGGGAGCTTGTGAAGCCCGATGGCAAGTTTCACTTCACTAGAGGAAGTGGGATCTGTATCTGCTTCAGGTTCACGTAGGCGAGTAAGCTCAATGAGAAGTGCTTCAACAAGTTGGTTGGTGGATGTGAGTTGCCTGAGCAAGTCGGAAACTCGGGACCGACTGGTGGTGAGTTCTTTCCGAGTTATTTTGAGCTCATGAAGGAGGGTGGTGGTGTCCGGAAGAGGTAGGGAGAGGTGTTGGGTGAGAAGATTTAAAGGGGGGCCGGTAAAGATGTAGATTGTGAGGAGGTTGGTTAGTATGACAAGAGCTAGCATTTTGAGCTTGAACTTGGTCTGTGTGTGTTGATGTGGATACTTTCTTGGTGGGTAGTCTTGTTCTCCACTCCCCATTTCTAAAGGCCCTTTTTGGAGCAGAGGGGCTTGCTGATAAACAGCGCTGAGACTTACAATGAGAGAGAGAGAGAGAGAGAGAGAGAGAGAGAGAGAGAAAGAGAGAGAGAGAGGGAGAGAGAGAGAGAGAGAGAGAGAAGGTATGTGATGAAGCATAACGAGGCCATGGTTCAAGCTCTACATATGTAGAGAAGTCCTATATGATAACACTGCAATACCCTTTTTTTTTTGTGACATAGTATCGAAATTATTATAAAGTAAAAGATGAGTTTACAAATTAATCTTGTCACACTAAAATGAGATTATTATTTAGTCAGTGTAGCATTATCGCTAAAAATAAATATAGAAACGTACATATTTATATGATCATTTGCTTTTAGATTTGTTTTAGGCCATCATTCAGTGTGATCCGCCGGTTTAGACTTTCTGAGGGTGAGTTTGATTATTGTGCGAGGGAGATAAAGGATATATAAAAGATTTAGAGTAATGTTAGATGAACTTTAAAATTAGACTTAAAATTTAGATTTGATAATCTCAACTATTAAATAGGTAATGGATCCCAATAAATACTGGGACCCACAATAAAATCAATAGTTGAGATTATCAAGTCTAATTTTTAAGTTTATGTAATATTGCTCAAAGATTTATATTAGTGCCACAAGGAATATCCAGCCTGAGCCACTAGTCAATGGCCCATGCTCGTCCAATGGGATTATTCCATTATTCTTGCACTCTTTTTTCTCTATTTTTTCTTTATCTATCTGTCTCTTTTATTTTCTCTATCTATCCCCTATTTTCTCTCTCTCATTAATAATTTATTTTTTTCAAATATATAAAAATTTAATTTAATTTTTTTTCTCTCTCCCCCTATTTTCTCTCACCATTACATTTTCTCTCTCCTTATATCAAAGTTATAATAACACAATTACACCAATAAGTTATATTAATTAGTTAAAATTATCTCATAACACATCAAACAGTTACTCATGTATTCTAATAAACCAAACAGTTACACTAAATAATTATACAAAATTACAACACCAACTCAATTTGTCATTCATCGTTTACATAAACTAAAGAGTTACACAATTAGTATCACGACATAGTTACACTAATTATATACATCAAATTGGGTTTATCATTACACAAAAGAGTTTACCATTATACCAAATTTGATATATATAATTGGTGTGCTCATGTTGTAATACTAAATGACACAGCTCTTTGACTTATGTAAACAACTAAATGACAAATTGGATTTGTATCATAATTTTGTGTAATTATTTGATATAACTGTTTGATTTTATTAAAATACATGAGTAACTGTTTGATATATTATAAGACAATTGTAACTAATTTTGTGTAATTGTGTTGTTATAATGTTGATATAGAGAAAGAAAAAAAATAAGGAGAGAGAATAACAGTGAGAGAAAATAAGTGAGTGAGAGAGAGAAAATATGAGAGAGATGAAAAAATCAAATTAAATATTTACATATTTGAAAAGAAAATAATTTTTTCATGACAGATAAAGAGAGAAATAGGAGAGATATAGAGTAACGGAGACAGAGAAAGTGAAAGAATAAGAATTATGCATAATTTAAAATATGGTAAATAAGTAAAAAAATTCAAATGTCATTTGAATTTTATACCTAATCACAACATGTTTTACTAAAATTGAATTTAATAGAGTAAAATACTTATTTATACACTTCTTCTCAAATAAGTTTAAAAAAATATACCTACACTCAAAAAACGCAAGAAAAAATGACTCATGGTTAAACTATCGAATCAATTTTAATAGGCCTTAACGGATTATGGGTTAATTGCACTAGAGGTCTCCAAAAGTATAAAATTTGTCTCATTTTGATCCATAATATTTCAATTTCATCATTTTAGTCTCGGAAGTATTGAATATGTTTTTATGTGGTCTTTCAAGCAAACAACATTCAGATTACTAATAATTTAATATCATAAACTTGTCAAGTAATATTTAAATATGGACAAAAAAATAATTTGGATAACTATAGACCAAATTTCTACTCAAATTTTGGTCAAAGAGTTACTCAAAGAGTAATACTACATGAACTTAAAAATTAGACTTGATAATTACAGTAATTGATTTCACTGTGGATTTCAGCATTTATTAAGACTCATCACCTATTCAATAGTTGTGATTATTAGGTGTAGTTTTTAAGTCTAATTTTTAAGACTATGTAGTATTACTCTTATCGAAATTACATATTTTTTTATCATGAGTTATCCAAATTTTGGTCAAGAGTTATCCATATTACATATTTTTCGTTAAAAGCTATCCAAATTTTAGTCAAGAGCTCTACTCAAATTTTGTTGAAGAGCTATACCCAAATTTTGATCAAGAGCTATTCAAATTATTTTTTATCCATATTTAGGTATTACGTGACAAGTTTATAATAAAAAATCGTTATCAATTTGGACGTTGTCTGCTTAAGGGATCACATCGAAACATATTTAATATTTCAAAGATTAAAATAATACAATTAAAATATTAAAAACTAAAATAAGAGAAATTTCATACTTCAATGACATCTAATGCAATTAACTCATGAATTATTTATCAAAACGGTATTGAGAACTTTTAAACGAGTTGGAATCAAGGTAGTTTTTATTTTAATATTGAATGTTGAGCCACTAGTCAATGACCGTGCTCATCCAATGGGCCAACCAACAAAGACTGACAGACCTATGGTTGAACTACCGAGTCAATTTTAATAGATTGATATAAAAATTTAGACTTATTTGAATTAAATTACATTAAAAAAATTTATTTGGTCTCAAGTACATTTTTTTAAAAAAAAAGACTAAAAGACTATTTATTACTCATTACTCCCTCTTTCATTTTCTCTCTCACTTTTTCTTCCTTATTTTCTCTCTCTCTTTCCCATTGATAATATATTTTTTTAAAAAATATGTAAAGAGTGAATTTAATTTTTTTATCTCTCTCATTTTTTCTCTATCTCTCACTTGCTCCCCCTTATTTCCTTATTCTTTTTCTCTCTCTTTGCATCAACGTTACAATAACACTATTATACTAATCATCAACGTTGTAATAACACAATTATACTAATCAGTTATACTAATTAGTTACAATTACTCTATAATACACAAAATAGATACTCATGTATTCTAATAAACCAAACAGTTATACTAAACAAATATACGAAATTACAACACTAACTTAATTTGTCATTCAGTTATTTTCATAAATCAAAGAGTTACATTATTTAGTATCACGACATAGTTACATCAATTATATACACCAAATTGGGTTTATCATTACACAAAAGACTTTATAATTATACTAAATTTGGTATATATAATTGAAATAACGAAGTCGCGATATTAAATGGTAAAACTATTTAATTTATGTAAATAATTGAATGACAAATTGAGTTGGTATTATAATTTTGTATAATTGTTTGATTTATTATAACAGATGAGTAATTGTTTGTGTTGTTGTAATGTTGATATAAATAGAGAGAGATAAAATAGGGAGAGAGAAATTAGGGGTGTCAATTTTATCCGTTAACACAAACCCGATACGAACCCAACCCGACACAAAACTCGAAAATAACACGATTAGTTGACACGAGTAATAAATGAGTCAAATTAAGATTCAATTCGAATAACATAACTAATGGGTACTGTAAATAGAAAATAATTATTTAACAAGTATTGTAGAAAAAAAATAAAAAATTTATAATTTTTTATAATTTTTTAAATAATATTATATGAGTTGTTGTTGAATTAAATAATTTTTTATTAACACGAATATTGATACGAACCAGATACGTATCGAAAGTGACACTACACAAAAATAACATGACTGAAAGTGACACGATATGACATGATTGACGCTCCAAAGAGAAATGGTTATATAAAGTAGGGGGGAGAAAAAGAAAATAAGGGGAAAGTAATGGGGAGAGATAGAGCCGGAGAGAAAATAAGGGAGAGATAGTGAGAGAGTAATGGAGAGAGGGAGAGAGAGAAATATTGAGAGAAAATAGGGGAAAAGAGAGAGATGAAAAGAATAAAAAGTATGCATAATTTAAAGAATGGTAAGTAAGTAAAAAGTTTTAAATATCATTTGAATTTTGTACTTAATGACAAGAAATTTAATTAAAATTGAACTTAATAGAGTAAAATACTTATTCATATACTTTCTTTCAAATAAATTTAAAAAAATATATACACGCCCAAAAAACCCAACTTTTTTAAATGGGCTGTAATCAAGTTAGTTTTTAATTTAGGGCTAATATCAAATTACACTCCGAAAGATAATTTAAATANAATTTTTACATATTTGAAAAGAAAATAAATTATCAATGGTAGATAGAGAGAAAATCGGGGAAAAGATGGGAAAAGTAATGGGGAGAGATATAGACGGAGAGAAAATAAGGGAAAGATAGTGAGAGTATAATGGAGAGAGGGAAAGAGAGAAATATTGAGAGAAAATAGGGGAAAAGAGAGAGATAAAGAGAATAAAAAGTATGCATAATTTAAAGAATGGTAAGTAAGTAAAAAATTTTAAATATCATTTGAATTTTGTACTTAATGACAAGAAGCTTAATTAAAATTGAACTTAATAGAGTAAAATAATTATCCATACACTTTCTCTCAAATAAATTTTAAAAAATATACCCACACCCAAAAAAACCCAACTTTTTTAAATGGGCTGTAATCTAGTTAGTTTTTAATTTAGGGCTAATCTCAAATTACACCCCGAAAGATAATTTAAATCTTAATTTGTACCCTCAAAGTTTAAAAATATTAATTTATATCATGAAAGACATAAATTTATATCAATGTGCACCAAGGTTTAGCTACCGTCTATTTTACCATTAAAAAAGTTTGGGCTAATTACAAATTGCACCTTCAAATTTAAATAATTTACATTTATGATCTAAAAAAAAATTATTTATTAATATTCGTTAAATATCTCTTAATTTTGTCGTATCGTAATATTTTTGTGGCGTGTCATTATGTGTCGTGTTATATTATTTTTATATCGTGTTCGAGTCAATAAAAAATTATTTTTAACACAAAAAATATTTTCTTGTCGAGTTAATTATATTGTGTCGTATATTTCACATTTACGACAATTCATATAATACTAATAAAAAAATTTAAATACCTATTTTTTACATGCAATACTCATTAAATAAATATTTCATATTTAAAGTTAGACAAGACACGACACAACACAATTAAGAGCTATTTAAAGAGTATTAATGGATGTAATTATTTTTTGATCATAAATGTGAAATGTTTAAATTTTGATGGTACAATTTATAATTATCCCAAATTTTTTTAACGACAAAATGGACGACAGTTAGTTCCAGTTGCACATTGATACGAATTTATGTCTTTTACGGTGTAAATTAATATTTTTAAATTTAAGAATATAAATTAAAATTTAAATGATCTTTCAAAGTGCAAGTTGAGATTAATCCTTTAATTTACCCAATGTTTGATGGTAATGGGCCCAATACTATATATCTCATTGTGTGCTTTAAATGGGCCAGCCCATTGTATTAAGGCAGGCCAAAATTGCAGCCTATGGTCCTATTTGTTAGGTCACTTGACAACACGCAGACCACCACACAATATATGCCTTTACGACCGTGACACCTGGCTACCACAATCACTACATAGTACATGACCCCTGGGTCCATAACCCGGATTCCCAAAAACAATGAATGCGAAAGGTTGCCAGGCCGTCCAAATTGTTAGCAGTATGACAATAGAGGCTCAAGCCAATCGGATTGGGGCTATAGGTAATGTTAGTTTAAATTATATTTTATTTTTGATAATTATTAATTGTTGCACACGTACATTGTACATTTAATATTTTTAAAGTGTAACAAATAAAATACAAGAAAATGAAAAAAATAAATTCATATTTTTTTCATATTTTATACACTTGAATTGATGAGCAAGAGTCAAGAGTTTTTTTCCAGATACGTGAGCAAAGGTCAAGAGTTAGACAAATAAAACCAACCATGTCTTATCACAAGATCAATAATGCACAAATATTCTCATCCTCGCTTACCAAATAGTCAGAAAAATCCTGGTCCCCTCACCGAGGTCAATCTCAATAGTAAAATATGAGCGATTATTTGTTTTAAATAAAAAATAATAAAAATCTATATAATAAAGTAAAACGAATTTGAATTTTAGAGACAAAGA
Organism: Ilex paraguariensis; assembly: GCA_963454935.2. NCBI lineage: Eukaryota > Viridiplantae > Streptophyta > Magnoliopsida > Aquifoliales > Aquifoliaceae > Ilex > Ilex paraguariensis. Next base: position 1,304,980 of record CAUOFW020007168.1, on the reverse strand, counting down.
GTGGTCTACATCTTTTCGTGACTAAAAAAAAAATCATCTAACAGGTGACGTTATCCCAAACTGTTTCGTGCTATTGACGTTTCAGATCGTTTTGATCCGACGTACCACATTAACTCTTATGAAATATTTTTGTTACTAAAAAGTTTATAGTTTCCAAAATTGATATTCTAAAATTTAATTTCTCCAAATCTTTTCATTAAATCAAGCAAATCTCTCTTAAAAATCTTTTCATTCTAACAAAAATGTTAGATAGTGTCTGATTCAAGCAAATACTACATCTCTTTGTAGATAGATAGTATATATCACAGAGAGATATAATATATTACGAAAATATTTCTCTGTATCTCTCTCTGAAGAAAAATTATGTCTATATAATAAAGTAGAACGAATTTGAATTTTTGAGATAAAGAATGGTCAAGATCATTTCATGACAAAAAAATATCATCTAACAGACGACGTTATTCCAAACTGTCTCGAGCTATTGACGTCTCAGATCGTTTTGATCCAACGTACCACATTAACTCTTTTAAAATATTTTTCTTGCTCAAAATTTATAGTTTTCAAAATTGATATTCCAAAATTTAATTCTCGCAAATATTTTCCTTAAATCAAACAAATCTCTCTCAAAATTTTTTTCATTTTCATGAAAAAATCACAAAAATATTAGATAATGTCTGATTCAAGCAAATATTACATCTATTTGTAGATAGATAGTATATATCACAGAGAGATATTATATTATAAAAATATTCTTCTGTATCTCTCTTTGAAAAAAAATTATGTAATAAATATTAAATATATATAGTATATATCACGAAAATATTCATCTATATCTCTCTATTTCATTCAAACAATACTACAAATACGACTCATACAAATTCAATAGTCAATTTTATTTTTTTCATAATTAATAAAAAAAGGTATAACTTGCAAAAAATCTAATTTAACAAAAAAAATATGCTTAACATGTAAAATATACAAGATTAAATTCAAGTTATTGGACAACTCAGATATCAAGAGATATATTAAAAAAATATGTTTGACATTTAAAATATACAAGATTAAATTTATATACAAACACGAATCATACAAATTTAATATTTAATGAATAACACAAGACAACAATATTTACTAAATAATTCTAATCTAAATATCTGAGAAAAATTATACAAAATTACAAGCAAGAAAAACGATACAAAATTATAAGCAATACTATGAACACAAATCATACAAATTTAATATTTAGTGACCAACACGAAGCAACAATCTTTACTAAATAATACAATACTAAATAACGTTTAGTTTAAGTAAATATACTAAGAATATAAATAATCGAGAATAATTAAATAAAATTAAAAGCACTACTATAAACTCGAATCATACAAATTCAATAGTCAATTTTATTTTTTTGCATAAACAATAAAAAAAAAGCATAACTTACAAAAAATCTAATTTAACAAAGAAAATATGTTTAACATGTAAAATATATAAGATTAAATTCAAGTTATTGAGCAACTCAGATATCAAGAGATATATTAAAAAAAATATGTTTAACATTTAAAATATGCAAAATTAAATTCATATACAAAGACGAATCATAAAAATTCAATATTTAATGAATAAAAGAAGACAACAATATTTACTAAATAATTCAAATCTAAATATCCGGGAAAAATGATACAAAATTAGAAGTGAGAAAAACGATACAAAAGTATAAGCAATATTTTGACCACGAATCATACAAATTCAATATTTAGTGAACAACACGAAGCAACAATCTTTATTAAATAATACAATACTAAATAACGTTTAGTTTAAAAAAATATACTAAGAATATAAATAACTAAGAAGAATGATATAAAATTAAAAATACTATTATAAACTCGAATTATACAAATTCAATAGTCAAGTCGTATCTTTTGTTAATCGATTGAATTTTTGATAGTTATATTTGATCATTTGACAACATTTACAGACTTAGTTTATTTGTGAGAGTATTGTTTTAATTTTCATTCTATTAATTATGAACTCTGTTATTATTTAGATAAAGTTGATTATGAATATTAAAATCGTGGATTTGAATCAAAAACAAAACATTGAATATCGTCAACTGATATATTTTTTCAAATATTTGAATTATTATGTTTCAGTAGCTATAACATAATTTTTGTAGCGTAACAATTTAATGTGGAAATATATGCTATGCATATAGGTTGATGTTATAAAAAATATTAAGGGACTCTTTTTATTCGTCGTTTATTACAATATTGTATTTTACTTTACATTTATGTATGGACAAATATTTGTAATTAATTTACGAATAAGACACAATTACTAATTATTAGAGAAAAGAAAAATGATATATCGAATCAAGAGAAAAAAAAAACCAAGCATCACTATAATTGTTTGACACGAAGTAACAAGCTAAGTTTCATAAATTTTTCACTATGTTGCTAATTTGGTGATCACTACAACAAGCAGACATAGTAATTATGTTGAACATAACAAAAGATAATTTTTTTTTTTATTGGTGAAACAAAAAATCCTTTACCACCTAGAAGGAATAAAGAAAAAGAAATGCACGTAACAAAAAAGGCATCTTTGCTTGGTTAAGCCCGGCAGGCCAGCACAATTTGCATGAAAGAAAAAACTTAAGATGATTGATACAACAATACACCATCAAAATAAAAATTTGCCAAATAATAACATAGGAAATTTTTTTTCTAAATTTCCAGAGTTTCTCAAAACTCTCTTTATACAAAAATATACAAAATTGAAAATATGAAAACCAAAGTGAATTGCTATCATGCTTTAATCTTCACACATAGACTAAAAAAAATATTGTTATATTCTGATTGATCAACAAGAAAGTAGAGAAAATAAAAGAGAGAAAGTTGGAAGCTAGAACTACGTTACTCTAGTATTGGGAGATTTTGACTAGGGACATAGATTCATTTTTGCCGAGGCCGATGAGAATGCAATTAATAGGGAACAATACAAAATGATACTTCAAGAAGAGTCCCTTAACTTCCCCAAAGAGTAAGGTTCACATGATGATGTTTCAATTTTTCTGCACTTATAAGAAAGGTTGAATGATCCAACAAGAGAAGATGATAGAATATTTCTCGCTTTGTGAAATTCCTTAAGGTTAACATAGAAAATCAAGCTATTGACTTTGAGTAGTATGAAAACTATATATATATATAATGCACATTATAGGCGGTAAGTATATAGTGTTTACAGCAGACAACAACCTTCAGCCTATCTTTTTTACAATCATCTCTTTGTTGTAGACCCATGACATATGTTGATCCATATTTACCTGATTACGATGGGTCTTCTCCTAGAGTTTCCAAGCCTCTTTCCCATCTAGGATTGTGGAATTTGTTTATCTTTTGGGACCAAAATGTCAAACCTGCTAAACCAATGTTGTATATTGCTATGGCATATGTTGAAACCACCTTGCACATTCAATTGCATTCTTAAGGATGAACCATAAAAAAAGATGACTACTTCAAACACAATCCATTTAAATTGGGCATTTCTGTTCTCTAAATTTATCTCGCACATTATGCAATATGCAATATAACATAACATACAAAAGACGCCCTATTAATGCAATGGAAATAAGATAATCTAATTTGGAATGCCTTCAAAAATAGAATGAAAATAATTTCATTTCATGGGAGTCTAACCAACCTCTGTAGAAGGTACGATTGCTTCATAATTTCTTAAGATGAATTGAACTTTCTTCGAAGAGTGTCGTTAAGCTTATGAGGTGACGAAAAGGTCCTTCAAATCTCTGAAATTCCTAGGAGAGTCCCTCGACGCCTCTACTTCTCCCTCTCTCACACATGGCATTCACATCTTCCAATGCCTTGTCCTTCAAAGAACAATGGAACTTCAACAAAAGAGGCATGGGTCCAAATGGAAAAGAAAATCATAGAATGGAATTTTTGCAATCAGAAGTCAACTTCACCCTAAAACCTAGATGATACATTGTTTAATTCAACACTTTATATTAACATTAGAACATGAATGAACTTTGCCCCTGTACATTCGCAGTAAATGATATGGCAATGGCCTCTAAGAACCAAATGTATCTAGTGAGGATACATTCAAAGTAACACTTAATATTTCCTACATATAGAGATTTTGTACGTGCACTCTTTGTTTCACCTTTGAAAAAGAGGGAATTAAAACTATCAAATGTCCATGTAGTCAACCTGAAGCAAAGAAGCCCACATCATTGACAGAACACTAAGGGTGTATTCATAAAATAGTGTAGAGATTACCTCCATAGTGTAAAACTTGTTTCTTATCCAAAGAAGAGGCCCAAACTCAGACTAACCATCCAAAAAAAATTTAAAAAAAATAAACACATTGAAAGGCTCGTCTAGATACAAGAGGATAGTAACAACTCCGAGTTCTAATCTCTTATGCCTCCTTCGAAGTACCAAGGACGTTTTACATTTACATGCATAATTGACAAAAGAATTGTTCTAATTCTTAGAAATAGCCATATTGGATCGCACAGTAGAAGTGGAATTTGGAATCTATACTGAATGACCCCAGATTACACCGATCTTCCTTCTTTTAGTTATAAGCAGCAAGTAATATGGTCCCAAAAACTTTATGAACCCTAAAATCAGAGAAAAAGGCATGGGTTCTATACCGAACAAAACAACCACCTATTTCAGTAGTTAAAACTTCAAGTTATATAACATACCAGCGATTCCATAACAAGTGGTGACAAATTTAAGGCCACCAGTAGACTTGATTCCATAACATAATTACGGGGCCAAATTCTATTCACCAAAATTCAAATAAATAACGTAGATTATGTTTATGTTTTTTTATATTTTAACTTACAAAAATAAATCGAACAAAATAATGTATATACAAATAAAGATATCGACAAAAATGAAAATAAACATACAACATCAACTAGTTAATCGCGGCTCACAAAAAACCTTGATTTGGTTCCATTGGCTTGGTGTTTTGTTCATTAAAGCAAGAATCGATGTTTATCTAAGGCACAAATCGTTGTCCATTGAAACTCCTGTACTCTTGCCGTGTATATATTTTCAGTTTTGCAATGGTCTAAGGTTTTTAATTTTGTTCTGTAAACAAATTAGGACTTTTTTTATAACTTTATTTGGGATTAGGACATATTATGAATGTGAATATTATGTTACCAGGACTAATTAACCGAGAGTTATATTTATGAAAGAGTTCTTCCATTATTTTATGAAGATTTTTGATAAACTTTGGAATGTAGCATTACTTTGTTAGTTTTTTTATTTTCAAGGAAAGCTTGTATGGTAACAAATATTACTTTACCAAAGTTAGAGAATATTTTGTAAAATTAACAATCTAGACTTTGTAGTTATGCAATCCTTCAAGGGGCAAATTTTGTCTTTGGATGGGGGATCAATGCATAGTGTAGTTGGAGCATAATTTGGGGGTACAATAGACTATACCTGGGTTCCGGCAGACATTTTTTTTTGGGCAGGGGGCAGGGGGCAGGGGGGTTGGCCACCCCAGGCCCCTATATAGTTCCGCCTCTGGTTGTGGGATGCATGTTTAACCACCCTATAGAATTCCCAAGCATGTCTGCACATGGGACCCCTATGCTCAACCACCATAGGCCATATAAACTAACCAAAAATCCCAAGACATGTTTAATTTATCCTAATATCAATGCTACAATAAAAATGTGAAGAGTAATTAAATGTAGAGGTGTTAATCGAGACGAGTTATTCGGACTCAACTCAGATAAAATTCAGTTCGAGCTCGACTCATGTTTTAAATGAGTTGAGTTTGAATAATTTTTTAAGCTCGTTTAAAAAAATAAGCCTAAAAGGTTTGGTTCAAGCTCACAAAGTTCGACTTGTTTATATGTAAAATAGTCGAGCTACTCGGGTTCGATTTAGATTCGGATCGAGTTTTAAACGAGCCGAAGTTGAACAATTTTTTAGACTCGTTTAAAAAAACAAGCACGTCAAAATCAGGTTTAACTTCGCAAAGCTCGACTCGATTAACACTCTAATTAAATCTCAAAAAAAAAAAAATTAATCAAAATTTGTTAAGCATATATAGCTGCCAAAATTTCTACCACACCAATATGTATTCACAATTTATAAAACATATAATAGTGGTTTTTATCTACAGATATTTAAACCTTTTCATTCAAGAGCAGAGCGAGAAGTGTTTTTTTATAGTGGGGACAACCTAAAAGTTATTAATAATTTAAATTATTAATATTATTATCTCTTTTACAAAATATTAATTCTTAACACTTGTCTATAAGTATGATTTCATTGAAAGAAAGCCAATTGAAAGTGTAAATTATAGCTCCACTGATTTAAAAAAAATATATAAAAAAATTAATGTATCGCAAGTTTATTAAGATTGAACTTAGATAAATTGTTCAAGTCCAATTAAATTGAAATAGTTTAATCTTAAATATATTTCAAGTTTGATAAATTTTAAATAGTAGATTCTAAGTCTAATTCTTTATTTAGTTATTTTTTAAACTACAAAGTAGTATCCCTAAAGTTTATACAATTTTTTAGTGGGGACAAATTTAAAATAATTTTAAAAGTTTGAGTTGACCTCAAAAAGTTTTAAAGTCATAGTAGTGGAAGCAACTGACCCCATTTTCCGCATTGTGACTCTGCCACTGTTTAAAGTTGCCTTGACCTTGCATTGGCTTTGGATTAGGGTAGTTAGCTATGGAAGTTCGTAGTTTTATGTAAGAAAACTGGTGACTAAGGGTGATGGAGGTGGGGGTGTTCAAATTTTCGTTGTCCCAATTATTTCGGCCCGACCTGAACAAACCCAATTATTCGGATTCCACAAATTTTTAGCTGGTTTATGATACAAATTATAGTATTCTGCAAATGATAGGGGCAGGAATGCAAAATATCTAGAAAAATTTTGCATTTCTATCCCATCTACATTTATATGTACATTTTTTAATTTTGTACCTAGAAAAAAATATTTGTTTACGTTGTTTTGCAACTGTTTATATATGGTATTTTAGACTTTTAGTTTTAGTGGACTTATTATTTGATTTATTGTATTTTTTTTAGTGTTATTGATTTATTGTATTAATTTTTATATTATTATATTACTAGTAATTGCTTGTGCCTGAAAGTACAAAGTAATAAAAAATGATAAACGATAAATATATTTGTATTTATATTCAAATTCAAATAACAAATATACATAAGAGATAAAATAATTTAAGTAACGATTTGTAGTGGAAGTGAGGGGTGGTGGGCGATAGTGGTGGTGATAGGAGACGGTGATGATTATGATAGTTGGCAATGACCATGGTGGCAGTGGTGGCGGCGAAGGCGGCGGTGATGGTGTTATTGGTGGCAACGATGACGACGACGGTGGTGGTGGTAGTGACAATGGCGATGGTGGCAACAGTGGTGGTAGCGGCGGTGACGGTGGCAGTTACAGTGGTGGTGGTGGTAGTGGTAGTGGTAGTGGAGGTAGAGGTGGCGGTGACGGCGACAGTGGTGGTGGTGGTGGTGGTGGTGGTGGTAGAAGTAGTGGTGGGGTAGTTTTAAAAACTATTTTTTTAAAAATATTTATGAGAAATAATTTCTAGAAGTACTTTTAAAAAGTCACTCCAAACACACTCTTAGGGTTCTATTTTTTCTATTAAATTTATGACATTAATATTAGCCGTTAGATTAACTTTAAAGTAAAATTTAAAGCGATCTCAACCGCGAATAGCAAAAATTATTTTGTTTATCTTTTGAGATTTGAATTGTGAACTACTTTATTATATAGATATTTTAACACCATAATTATACAAAAATTACTTAATTAAATTGTTAAAATGATTCAAAAAATTAATAACTAAAAAATTATAATATTGATATGTTCCGCAATCTTACTTAAATTTTGAACCGATTATTTTGGACGAAATTCGGCCAAAAACATTACTCTCGATTAAGTAAGGTTGCCCAAGAAATTAACCTTTCATAANTAGTGGTGAGGTGGTTTTAAAAACTATTTTTTTAAAAATATTTATGAGAAATAATTTCTAGAAGTACTTTTAAAAAGTCACTCCAAACACACTCTTAGGGTTCTATTTTTTCTATTAAATTTATGACATTAATATTAGCCGTTAGATTAACTTTAAAATAAAATTTAAAGCGATCTCAACCGCGAATAGCAAAAATTATTTTGTTTATCTTTTGAGATTTGAATTGTGAACTACTTTATTATATAGATATTTTAACACCATAATTATACAAAAATTACTTAATTAAATTGTTAAAATGATTCAAAAAATTAATAACTAAAAAATTATAATATTGATATGTTCCGCAATCTTACTTAAATTTTGAACCGATTATTTTGGACGAAATTCGGCCAAAAACATTACTCTCGATTAAGTAAGGTTGCCCAAGAAATTAACCTTTCATAAACTCAAAAGATAAAATGCAATATTTTTGACCAATTAACTCGGGTGAACAACCTTATGAGAGGAATGGTCGGAACCATTGACACTGGAAATGAAAAAAAGGGACTATGAACATGAAAAACGAGACCACACAGTGTGAACAAGACTGACAGCTAAAAGCGTGATTTCATTATAGTGGGAAAAAACTATCTATTGCCCCCATTGGTAAGTCGAAGAAACTGTACTTTAGCGAAGAATAACTTGACTTTTTTATACGCAGTTTTACTTGAACTCAGAAATCATTGTTTGAAAACGTCTCATATACATTTTAATACTCTCAATTTAGTCTGTGAATTTTTAAAATCATTCCAATTGATCAATTTCGTCTATTTTAAATGTTAAATAACATTTTTTTCTTCATACAAGAATGACACACTATTTTACGGGCAGAATAAGAATTTGAAGTCTTAATTATCCAATAATCGTTTATTCTCAAGTTCTAAATTTATTCAAACTAAAAAGTTCAAATGTGAAAATAAATGATCGTTCAGATCTTTTTTAGTAAAAATTATTAAAAACTACATGAATACATGATTTTATCTCTCAGACATGTACCTTTTTATTTACTTACTATGTCTCAGACACGAATACATGATTTTATGTGGCAAAAAAATCATTTGTTCTAAGCCATGCAATAGATGAAAGAGATATATTCAAAAGATTGTAAAAATTCAAAGACTAAATTGAAATAATAAAACAATAATTAGAGGTATTTTAAAGCCATTATCATAATTTAAGGGTTGTTTATGACATTCATGACTATTCTTCCATTTAGGATAAAGTTTCAAGATCGGAAGAAAGATCGATCAAAAAAAAAGATTGGAAGAAGGTACGTGCCAGACACGTCAATCTCTCTCTCATGGACTAGACTACGGTACCGAAATAAAATATTTTGGTATCATATCGAACAGTTACAAATGGAGGACAAAATTATAATATCAGTGGGAAATATACAATTATAGTAAAAAAAATTATAACATTAGTGAAAAATTTGCAACAGTGATGAACAAAATAATAACAATAATGGAAAAAATTACAACATTAGTGAAAAATTTACAACAATAGTGAGCAAAATTACAACATCAATGGACAATTTACTAAGGTAATGTGCACAATTAGGGTAAACTTTTACCACCATTTAATACCAATTTAGTAAAATTGGCAGTTAGGTTGGTATTAATTTTATGAAATTAAATTTTAATAAATAAAATTGAAGGTGAATTTTATATTAATTTTTGTGAAAGTGAATTTTGAATTGGGGAAATAGAATGTTTATTTGTTGTTAAATTTTAAATTTTATTTTGAATTGGCGAAATTTTTAATTGGTGAAATTAAATTTTATAAATGTTTATGATATATCACAAGGTTATAGTAATCTTCCCCAAAAGTGGTTTCCTTAGAGATTGTGATCGATCATAGAGTTAAACGATAGATCATTGTATTTCATAACAATTTTTATTTCTAAGAAGAAAAACTACAATCGATCCTATGTTTTTGTGATAGATCATAACACTATATTTTTTGTGATCTATCCCAATAAATTAGGATCTATCGCAAAACTTTGGGCAATTTACCACAATTAAGGACAAATTTATCACTTTTGAGGGTAGGTTACAACAATTGTGGATAAATTTACAAGTTTAGAGCTTAATTTACCACTATTCTGATTAATATTACCATTGTTTTTGGTTAATATTATGACAATTCTGGAAAATATTATGAGGATTAAGGGTAAATTTACAACAAAAAAAGATTAAGTTAAAACTATGGTGAATAAATTTACCATAATTGGAAAAATGTTATGACATCAAAGAGAAAATTTACTATAATTCAGAGTTAAATACAATGATTATGTAAAATTTTCACTATTGTTATAAATTTCTCACTAATCTTATAATTTTTTCATTGATGTTGTAATTTTGCCCACTGCTGTAGTAATTTTTCCCACAAATATTGTAAGCTTAGAATAATTGTGATTAAGGTTATTAGTATATAAACAAATTTTACTTTTATTTTGGTTAATATTATGAGAACCGTGGATAATAATACAAACTTAAAGATAAATTTACAATATCAGTGGGATGCACTAGTGTTATATTTACGAACAATGTGGTTAAAAATACCAATCATACTTTTACCACCATATGGATTAAAATTTGCCCATTACTGTTGTAATTTACTCACTGTTGTTGTAAATTTTTTACTGATGTTGTAAATTTTTCATTGATGTTGTAAATTTGCCCACTATTATTATAAATTTTTTTACTGATGTTATAATTTCTTCACTAATCAATCAGTCAATATTAATGATTGATCACAAACCCACAAAATATATTTTGCTACTTCAAATGGTGGTAAAAGTTTATCCACTATTGTAATAATTGTGCACATTATTGTAGTAAATTGTCTATTGATGTTGTAATTTTACCTATTATTGTTATAAATTTTTCATTGATGTTATAATTTTTTCCACCATTGTGGTAATTTTGTCCACTACTATTATAAATTTTTTACTTATGTTGTAATTTTGTTCATTATAGTCGTAAACTTTTCACTGATATTATAATTTTGTCCTTTATTTACAACTTTTCAGTATGGTATCGAAATATTCCATTTCAGTATCCAGTGTGGTCCTTGATTTTTCAGCTCTCTCTTTCACCTACTTGCTCTACATTCACCCTTTTTCTTGGAATGTCTCAAAAATAATGGCCCAAGCCTAGAAGATGATACTTTGGGGATTTTAGTGGGTAAGCTGGTTCAAAGGTTAATCTATGGGGAACATAAGAAAACAATGTGTAAGTGGTTCACCTTAGTCGAGAGACTAAGGCTACATCCACTGTAAGGGAGTCCCTTGCTCCTTGGGGTGTATATTACTTGATTTAATAGTGTGTACAATGATATTGCAAACACAGGGCCTTTACAAGAACAAATGTTTCTCATTCTACCCACCGTGTTGAGGGCTCGAAAGTGTAATGAAGAAGATGATCCTTTGCTATGGTAGGGTAACACTGTTCTATTTATACGAATGATCCCCTTAAGGGTTTCTGGTGGCTCCTTCTTCATTTTTGCTGAATCTATGGGCCCTTATGCTATTGTCCCACAACAATCTCTGTTATTCGGCGCCACTGTGCCCACAATCCATGGATGGTTATATGCACCAACACCCTTTGCATCAGGGAGTGCGGGATTGCCATGGGTGTCATAAGTGGTCCATTTGTCCTCAAGACATGTGGCATGACGAGAGTGTTCCAGAATTTGTGTTGGGGTGGGTTTCTTTATCCTGGGCTGTTCTTTGGCTGAATTGAATTGGGGCTAGGCTAGACTACAAGTCTTCTGGTGCCATTGGGCTTTGCCCTTTGGACTCGGCCCTCTCTACTCTTGATGTGGGAAAGCCGTGGGCGCTTCATTTGGGCCATTATGCAAGCAAGGGTTTCCTGGACTTATTGAGCTCTTGGACCATGGCGGCCTATACCGAAGATCCCATCATTATTAGTTGCCCCCCAGCTCTAGGTCAAGAGGATGACGTCAGCTCTGACATGGTGTTAGAAGCATCTTTTCCGAATTTGGCATTGTTTTCCTGAGCGGCAGTTGTGCTTGATTGTTGGCTCTGACCTGAGTTGGGCTGCTTTAACATTTGTCGACTATGATGAGACGGTTATGTACACGTGTCGCCTGTGGGTGAGCCCGTTGGTATGGTTTTCTTTGTGTGTTCCGTCACATGTCTGTCACGAATTAANATGATGAGACGGTTATGTACACGTGTCGCCTGTGGGTGAGCCCGTTGGTATGGTTTTCTTTGTGTGTTCTGTCACATGTCTGTCACGAATTAAATGCTATGTATAAAAGAGGAAAAATCTCTTTGCCTTTCCTAACTTGTGCTTTTGAATTCTCTTCTCTTCGTACCTCCTTCCTTCCTTCAGTTCCTGAGGCGTCATGTTCCAAGCTATTTGGCGATTTTATGATTTCTGCGTTTTCAGTTCCTTCCTGCTTCTAGCATCCAACTAGGTACGTTTGTTTTTCCTCCTTCTTTTTGCTCGATCTGGATCCCTTCAACCCCCCTGGTGGGGTTTTGGGGTCCGCTTTCTGATTTGGAGTTTTAGTTACTTCAATATTTATTCTAACGATGTTTCTCCTTTTTCGTAGTTTGTAGATCACTCCTCGCTGTTGAGGATATTTTTTTTAGAACCTGGTGTCTGAAACATTTGTTCTTGATGGACTGTGCCTTGAATTTGCCTCCTTTTCATTCTGATTTTTGATTTGAGCCACTGATGGGGAGGATTGTTGTTTCTACTTCTGAATTCGAGTTTGAGGAACATGTCGATGAGGAGGTTGAGGAGGCAACTGCAGCTTCCTCTAGTGGCCGTTCTCTCATTACTAACAAGGAGGCTTTTGGGTCTGCCCTTGAAGTTTCGACCTCAGCTCCTTTAGTAGAGGCTCATGCTCATTTAGCTTTACCCCCTATTCCCTCTGACCAATTGAAGAAATGGAAGTCTAAGTTAATTCCGCCTTCTATTCCCAGGAAGAAAACTCGTCGCAATCAATCTGACCTGACATGTTGTGCAGANAAGAAATGGAAGTCTAAGTTAATTCCGCCTTCTATTCCCAGGAAGAAAACTCGTCGCAATCAATCCGACCTGACATGTTGTGCAGAGATGACTCCCAGTTGTCTTGGTGATGAGGATCTAGAGGAGCTGAGGCAGGAATATCATTTTCCTGATTCCGTATCCTTGCATTCTGCCAAGGAGCATGAGAGGTGCAATTCCTCTATTCCTGGGTTGACCTGTTTCTTTGAATCTACATTCCGGGCCGGTCTCCGATTCCCAGTTCATCCTTTTATTCGANGCAATTCCTCTATTCCTGGGTTGACCTGTTTCTTTGAATCTACATGCCGGGCCGGTCTCTGATTCTCAGTTCATCCCTTTATTCGGAATGTCCTTGGTTTTTACAACGTTTGCCCGGCTCGGCTTTCCCCAAACAGCTGGGGCCTTCTAATCGGATTCCTCGTGCATTGGTTCGAGAGTGGGAATGACTCTCCCCCCACCATTCGAGAATTTGTCTCTCTCTTCTAGCTTAAGTCTTCTCATTCCTTAGGCTTTTTGTATTTCACTAAGAGGGTAAAGGGGAAGAATTTGATTTTTGGGCTCCCCTCTTCCAACAAGGGGTGGAAGCCACGGTTCTTCTTTGTTAGAGGTGACTCCTGGAAGTTGTTAGGGAAGCCTAGTGATGTTCCTCGCATCCCTAGGTTCTGGGGGGTTCCAAGAAATACTAGAAAGGCCAATTGGTTGGCTATGCTCTTCTTTCTATGCTAGTTTTCATCAATATTTTGCTAACTTTTGATCCGACCTACAGGTTTTTGTCCAACACTTGACACGAAGGAGGCAGCCAGAGTTGCTAGAGCTGAGGCATTTGGGTTACAAGCTTTTCCCAAGCTTGTGACTGACGAAAATCTCTCGAAACACGAGTTTGGGCCGCTTGTCGAGACTACTCAGGAGACAGTGCCTCCACTTGCCCCCCAACTTGAGCCCATGGACCAAGACCTTATCATGGCCGTTTTCTTGGATGCAAAGAAAGCAAGGAAGAAAAAGAGATTGGTGAAGAGTTTGGATCGACCTCCCAAGGGAAGGCAGGTGTCTGTTTGTGTGGAGGAAAAATGAGAGGTTCTTGCCTCCCTTAAGGGCGCCGACTTACCTTCTCTGCCCCCTGAGTTCTCCAAGGGCAATTTTGCGAGCAAGGGGTCTTTGCCTGCGTGGCCCACAACTTTATCAGCTTCCCACATCCCTCTAAAGCCTGTTACTCAAGAGGCTGGTGAGGGAGAATCTGTCCTTCCCCAATCCAAAGCCTAGAGGGATGGTTATCTTCATGACCCTGAGGCCGCGGTGGCCACTCTGATCGACTTGGTTCCCACCTCGGATCCTACAACGGGNAGGGAGAATCTGTCCTTCCCCAATCCAAAGCCTAGAGGGATGGTTATCTTCATGACCCTAAGGCCGTGGTGGCCACTCTGATCGACTTGGTTCCCACCTCGAATCCTACAACGGCTAGGCGTGTTTCTTTTAAGAACAAGACTCATCATGCCATTCGGGGCTTAACAGAGGTATTCCGAGTTTCTTGTTTAGCCTTCTTCCCTAAAGTGTTTGTTCCCAAACGTTTTTATGGTCCTCCTTGTGCTAACTAGTTTCCTTCTTTGTTAGTTGCTTGATTGCATGAGGATGATGGATTTCCACTATGAGCAGGAGCTGACAGAAGCCCGGAATTAGGCTGAGGCAGTGGTGGTGGGCAAGGAGGCTGCTGAGGGGAAGGTGAAGATTTTGTCAGTTGAGACGCCGAGCTGAAAAAGATTCACAATGAGATGGATGCCCGCTATTAGGACCTTTCCAAGATCAAGGATTCCCAGCTAAAAGCCCAAGAAGCCGAGCTTAAAGCAAAAGACGTCGAACTAGCGGCCAAAGACGCCAAGTTGGCATCTTTAAGGACCAAGGTGTTTGAGCTTCTAAAAGAGAGTGTTGTCGCTTTTGTGGATGGGTTCTTTGAATTTTTGAGAGAAAGTAGAGATGGTTTACCTAGATCTTGATTTGGACTGCTTTCTTCCTCAGCTTAAAGCGAGGAAGCCGATTTGAGCAGTTGATTCAGCTTCCCTGAGTGTGGAGGCTAGGACATCTAGAGCCGAGAGGGACCTTGAGGCTGCGGGTGGTTAGGACTAGAGGGCCTGGTGCTAAGAAAGAGGAAGAGGAAGCCAGCGATGGTGGAGGGGTCTGCTGCTTGAACTTGCTTTGTAGTTGTGTCTTCTCTTTTCTGCCATTATAACTCCTTTGAATGCTGTTTTTGTATTTTTCTCCTTCTATAAATGATACTACTATTGGTTCCCATTACTGGTTTTTTGTATTTCACGAGTGTGCTAATACGTTTTTTTGTTCTGCTCCTCTTTGGTACCAATGGATGGAGATGTCTACTTTGAACCATGTCATTGTAGAACTTATCACCAATTTTGTTGATGGTAGACCATGATCTCCAAGTTGCCTTTGAACGATCTTGATAAGGGTGAAAACGGGGCTGTATGAGCTGACCCCACAACTTTTTCGGGCTGGTCTTGTTAACTCACATGAGCTGACTTTGACAAGTTATTTTCCCAAGCCTGCCTTTTGCCGAGTATCCTTGTACAAACTTTCTGGGGTTATTTTGGACTTTTTCCATTCCTTTTCGTGTACTCCAGACTTGACAGTTTCATTCGGTTGAGAACGTGCACCGTCAGTGGGGTTAGTGGCTCCTCAAAAGGTGTCCCAAAAGCTCCTATAACACCACTTGTCCTTCGCCTTAAATGTGAAGGAAGTGCATTAACTGCACCTCGTAAAAACGACGGGTGTATGTCTGCTTAGCCTATAAATAGACCAGCCTCAGAGAATGATTACCTTACTTTGAGCGCCAAAACTTCCTACTCCTCTTCCTAGTGTGAGGTTCTCTCTTCTCCGATGTTTTAGAAAACTCATTCGTATTCTGTTCTTATGGTCAGGACTCCTTCTTCATCCTACAATATTATGGAGTGAATCTTTCCTGATGCCGAGGCTAGTGAAATTAACGAGGGAGAGGCTCAAAATATTGCCAAACGTTTCAGGTTTCCTGCCGGGGTGGTTGTTTTCCATTCCGATTGGCGCCTATTTCACAGCTCCTTGATTGGCTCAATCTACTTCTTAGAAACCACTTTTTTGCTAAGACTCCGTTTTCCTTGTCCCCTTTCATCCGAGGGATTTTATACTTTTTTAGTTTCTGCCCTGCTATATTCCTCCCATCTGAGTGGGCGGTGTTATTGACGTTCATGGAGATGTGGGAAAAGCTGTTTCCCCAGTCTAGGGTCAATCTGGCTGAGTTTCTCAACTTTTTTCACCCAAAAGAAGTGTCTGAGTTCTATCATTTTGTCCCCAGGCAAGGAGGGGAAATTCCCATCATCGACCTTCCTCAAGAGCCAAAAGGGTAAAGGAGGAGATACTTAGTCATCTCCGGAGATGATTGGGAGTTTGAGTTCCATGTTTTAGCATCAGTTCGGGTTCCCACGGCTTGGGGATAGCACAGGAATCTAGGTGAGTTTAGTTTTACTAGCTTGCTCCTGCGATGTTCATTGTTGTCCTTTTCTCTTCTCTTTTAGTGACGGCAATATTATTTTTTTCTTTTGCGTTGTAGGCAAGCTCCCACCCTTATCTAGCGAGAAGTTGGCTTGGGTCAATCAAGTCCGAGCTCGCTTGCCATTTTCTTACATTGAGCTGATGCACCATGAGCTTGCCTCGATGCCAAGTGGTCGTGAATATTTGACGTTCTTTCCCTATCATCCTGTTTCTTAATGTGCTCAAAAACTTACTCCTTTTTCTGTTTTGCTTGTTTAGTCCATTCGTATTTGGTCACCCAACAGAATGGGATCATGAAGTAGGTGGGTTAGAGGAGGCGAGCTAGGAGCTCAGAGCCTCTAGCAAAGATGGCTAGGCTGGGGGAGAGTAGCTCGAACCCAATCTTAGGTTCAGGTGTCGAGACTGAGATTCCTGGTGTCGTTGGTGAGGCCTTATCGACATTGAGCTCCACTCCTATACCCGAGGTGTTATCTAATGCTACTGGGGTGCCTGTGTCTGAGCCTATGCCCATGGCTGGGGAGGTGCAGATGTCGGAACCAAGAACTAGTGTCGAGGAAGCCACGGTGAGCACTGTTGTGGTTAACCTGGTGGGAGGGCCAAGTTGACGGGGTTTTTCTCCAATTGGGGTTGTGGGTTCCAACTCGGGTCGTTCCCCTTCAACTCTGGTTGTCGACCTCTAGGAAAGCTTGCTGAGAGACGTGAACCTGAGCAGTCGTGCGCTTGTGGACTTGATTCCACAAGTCGACCTGCGCCGTTATGTCAACCTTCCTTTCCGAGCTAAGAACCGAGACACGCTCCAGGCCATTCTTGAGGCAAGCTTTGCCTCTCCCTTTATCTTTTTCTTGTTCTCACCTTTGTGACATTATGAATTTTCTTTTTTTTCTCAAGCGGTGACGCACGTTTGTGCTTTTGGGGGGGGGGGGAGATTTACCACCTGAGGAATGATGCCCATTGGAGGGCAGTCGAGCTTCGGGAGGTTTGTCGACAGAATATTGAGCTCTTGAGCTGGGATTTAGCCACTGAGAACGAATTGGAGAATGTCCTTGACCAGCAGGCTTGGATTTTTCGGCAGCTAATTGCCAACACCTCCTCCGAGGTATCTCTTCGGAAAGAGCTAGCTACTCGCGGGAAGACTATGATGCCCAGGCTGATGATCTGTTCCATTTCGACATCGCCCAGATTGTGCTGGCGAGGTAGTTGAAGAAATCCCAGGCTATGATTGCTGATCTGAATAGCTCTATTGTTGTCGAAAGCCGGTTGGTTGAGGAGCAGCACAAAGAGATTGAGAAGGCCAGGTTCGAGGCAATCGGGGCTTTTATGGATGGGTTCTTCAACTTTGCCGATTAGGCGGTTGAGAAATTCCCTAGCCTGGATCCTGCACAGTTTGTGCTATGGTTCGATCTCCCTTGAGGTGGTCCTTCCAGTGGTGGTCCTCCTGAGGCAGCTCCACCGCCTGATCATCCTTGAAGACCAAGTTTTTTTTTTTGAATGTAATTTTTGACACTTGTAAATACTTTTCTTTCTACAATGAAGCTCCTTTTTTGCAATGAAGTGTCTTTAATCCTTCGTCAAGCTCCCTTGCCCTCCTACTCCAAAGAGGTGTTGGCCTGTTTGGAGTAAGGTTTCCATTTGTGCTGTCTCTTTCATCCGGTCTGCTTCGCATCATTCCGAGTAGTTATGTCCTGGACTGTGTTGTCCCTTAGTCGGGTCTGCTCAGCTATATATACTTGAGCGTTTTTATGAAAATTTCTTTTGCGATTGTACGTTCTTTAGTTGACGTGTACGGATACAGNAGTCGGGTCTGCTCAGCTATATATACTTGAGTGTTTTTATGAAAATTTCTTTTGCGATTGTACGTTCTTTAGTTGAAGTGTACGGATACAAGTAAAAGAACTTTAAATTAACCAATTAGTGGCCCACCAACCTTTACCTACCTTGCGCTGTTATCATTTATTGTTGTCATGACTGTAGAAGTTTAACAGTCGCTTCTTCATTTTTGCATGTTATTTATTTTCTGGTGCTTCAGCTCACGTTCTCAGTACCTTTCAGAGATATTCTTACTTTTTGCTTGTTCTTGGAGGCCCTTTGCACCCTGTTTGCTTTTGCACTTTGTTTGCTCATTCTCCTTGCTTCTGAGACTCATGGTCTCTTATCTTTCTCCCTTGTTCAAGCAATGCGCTCGTATGATGCTTCATGACTTATGGTACTCGATTTTCTTGCTTTCTTCGCTACTCATTGCCTTTGACGTAGAGGAGGTGAAGAGGCACTACGACCTCCCTGAGGACTTGGTGGTCAGGACCTCCATCCCTGATGAACCCTACAACATCTCCTCCCAGCAGGAAGTTTCCTTTTTCGAGGGCTCATTCGATATGGGCCTTTGCTTCCCCATCCACTCGGACTTTGGGTGGGTTCTTTCTTTCCATGGGTTGTGCCTTTCTCTCTTTTCCCTTAAAGGGTGGGTCGCCCTAATTAGTTTTTTTCATTTTTTGGCGTCTTCAAGGCTTCAATGATTTTCCTACTATTATCGAGTTCTTTTTCTTCTTCGAGCTTTGCTGGGACTTCCCTCCTACTTTCAGTCATTCCACTTGGAGGCGATTCTGTCGCCCCCTCTGATTTCTGGCATCCCTAACTCCCCTGAGGGGTGGACCCAGCGTTTCTTTTTTGTTTTTGGGAGCTCCTGGAAGTCTTCCAAGAGACAACACTGGCGCGCTTGGGTTCCTCATTCTTGGAGGAGCTTTCACGACAGAGGTATATAGTTAGACATCTTACCGATCCCTGGTTAGCCGATCTCAATTTGCAAATACTGTACTGACTATGTTTGTGTCTGCGTTGTGCTGTACAGGTACCCTCAACCTCACCTTGGGAGAGATGTTTAATGTTAGCCAGGTGGAGCAGGTTGATCCGATCCCCTACTCCGTCCTAGTCACTCCTCAAAACTTGATCAGGTTCGGGATTAGGGGTAGTTCGGCCGCCGCTTTAGACACCATTCTGAGGTTTGCCCCTGCCTTCTTCAAGCCCGGCTCTTCTTCCACCGAGCTGGAGGAAGCCACTTCCTCCAAGAAACGGCTGAGGATCGACTTGGGTCTCAGTCGTCGAGTTCTTATGAGAAAAAATCTTTATCTTCCGAGGTGGAGATCCTCCAAAAGTGGCTTTCTGAAGTTGAAGGAGAAAGAGACACCCTGAAGGAGGAGAATGCCCGTCTTAGAGCCGTCAATGCTCAATTGGAGAGGGGGGACTACAAATTGAAGGGGCCTGTTAGGGGGACTTAGGATATTTCTTCTTATTTGGTCTGTAACCTTGATGTTTCTATGAATTCAAAGTGAATCTTCGCTGCTTTTGAAACAACAACGTAGTGATTTCTTTGTGATTGCTATATTCATTCCTTAAGATGATAAGTTGTGGAGCTCTTAGGCTAAAAAGCCTAGTCATTCCTGAGCTAAAAAGCTTTTAGGCTAAAAAGCTTAGTAGTCCCTGAGCTGAAAAGCTCATAGCCTGAAAAACCTAGTCATTCCTGAGCTGAAAAGTTCTTAGGCTAAAAAGCCTAGTAGTCCCCGAGCTGAAAACTCCTAGGTTGAAAAGCCTAGTAGTCCCCGAGCTGAAAAGCCTAGTAGTCCCCAAGCTGAAAAACTCTTCGACTAAAAAGCCTAGTAGTCCCTGAGCTGAAAAGCTCTTAGGCTGAAAATCCTAGTCATTCTTTAGCTGAAAAACTCTTAGGTTGAAAAGCCTAGTTGTTACCAAGCTGAAAAGCCTAGTAGTCTCTGAGCTGAAAAGCTCTTAGGCTAAAAAGCCTAGTTGTTCCCGAGCTAAAAAGCTCTTAGGCTGAAAAGTCTAGTTGATATGTGCAGCTAAAGTGATCGCAACTTTTCCAAGTTGAAGAGCTCGTAGGC
Source organism: Ilex paraguariensis (assembly GCA_963454935.2). Classification (NCBI taxonomy): domain Eukaryota; kingdom Viridiplantae; phylum Streptophyta; class Magnoliopsida; order Aquifoliales; family Aquifoliaceae; genus Ilex; species Ilex paraguariensis. Next base: position 1,284,488 of record CAUOFW020007168.1, on the reverse strand, counting down.
TGGACTTAGTGCAAACTTTTTGTTTCATGAGAACTTCAGAAATTTCATTGATCTCAAAAGCGGGGTTTTACAACGGCTCTCTTTCTTTTCATTACAATGGTTTTCAGAGAACTTTATCGGTAGTATCACTTTAGGTGATCTGCATTCCAAGAGTGTTGCAAGTCTCTTCCTTCCTCTATCTGTAACTTATAGTTTCTAGGTCAGATTTCCCTTTTCACAATGTAGGGCCCTTCCCAGTTAGGCCCGAGCTTTCCATGGGATGGATCCTTCTTGGCTGGGAGTAGTTTTGTTTAGCACCAAGTCGCCTGGTTTGAAACTTCTTCTCCTCACCCACTTGTTATAGTATCTAGTCGTGCTCCTCTGGTATGAGAATATCCATTGCAGTGCCTCATCTCTCTTCTCATCTAGGAGATCGAGATTGACCAACAAGGATCTCTCGTTTTGTTCTGGTTTGAAGAGTTCGGCCCTATAATAGGCAAGCCGACCTCCATTAGGCCTATCGCCTTNAGGATCTCTCGTTTTGTTCTGGTTTGAAGAGTTCGGCCCTATAATAGGCAAGCCGACCTCCATTAGGCTTATCGCCTCTGTTCCATATACAAGGCTGAAAGGAGTCTTGCCTGTTGCGTTTGAATGGTTGTTCGGTATGCCCATAGTACTGTCGGGAGGTGATCCACCCATTGAGACTTAGACATCTCCAGTCTCGTCTTTAGTGCGAGCTTGACGGTTCTGATGGTAACCTCGGCCTGCCCATTGAATTTCGGATATGCGGGTGCCGAGAAGTAGTTTCTGATTCCTAGTTCCGTGCAAAAACCAGTGAATGCTGGATTATCAAACTGCTTTTTGTTATCTGAAACCAAAGCCCTAGGGACACCGAAATGGCCGACTACAGATTTCTAGACAAAGTTCTTAACCTTCTGCACTGTGATTTTGGCCAATGGCTCGGCCTCTGTCCACTTGGTGAAATTATCTACTGCGACTACGACGAATTTGCATTGCCTGACCCTGATCGGTAGGGGCCCCTAAATATCCAAACCCCACTGTTGAAAAGGTCAGGGGCTGACCATGAGGGTGAGTTGCTCGGGTGGGCAGTGTGGTAGATTGCCGTGGATCTGACAAGTTTGGCATTTCTTTACTATTTCCTTTGCATCCTTGTACATAGTCGACCAAAAGTAGCCTTGTCATAGCGCCTTACTTGCCAAGGTCCTCGCACCGATGTGATTTCCGCATATGCTCTCGTGGATTTCTCTTAGAATATAATCTGCCTCCATTTCGGACACACACTTCATTAATGAAAATGAAAAACCTCTTTTGTATAACTTACCTTGGACGATCGTGAGCCTGGCTACTCTGTTTTTCAGTTTTGATGCTTCCTTCGGGTCGTTAGGGAGCACTCTGTCTTGCAGGAAAGATATGATATGATCCATCCAGGAAGCGATCTCTTGGACAGGCATGGCATGACCTTCCCTAGCTTGGTCCTCATCGAGCTAGACGCTGGGCTCGGCAAGGACTTGGATGGGAACCCTCCCTGAAGAATCCTATTGGGTGGCCGTGGCTAACTTGGCTAGTGCGTCGGCTCGGGCATTGGTTTCTCGAGGTACTTGGACCAACTCAGCCAAGACAAAGTTCCTTAGGAGGCTGTGCACTTTCATCATGTAGAGCGCCATCTTGTGGTCCCTAGCGGCATATTCCTTTTCGACTTGCCTGACCACCAGCTGTGAGCNAAGACAAAGTTCCTTAGGAGGCTGTGCACTTTCATCATGTAGAGCGCCATCTTGTGGTCCCTAGCGGCATATTCCTTTTTGACTTGCCTGACCACCAGCTGCAAGTCACTATGGATCACGATCTATTGTGCATCCATCGACAAGGCCAGGTTGAGGTCGGCTATGAGGGCTTCATACTCTGCCTCATTGTTGGATGCTTGAAAGTCAAATCTTAAAGCGTATTTCAGGTCGTACCCCTCTGGTGAGGTCAGGATGAGGCCAACCCCACTTCCTTGGGCATTCGAGGCGCCATCCACGTATAGCTTTTAGGTCGGGTCATCAGGGATGTAGTCTTGGTTTTTTGGACTTTCTTTAGGTGGTAAGGTAAATTTGGTGAGGAAATCTGCTAGGACTTATCCCTTGACCGCAATTCTAGGCTTGAACTTGATGTCAAACTCACTAAGCTCCATTGCCCACTTTACTAGCCTTCCTGAGGCTTCTGGCTTATGCAGGACCTGCCTCATTGGCTGGTTTGTTGGAATCTCGATGGTGTGAGCCTAGAAGTACGACCTTAATCTCTGAGCTACTACTAGGAGGGCTAGCACGAGCTTTTTCATCTTTGGGTATCTCTCCTTGCCCTAAGGGCTTTGCTGTAGAAGTAAACTGGTTGTTGAACTCTTTCCTTATCCTTCACCAAGGCGGCACTAACAGAAAATNGGGTATCTTTCCTCGCCCTAAAGGCTTTGCTGTAGAAGTAAACTGGTTGTTGAACTCTTTCCTTATCCTTCACCAAGGCGGCACTAACTGAAAAGTCAAACACAGCAAGGTAAAGGGTAAGAACTTCTCCTTTTTGGGGGCTCACTAGCACTGGTCGTGTAGCCAGGTAGGACTTAAGGGCCTGAAAAGCCTCTACACATTTCTCATCCCACCGAAAAGTTGCCTGCAAAACGTTAAAGAACGGTTGACACTTGTCATTGGAGCACAAAATAAACCGATTGAGTGCCGCTATCCTTCCGATCAGGCATTGTATTTCTCGAGTACTAGTGGGGGACTTCATCTCCAGGACAGTCTTCACCTTTTCGAGATTGGCCTTGATACCCCTACTATTGACTATGAATCTCAAGAATTTTTCTACCGACACCCCAAAGGCACACTTTGTTGGGTTTAGCTTCATCCTGTACTATCGCATAATTTTGAATGCCTCCCCGAGGTGTCGAATATGGGACTCGGCTTTGAGGGATTTCACGAGCATGTCATCTATATATACTTCCATAGTTGAGTTGAGCTTCTCGCGAAACAGTCTATTGACCAACCTCTGAAAGGTGGCCCCGGCATTCTTCAATCCAAAAGGCATGATCTGATAGCAGAAGATCCACTGTTCTGTGATGAACGAAATGTTTTCTTGGTCACTCGGATCCATTCTGATCTGGTTATATCCAGAAAAGGCATCCATGAAGCTGAGGAGCTCATGGGCAATCGTGGCATCAACTATTAGGTCAATCTAGAGTAGAGGAAAACTGTCTTTGGGGCATACTCGGTTCAAATTGGTGAAGTCGATGCATAGTCACCATTTGTCATTCACGTTCTTCACGAGCACAACATTAACCAACCAGGTAGGGTAATCTGCCTTGCTGATGGCTTTTGCTCGTAGTAGCTTGGCCACTTCTTCGTTAATAGCTTTCTGCCTATCTGGAGCGAAGCTTCTCCTCTTTTGTCTCACTGGTTTACAGTTCGAATAGACACTAAGCCGATGTACGATCACTGCGGGGTCTATTCCTTCCATATCCTCTTGTTCTAAGCAAAAACATCAACGTTCTCTTTCAAGACTGAGATAAGTTTTTCCTTGATGTCCTGGAGCAGCATAGAGCCTACAAAGACCACGTGCCCTGGGTCTTGGTCCACCTGTACAAAACTAGCTGCTCTGTGGGGGTGGGCCGCATTTCCAACTCATCTCTCATGTCCAAGTCCTCCAGTTGGACTGACTCTACTTCCTTCTGCCTCATTGAAGCTATGTAACATTCTCTGGCGAGTCATTGATCTCCCCTAACCATGTTGACCCTGTTTTTAGTGAGGAACTTCATTACTAGGTGGTATGCCAAAGGTATCGCGCTGATGGAATTGAGGGATAGCCTCCCAAGGAGAACGTTATAGGCGGAGGATGCATCCACGACTAGGAAACGGACTATGGTGGTAACCTAACAAGGTTGATCTCCTATGGTAAGCACGAAGTGGATGGACCCGACAGGTAGGACTTTCTCACCCGAGAAACCCAAAAGATGGATTTTCACGGGCTCAAGCCTCGACTTGTCTATGCCAAGGTTATCAAAACCTGACAGAAAAATGATGTCAGCCGAACTGCCGTTGTCAATGAGCACCTGATGCATAGTCTTATTTGCGATTGATTAATCGTCAAAAATGTTATTTTATCATATTTAATGATTGGTTAATTATATATTATTTGTGATTAAATGTGTTAAATTCCTTGATTTTCTATTTTGATACTTTTTCTAATTGTTTGATTTATTTTGCAGGTAAATTGATTGATTTAAAGTAATAATGGATAAGACAAGTGAATCAATCGCTAGAGTAAGTATCACAATTAATAAAAATTAAAGACTCAAGATTGAGATAGGAAGATTTGAAGATATGACAACAATTTAATCCTTATAAGAGTCCAAATTAAAAGAAAATTCATTTAAAGTTGGATTTGAAAAGTATCTTAGAAGATAAGGATTTGACACATTTTCAATATTTTGGTCATATATTTTGACTCCGATATCCGATTAACTTGATTTTTGCGGGGTTGGAAAGCAAACTTCAAGGGCTATAAAAGTGTATTGCACCAAAATTTCGTGAATCAACCTCTAAAAAGGCAAAATCCAAGCTCGAAATCTGAAAAGATTTTGTACCCGCGCCCCAAAGATTTTATGCACGGGATTTAACCTTAAAAGACTTCTTTTTGGAAAAGAATTCTTCCCAATCCAACCTTATATCTTGTACCTATACCTAGAAATTATTTTAATATAAATAAGAGCTCTCACCTATTGAGAGAGGGTGATTTAGAGGATTAGGATGATCATTATTCTTTTTCCATTTTTTCTTTTCTAGTTTTTTGTTTTATTTCTATGGCTTACTAAAAATTCAACTAAAGATAGGGGAGATACTTTCCATGAAGCATGATACTTATTATTGATTTAATATTTTTTTAATGCATAATTTATTCTTTTAATTTAATTCTTGTCTTCTAGTAAAATTTTTGCTCTGTATAATTTTTTGATTCGTTGTGCCACGTACATCGAATGCTTGAGATTTCCTATGAGTCAAAGAATTGATTATTTCATGCTTGAATTAATTAATTAGATTTTCTCATAAGATAGTTGATTTAGTATTTGCAATAAAATAAGATTTACTTGCTAGAAAGCTTGATTTTTTGTAGACTTCGAGCACGGTGAATGATTGTGATCTACAAGTAAATTCTTGTATTTATTCAAATAATTCATTAATTATAACTTTTGATGTTTTCATATTATCACCATTACATATTTCGATTGGGATCACTCCTTAGTTAATTCTCAATTGAGTTCAAAAACTGGATCATTAATAATTACTATGTGGATTTGAAATAGTATCTCCAATGTTTTAGTATTTTCAATTATTGTTTTAAAGCCAAATTTCAAAATATTTACAACAATTTTTTTTTTATTTTTTCTTGTGTTCTAAGTTTTTCTCAATTCCTTGTGGTTCTACCTCGGATTCCCGAGAAATTTATTACTTCGCATAACCTGCACTTGGGTGATCAATTCTAAAGTTGTAGCAAATTTTTGGCACTGTTGCCGGGGAGTTGTTTGAAGACAAGGAGCGCATCGCCATCTATTATGGTTTGCTAGATTTGAAATTTGTCACAGATTTGGTAATCTCGTCCATTTTTTATTATTTATTTTTTTTATTTGTTTTATTTTTCCTTAGAATAGGTTTTTTATAATTTATATTTTTATGTTTTTAGATTATTTTAATGAGATGTTAAGTGTTTCCCTAAGGAGGAATTCTGTGTGATTAGTGATGTGTATGGTCATTCCACTGAGGTGTGCCTTTTAATTCCATCTCCTCAATAGTTTTTTAGGAACGGGTCAATTGTATTACTTAATTCTTCTCAACCTTACCTCGACCATTGTTTTGAAACTTTTTATTCCGATTTTGATTGGGGGAATGAACTTTATCAGTTACCTATATATGCCACATCATTACAAGAGCCTTTGCAATATTCACCTTACCATGACTCACAAGAAAAGAATTTGGAAGAGATTTTTAATGAATATATGCAAAGCCAACGAGCTTGCTGTGCCCAAATAAATCAAAATATTAAGGATATAAAAAACATGACCAATACATTAAAACAAGAACAAGAGGTTGAAAATAATCAATGTAATGAGAGTGATTATTTTCCTGAACTACAAACTAAGGATGAATCCATTAATACTCTTGATAGTGAAGAATTAAGTGACATTATTATTCTACAAGAGGTTAATGAGCCCAATGACCTTTCATTATCAACAAGTAGTAATAAGATTCACATATTTAATCTTAGTGAGGGTATAAAAGTTGAGTTGTGTGCTGTAATTAATAAAGATATATTTAATATCTCATTGTTAGATTTTCATAAAAATGTATATATCTCTCTTTTCTTACATGCTCCAATGATATATTGGATATATGAGTGAATAGTTCGATTAAAGGAGTAGCTTCGATGCCACATTTTTAAGCTATTAAAAATAAAATGACACATATTCAATTCTGACTTTAAACTAGATTGAAAGTGAGCTATTTTTTTTTATACATAGTAGTTACATTTTATTTTATTTTTATTTTTATTTTAATTTTAATTTCTTTTCTATTTGTTTCAATTTATAATTTTTTTTTTGAGTTTTTATTTTTAGGTCTTAAAGTTGTTGCAACACCAAATATTCCTATCATTTTGATCTTTATTTATTATTTTTATTGAGCATTAAGGTACTTACTTTTACATTGAGGACAATGTTGAATTTAGGTTGGGAGGTGTGGATGTATTTTGTATTGTGACAATTTGTAGTTTATTTAAATTTTAGTTTGAAAAACAAAAAAAATATATAAAGTTTATTTAAATTTTAGTCTAAAAAATAAAAAATAATAATTTTTTTTGGTTATTAAATATCTAAATAATATATTTATGCATAATTTGACACCATAGTATAGAAATAATTTGCGTAGCTTTAAATTTGTAACTGTTTGAGCATCACATAGAACCTTTATTCTATATTTTTTTTTTATCTCATATCATGTNTGACACCATAGTATAGAAATAATTTGCGTAGCTTTAAATTTGTAACTGTTTGAGCATCACATAGAACCTTTATTCTATATTTTTTTTTATCTCATATCATCTTATAAAAAATCATAATTTTTACACTTTAGACTTTACCAAGTTGAAAATTTGTTAGGTATTTTACCTTGAGTACTTGAAACACATAGTAGAGATGCATAAAAATTCGGATGAGTTTTGATCCAATATTCCTTGGAGAGTTATTTACATTTACTCAAAAAAATTATTTCTTTTAGCTAATCTACTTTAATAGTCTCATTATTTTTGTTTTGAACAACACCAATATTGTGAATGATTGACTGACTTCGAATTATTTACGTAGGAAGTGTGTAATCAAAAGCTCTTGAGATATGATTTTAGGTCATTTTTGTCATTATTTGAGTCTAAGCCTTATTCCTTGAATATTATTATCCTTAGAAGCTATGATTGGGCCTTTGAAATAAAATTTCTTTCTTATACCCAGCGTATAATAACCAAGTCAATGAAAAAATAATATCTTTTATCTTTAGTTATCCCGAGATTGAGCTTTTTATTATTTATGTAATTTGGGAGATGTTGGTTGGGTAAAGATGTTCAAAGGTAGTGAATGAAAGGAAAATTTGTATACTTGCGAATATTTGTATTAGATGTCTTGCTAAAAAAAGGGTATATACATTTAGTTGTCCTGCTGCAAAAAAAAGAAAAAAAAGAGAAAAAGTTGAGAAGAAAAAAAAAGAAAGACAATATGTTAGTTGTAAAAAAAAAAAGAGAGAAAAATAGCAAGCATGATGGAGAGTGAAAGATTAGAGAAAGAGGTTTGGTTGTGTAATGTACAAGTTCTCTCGGAATAGTCTTTTGAATTTCTAAATATCCTTCGTTTCAAAACCCTAATCCCAAGGCCCCATTACAACTTTAAATAAAGACCTATCTGATCTCAAGAGTGTATTGGAGGATGCATAACTTGTGTGAATAAGGAAAAGAATGGTGATTATTTGTTTATTGTGTGTTAATTTTCATTCATGAGACTATGTCAAATCCTTTTATTTTAGATTACAATTATTTTAATAGACATGTGAGCATTATTTTGTTTTGACTTAAATATCTTATTCTCACATGTGATATTTGAGGGAATAATCAATATAATATGAGAGAATCTTTTATGAGTGAATTATCTAGTGAGATTTGACATTTGAGACAAATAGTTGATAGTTGTAGAGGTGATTACAAGATGAATTACTGACTTGATATAATTAATTCACACCACTATACGATTTTATATAGTGTAGAATTCTATATTTTGCTTTGCATGTGTTTATAAAAAGATTTGCAGTTTAGAATTTTTATATTGTGGTAGTAATTTGTGTTATAAAATTATTATTTAGATATTTGATTACAGGTTGATGTTTGTAGGTATCGTCTCTAGAAACCCTCACGAGACTATACTCGTCCATTAGGAGAAACCTAGGGGTTTAAAGACTTGTTGCATATATTAAATGCAACCGTGAGTCCTACAAAATTGAATTTGTGTTTTATTTTATTAGGTTATTTAGTTTTTAGTTTTTAGATTTTGAAATCCATATATTACTAGGGACTAGTAATATTCAGGTTGGGGGGTGTAATTAACCGTAAAAAAATACTATTTTATTATATTTAATGATTGATTAATTGCATATTATTTGTGATTAAATGTGTTAAATTCTTTGATTTTCTAGTTATTTGGTTTATTTTGCAGATAAATTGGTTAAAGTAATAATAGACAAGACAAGTGAATCAATCGCTAGAGGAAGAATCACAATTGATAAGGATTGTTGAAGACTCAAGATTGAGATATGAAGATTTGAAGATATGACATTAATTTAATCCTTATAAGAGTCCAAATTAAAAGAAAACTCATTTAAAGTTGGATTTGAAAAGCATCTTAGAAGATAAGGAATTGACACATTTTCAATATTTTGGTTATAACTTTTGACTCCAATATTCGATAGACTTGATTTTTGTGGGGTTGGAAAGCAAACTTCAAAGGCTACAATAGTGCATTTCAACAAAATTTCGTGAATCAACCTCTTAATATGCACAATCCAAGCTCGAAATCTGAACATATTTTGTACCCGCGCCCCAAAAATTTTATGCACGGGATTTAACCTTAAAATACTTCTTTTTGGAAAGAATTCTTCCTAATACAACCTTATATCTTGTACCTATACCTAGAATTTATTATAGTATAAATNCCAAAAATTTTATGCACGGGATTTAACCTTAAAATACTTTTTTTTGGAAAGAATTCTTCCTAATACAACCTTATATCTTGTACCTATACCTAGAATTTATTATAGCATAAAAAAGAGCTCTCACCTATTGAGAAAGGGGGATTTAGAGGATTAGGATGATTATTATTCTTTTTCTTTCTTTTCTTTTCTAGTTTTTTGTTTTAGTTCTATGACTTGCTAAAAGCTCAACTAAAGCTAGGGGAGATATTTTCAATGAAGCACGATACTTGTTATTGATTTAATGTTCTTTTTAATGCATGATTTGTTCTTTTAATTTAATTATTGTCTTATAGTAAAGTTTTTGCTCTGTATAATTTTTTGATTCGTTGTGTCAGGTACATCGAATGTTTGAGATTTCCTACGAGTCAAATAACTGATTATGTCATGCTTGAATTAATTAATTATATTGTCTCATAAGATAGTTGATTTAGTATTTGCAATAAAATAAGATTTACCTGTTAGAAAGCTTGAATTTTCATAGACTCCGAGCACGGTGAATGCTTGTGATCTACAAGTTTTTTTTTTTTTTTAGGGGGAGGGGTAGGGGGACTTGAACCTTTGACCTCAAGAAGGCAAAGTCTTTACAAGGCAAGGAGTACCATTGGACCAAAGGCCCATTGGTACAAGTAAATTCTTATATTTATTCAGATAATTCATTAATTATAAATTTTGATGTTTTCATATTATCATTGCTAAATATTTCAATTGTGATCACTCCTCAGTTGATTTTCAATTGAGTTCGAAAACTAGATCATTAATAATTACTGTGTGAATTTGAAAGGGTATCACCGATGCTTTAGTACTTTCAATTATTGTTTTAAAACCAAATTTCAAAATATCTACAACAAATTTTTTTTGAAACAATTTTCTTTTATTTTTCTTTGTGTTCTAAGTTTTTCTAAATTCCCTATGGTTCGACCTCGAATTCCCAAGAAATTTATTACTTCACACAACCTGCACTTGGGTGATCAATTCTAAAGTTGTAGCCGCAATGATTGCCTTAACGACCAAGGGGTCGTCATGTGGGTGCTGGCATCCTTCGAGATCCGCATTGAAAAAAGTGATCTCCACATCCTTACAAGGTGATTTTCAGATTGCCTGGACTTCGAGGAAATCTTTTGACTGGGCTCTCCTGGTGTACGCCTTCCGTGCTGAGCCGGACTCACCCCTTCCTGCAAAACCTCCTGAGATTACTCGGATTTCACCAAGAGCCTCCTAGTGTTGTGAGGAGGCGCAGCGACTGCTCAAGCGTCCTGACCTTGATCGGTTTGTGTTCTTCCCTCTCTTGTCACGTAATAGCGCAGGTGCCCCCTCTAAATCAAGTACTCAATCTCTTTTTTAAGCCGGATACAGTCGTTCGTTTCATGGCCTATGTCCTTGTGGAACTCAGAATACTTGGAAGTGTCTCACCTCATGGGATCAGACTTCATCCATGGTGGCCATCGAATGAACCTCTCGTTCTAGACTTTATGGAGGACCTGAGCAATGGAGGTGACAATAGGCAGAAGTCGTAGTGGGGCGTGTCTAGGTTGTAACCCTTAAGGCGGGGGCCTAAGGCAATCTCTGACGATGCCTCTCCTTTTTAAGGAGGTCTCTCTCTCTTTTCAAGGGGAACAATCCCGCTGTGGGGACCAATCTTGTTTTCTCTCCTTCATGTGACTTCTCTCTTCTTCGTTTCTCCTTCTGCAGAGCTTGACCTTCTTTTTAGTCGAAGGGCCTCCTCAGCATTGATGTGTTTCTTGACTTTTGCGAGTACCTCAACCATGGTGGCCTAAGGGGTTTTGGCGATTGAAAATAGGAGGTCCTTAGGTTGGACTTCGAGTTTCGACATGAAGGTGGTAAGTGTGAACTTGTCGTCCACACTTTCTACCTTCAGGCACTCTTGGTTGAAGCGTTGTACATATCTCTGGAAGGACTCGTTGGGCCCCTGTTTGACACTCAAAAGGTGGTAGGATGGATTCTTGTATGTCCTTGCTCCGATGAAGTACGATACAAATTGTATAGATAGCTCCTTGAAGGAGGAGATCGATGATGGTTGTAACCTGTTAAACCAAGCGATTGCCGACCCTTTGAGGGTGATGGCAAAAACTCGGCAGCGGATTGGGTCTGGATACCCCTGGAGTTCCATTTGATTTTTGTAGGAGTTCAAGTGATCAATTGGATCTTTGGTCCTGTCGAATGCCTCTATTGATGGCATCCAAAATTTCTGGGGGAGAGGAAAGTGAAGGATTTCGGGAGCGAACGATGACTCGATTTGCTGGACTAGAGCGTCCATGGTGTTAGGGGTCTTCCCCTTAACCACTTCTTTCATGTTACCCAATTCTCGTTGGAGCTCGCGGAGTCTTTGCTCCAATAAGTGATCCATGGCATTCGACGGGGGAAGGGGTCTGTCTTCCCTATAGGCAGTTCTGGCCCGACTATGGGCCTCGTCTTCGTTGTGTTCCTCCAGGTGTCTCCTTCGGTGATTTTCTCTAGAGTGGTTGTGCTCATGAAGCTCCGTGACTCAATTAGGCGGAGCTTGGCATTCCTGAGGAGGGGCGTTGTGTTGTGCCGGAGGTGGAGGGGGAAGTTGATGTGCTGGTGAGCATTGCAGAAGCTGGTGTGTCTGTATCCATGTTATCAACTCTTGGTTCTGCTTTATCAGTTGCATCGTGGTTCGACTATAGGCTTCCAATTCATTGAGCGAAGAGAGGTCCACCGCTGGGAGGTGATTCTCGACGTCCACTTCGGGGGCCGAAAAGTTCTCCAGTAAGTTTTGGTGAACTTGGGGATTGGCGTGAGATTTACTCATGTTCCGAGTTGAAACCATCAAACTAAAAACTTAAAGGAAAATGATGAAAACCGTTCCCACAGATGGCGCCAACTGATGAAGCTCGAAAATAATAGCCTAAGCCCAGCAGATGATACTTTGGGGATTTTAGTGGGTAAGCTAGTTCAAAGGTAAATTTATGGGGAACAGAAAAAAACAATGTGTAAGTGGTTCACCTTAGTCGAGACACTAAGACTACGTCTACTGTAAGGGAGTCTCTTTCTCCTTGGGGTGTATATTACTTGATTTAATAGTTAGTACAATGATATTGCAAACACAGGGCCTTTACAAGAATAAATGCTTCTCACTCTACCCACCGTGTTGAGGGCTCGAGAGTGTAATGAAGAAGATGATCCTCTGCTATGGTAGGGTAATAATGTTTTATTTATACGAGTGATCCCCTTAAGGATTTTCGGTGGCTCCTTCTTCCTTTTTACTGATTCTGTGGGCCCTTTTGCTGTTGTCCTGCAGCAATCTCTGTTATTCAGCGCCATTGTGCTCACGATCCCTGAATGGTTATGTACACCAACACCCTCTGCATCAGGGAGTGCGGGATTGTCATGGGTGTCAAAAGTGGTCCCTTTGTTCTCAAGACATGTGGCGCGACGGGGAGTATTCTAGAATTTGCGTTAGGCTGGGCTTCTTTATCCTGGGATGTCCTTTGGCTGAATTGGATTGGGGCTAGGTTGGACTGCAAGTCCTCTGGTGCCATTGGACTTTGCCCTTTGGACTCGGCCCTCTCTACTTTTGATGTGGGCAAGCCGTGGGCGTTTCATTTGGGTCATTATACAAGCAAGGGTTTCCTGGACTTATTGGGCTTTTAGACCTTGGCGGCCCATACCCAAGATCCCATCATTATCAAAAATGAATGCAGAAAAAATTTCGCTTCTAGAACAAAGGGGCTTAATCCAATCATAATCAATTTTTCTCTCATATTAACTTTGCTAATTACGCCTTGAATCGTCCTTATCTCCAATAGTAGATGCCAACTATCAAAGCCCAATCAAGACTTGGGTTACCTCCTCTGACACAAAAGGAGGAATATATTAGCCATTAGCTTTTCTAAATGATGGAAAATTACAAGTTGGTGAGAGAAGTCATTATATTTCAATTGATATGAACACAAAAAAATATGTGTCAACAGTTTTTTTTATTCAATGGTAATGATGTTCAGGTCAATTTTACACGCATCTTAACATTCACCTCAAGACTAGGGACAGAGAGATTGTAAAATTTTAAAATCAGGACATCCGAATTTATAATTTGTCACTGTTATTATTTGAATTACTCCATATCCATAGTTTGAGGAAGGATTTGTGGGTGTGACATATCAATCAATTATAATTTACCCTCTCAAAAAATTATAATTTTCTCTTTCGATAGTATAATCGTTCTTTGTAATAGATTTTTTCTAAATTAGGGAAGTTAGATGTTGGTGTGAAGTTATTATATTGTGATTGACGGGAACACAAAAAAATATGCATGGACTACCCCAAAAAAAAAGGATAGTTTGATGAAGAGTTTGTGGCCAGATTTTTTTGGTTGGAAATTTGGGCATGAGTTGGCGGCAAATTAGTTTTTGTTTTTTTGTCTGACTAGAAGTCAATGGCAGGAGGGTGGTGTCATTTTGAAAATATCTTTCCCGTGGAGATTAAGTTAATGAAGAGCTGAGGTTTTGAGTTTCATAGCTTTTGATCAGAATTTGTGCTACTTTGAGAACCTATATGGTTGTTTCTTGACAATGGGTCCAAGAATTTGGGTGTGCTCTCTGGTTATTTCCATCCCAGTACTGATTATAGCAGCTCAGACAAATAACCAGGATTGTAAGTTCAATTCCTTTGATCTGTGTTTTTGTCTACAGTAGATGCTACTTTTTTTTTCTTTTATGATCATTGCCAGAAAGAACACAGTTCCTACTTCGAAGGTTGATGCCCTTTGAACATATTACGAAAGTACATACTTGGCAATCTTTATTCTTCTTCCCTCTGATATTTAATTTGCTCTGTGTTTGGGGGCAGAGAAAATGAAGGGAAAAAAGAACATAAAATTATGAATCATTTCTGGGTTGCAAAACTGAACTTAATTAACCCAGTTTTGAAGCAGTTTAGCAGAGGTTCTGGATTTCATTTTTCTGTTTTCACACACTGGAAGAAACATGATTATGTTTGAATACGTTTTTAACATCTCCAAAATTTTTCCTGAAACCAAAGTTTAATAATGCACTTCTGTACATCATAATCTAATTTGGTTGGAAACAACTCCACAGTGAAGATTGCCTATCTGTGCTCTTTGGACTAGATGATTTCATATTTGCTATAATATTCATTCATAAAACAATCTGCTAGTTCCCTGTATCACTTGTTTTCCAATGCAAGAAGTCATTTTCTTTACTTATAGGAGAATTCAATTGGCAGTGAAACGAGGGAATCGATTTTACCTGAAATAAATTCTCTTTATGATGCAGATGTTGCTCTACAGTCTCTTCAGGCTATATGGCAAAACACACCACCCAATTGGGTTGGGCCAGATCCATGTGGTGCTGGTTGGGATGGAATTAGGTGCAACAATTCCCGTGTGACTTCTATGTAATTCCCTTATGCATTTCACCTTTTTTCACGATTATTGAAGGTTACTTAAAATGCAATTCATGTTTTCTTTAAGGCTAGTCTGATCACTTCCAATTTCAGAACATTGGCAAGCATGAATTTGACTGGTCAGCTGTCTGGAGACATCCAGGAGTTGGCTGAATTACAGATTCTGTAGGTCTTCTGTTTGCACTTATCTCTTCTCCCATACATGAATCCACGATACCATTTACCCTGTGAAACATCATACAATACTCAATACCATTGTAGTTTCTAGAATATTGTGCATTTCAGTTTTTCAAATCCCATTATTCTACTGGAATGCAACATTTCAGCAGTCGTAGCGGAATGTATCAAGCACTGATGAGACCGGTCGGTTCCGGGCTGAGAGAACTAAATAATCCATTGTAAAAGCAATTTGTTGGTCATATTACGACAACCAAAAAAGTTACTTGAATGAGGCCAGTGTTTTATCAGGCTGTATGTCTGGGATAGTGTTATCCAGATCCATGTTTTACCAAATTGACTAGCATTCTTTTCAGTAATGATTCCTCAAGAGAAACCTCCTAGGCTCTACCCATCAAATATTAAGGAGAGCAGTTATGATGAGTCCAACTAAAGTTAATATGCGGCCCGTGTTTTTCCATTTTTTTGTTAAAAGGTGTCAAAAATTATTTCTGATGATCCGCTTCTGTATATAGGGATCTTTCATACAATAAAGGATTAACTGGATCTCTTCCTTCATCGATTGGAAAATTGAAGAAGTTAGCAAGATTGTAAGGAAATTTAGACTGTTTGCATATAATGAACATGTTTAATACAAATCCTGTTATAAACCATTTTCTGCTGCTTGCATGACAGAATCGTGGTTGGTTGTGGTTTTTCTGGTCTGATACCAGACACGATAGGATCTCTACAACAGCTGCTTTCTTTGTAAGAAATTCGACTTTGGTAACTTCTGCATATGCAACATTGTTTTGAAGTCTAAGTTTTGTGTGCATTTGATTTGAAACCTTTTGTTGAATTTAATATTGCATACAAGCCATGGCTGCGGAATCTTCTCTTCTTGGTGTTAGGCGTTGTTCTAGAACAGAGATTCTGCACCCCTCATATGGTTTAAGACTCGTGTTCCATGGTGACGTGAGTCTATATGAACGGAATCACAGAACCTGGGAAGATTTGATATAAGTTCAAGTTAGCAAATACCTAATTCATTTGTTTTGTGGACTGTTGTCCGTCAAATCTCTCCTCAGTAGCTCAATTATTCTAATTCATGTGTTTAGAAGTTTGCATTGTTTCAATTTGAAAAAGTCTCGCTTGATTGTGCCTGAAGGTGATATTTTATCTTGACTTAAGGTTTTTAGTGTAATTCTTTGTCTAGACACAAATTTCCAATGATCTTATTCTGTATTCTACAGGTCTCTGAATTCCAACAACTTCATTGGAGGAATACCTCCTTCCATTGGTAGTCTAATAAATCTTTATTGGTTGGATATAGCTGACAACAAGCTCAGTGGCACTATCCCAGTATCTGATGGAAACACACCTGGTCTTGATATGCTGGTCCATACAAAGCATTTGTATGTATTATATCGTTTCCCTTATCCTTTTACGACTTATTCTCTCATTAACCATTATTTCCTTCAGAAATAGATATTAACCTTAAATTCTGTCTATTATTTGTAGTCATTTTGGACAGAATCATCTTTCCGGTGAAATCCCTCCACGGCTTTTCAACTCAAATATGACTCTCATTCATGTGTAAGTTCCATGGAACTGGCTATAGAAATTGAATATCTCAATAAGATCTATAAATTACTTGGGATAGATTAGTGCCAATATTATGTGTCAATATACGTGTTCACCTATGTTTTTTGCTAAACATTGTTTGCTCAACTATTTTTGCCAAAAAAGAAAAAAAAAGAAAAAAAGAAAAAAAGAAAAAAAAAGGAGATGCATAAAGCTTCTTCTTGGAGGGGAAAATCCTATGCCGAATAGGATGTGGGTGTGCACTAGGGATGGCAGTGGACCGGGGAAAAGCGGGTATTCGTCCAAATCCGTCCCGTTTGGACCAGGGATGGACTATACGTATTAGACGGTGGATGTATACGGGGATACCCGTATAAACCCGTACGGAGATGAAGGTGGGGACGAACTTACCCTTACACTCAACTATGCTTTCCAACTATTTAGTGATTATTCTGTTTGGACACATCTTTATTTTTCATTCACGGGAACAATCTGCAGTGGTTTGTTTATATATCTTAACTTGTTAATTGGTCCTCTCCTCTAAAAACAGGTTAGAAAACAATTGTGCCAATGTGGTATTCAGTGAGAATTGTTTCCTTTAATTGTACGGACACCTTAATCAACAAACATTTCCTCTAGAGATTGATTTCTGTATTTGGATGTATGATTAATTTGATCAGGCTTTTTGAAAGCAACAATCTCATTGGCAACATCCCTTCCACAATAGGACTTGTACAGACTTTGGAGGTGTTGTGAGTATCTCTGTCTCATACTCTCTACTAAATCCTACTAACTTACTCTCTGGCTGTGAATTCCTGTTGAAGTTTTTGAACTAATGACTATGCTGGCCACAGACGTCTTGACAGGAATGCATTAAGTGGAACTGTCCCACGAAACCTCAACAGCCTTAGTCTTCTCAAAGAGCTGTAAGTCGAAAAAATGGAATAAACAACTTAAGTTTCCAGGAAGTCAGCATCATCCTGCATTGCAAGAACCATCTCACTAAAAAGACTTTTCACTATCTGCTTCCAGGTACTTGTCAAACAACAAACTGACTGGTGCCTTGCCCAATTTAACTGGCCTGAATTCCCTCAACTACATGTAAGTAGCAGAACAATGTGCTAAAATCTTGTTTGGTCCAAAACAAATGTGCTAAAATCTTGTGTCATGATGGTTTTATGATGTATACTATATAGTGTTTCCCATTGCCATACTTTAGCTGAAAGGTTGTAGTCACTTGCAGGGATCTGAGCAACAATAGTTTTACTGCGTCTGCTGTTCCATCATGGGTTTTGACCCTACAGTCTTTGACAACACTGTATGTCTCTCTCTCTCTCTCTGTCACACACACACACACACACACACCCTGAACTCCCATATTGTTTGTTTTAAAAAATATTTATTTTGCTTGAATAGTATGAAAAAATATGATAAGTTAGCTCCAATGTATCCTTAACGTATCCTAAATGTGTAGATCGTGCATCCTTGCCGTATCCTAAATGTATCAGACACGTATTATCGGCATATCCCAATTATGTCAAAAATAAAAAATATCTTAATGTATCCAAGGCCTATTTGGTCATATTCGTATCTGTATTTGATATTTATCAAACATTTATATTTCAGGTCTAAGAAGTACGGACACGAACACAAACACAAACACAAACATTGGACACGAATGTAACACAACATGGGCACGCTGATACGAAATTTTTTTAAAAAATAAGACACGAATGCGTTAGGAGATGCGGTAAATATAATGTATTTATTTATATATATAATATGACACACTTACCCCCTCACCACCCACTTGTATCCACACTTTTAATCCGACCTTTTTGTTCTACTTTTTTGTAAAAGTCATCATGTAATAAAATAAATATATATTGGTAATAATCCTTCGATTCATCATATCCTTAATTCTAAGAATTCACATCGTGATACCGAATAAAAAATACAATATTACATATATTGATACATATTCATCATAAACATCTATGATTTAACTATTAATGACTATTACAATTTCCATTTTAAAAGATATCCCACTTCGTAATTCTAATTTTCATAAATTTCAAAGAGCCCAATTCATAACTCCATTTTTCATCACATTCTTTCATTTATAAAGTTTTTTCCAATTGTATATAATTTCGTTTGGGTCCGAAATTATGTTATATTTATGCCCTATATTCATATAGTAATTATAACTTTGTTTATATTATGCCTTTGACCCATATCTCTTTAGAATGACAAAAACAACTTCCTTAATTATAAAGTTACTTGACAAGTTTTTAAAATTTTGAAAAAATTCTTAAAATGTATTTTCCAACGTATACAGAGCGTATTGGCCGTTGTTCGTAATGTGTCCTGAGCGTATCAGTGGAGTGTCCTCTGCATGTCCTAAAAAAGTTTTAAAATGAAAAAAATGGAAACTTACTTTAGTGTGTTCAATAAGTGTGTTAGAGTGTCTGTATCCTAGATATGACCGACACCGACACTCTAACTAAAATAGAGTGCCTGTGCTTTCTAGTTCCAGTGTTGTTGCAATATATGTGCTTCATAGTCTACCACTCATCCATGTAAACGTAATGATCTCAACTATGCGAATTATTGACAACTTCTTATTGATCTGTTAGCATACTATACCTTAGTTTTTGCCTCCCCTATGGTTCTATATGGATGTGTTGTGCACACGTTTGTGTGTTATTTGCAATTTGATTTGTTGTTTAGATAAAAGAACACAATGGAAGCAGATCAATAGCAAACGGGGAAACATTGCTTGGTGCACACATGTCATAGGAATTGCACTATCAAATTCCTGTTTTCATAATAAAGCAACGTAGACCTGTTTTGTGTGTGTTAACCTTATTTAAGAAAAATTTATACACCTCCAAAAAGAAAGCAAGAAACTCGATTTGACAGAACTCATCACTTTCATTTTGTTCATCCAAGAGCAAGGCGTGAGCTTGGTAGCTTCACTAACAATAGAATAACAGTTCCCAAAATCACTGTGGAACTTTATTGGATGAAATTTTACTTTTTTTCCGTTACTCTGTTATTTGCGTTTTTCTTGCACCTTTACGCTTTCTTGCAACTTTACCGTCTGCCCCATTTTACAAAAATCACCCTCACGATATCTAACATGTAAATTCTCAATAATTTAAGACTGTAACTAGGACGTTCTTTATGGGGTATTATGGGTATTTGATGAAGATTCCCCACAGGCATTCGGCTGAACCAACCTAACAACCACCACTTTCCCCTATATTCTTCGTTGTTGTGACAAGTAATCAAGTAAATTAATAAATCTCAAAAAATTATTTATACTAATTAACAATTAACAGAGATTATCAACAAGATTACAATTGAAGATTGTACCCATAAAAATGACATCAATCCCATTTAATTCGATTTTGGCTAAATTTTTTTGATAAAAAATCAAATGAAATTTTATAGAAATGCAATACTGAGATATAGTCATATGTAAAAACTGACATTACATATTTTGAAAAGAAACCAACCAATTTAACCAAACCCTCTCAATCCGTTATCACAAAAAAGGAAGACAACTTACTAAATAATTCACGTCAAATTTATATTGTCGAAAAGTGTCAAATATCATGTCAAATAAATTATTTACAATTTCACAAATTTTACAAATACAATGTGGAATAATCTTGGTTCATGTCCATTGTTTTTTTTTTTTTGAGGAAAATGGTTCATTTCTATTATTTTTATTCACTGTTAAGGTGTTTGCTGTAGAACTTAACAATTTAACCAAATTGAATTTTTTTTAATTAGCGATTTTGATGTTACACAGGGCCTTCAACCACATGACATTAACCAGTATATATATATATATATTTCTCTCTGTGTATATTTGTGTTTGTGTATGTTATGCATTCATTTGGAAGATCCAAAGCATTCACCAAATAAGTTCACTAACCTCGAACCGGCAGAGTTATGGAACGCGTACAACTTGAAGGACAAGTTCCAGTTGGCCTCTTCAGCCTCCCTCTCTTGCAGACTGTGTGAGTATTTTCTCAATCTCAGGTGATACTGTATTTATGTACTAAATCTCGGGATTCGAAAGATACCAATCATATAATCTTCTTTAGATCTCAATTCAAGTGAT
Organism: Ilex paraguariensis; assembly: GCA_963454935.2. Classification (NCBI taxonomy): domain Eukaryota; kingdom Viridiplantae; phylum Streptophyta; class Magnoliopsida; order Aquifoliales; family Aquifoliaceae; genus Ilex; species Ilex paraguariensis. Next base: position 1,263,908 of record CAUOFW020007168.1, on the reverse strand, counting down.
TCTGGTCATGCATCCCAAACGATGGAACTGATGACTATAAGTACATTTGTTTTGACATGACAGCATACTGAAGAACAACCAGCTCAATAGCACTTTGGATATTGGCCCCAGCTACAGCAATCAACTGCAGCTCGTTGATTTGCAGAACAATTATATTTCTGCTTATGCACAGAGAGTGGGATACAATAAGGAGTTGATGTAAGCTGCGTCCTTTTATTCTTCTGACCATTTTATATCCATCATGATTTGAGGGCCATTATACTTTATCTTTAAAATTTAGGTCATGTATCATTTTACCCGATTGGTGTAAAGTATTTTTCAATATCCTGCAGACTTGTAGGTAACCCAATTTGTCAGGAAACAGGACAGACAGAAAACTACTGTGTCATTCCCCAGCCCTCCAATTCCTCATATTCAACTCCTCCAAATAATTGCTTCCCTACTACATGTGGTTCAAATCAGTTATCCAGCCCCAACTGTAAATGTGCATATCCATACACAGGCACCCTAACTTTCAGAGCTCCTTCCTTCTCTGACCTGGGAAATTTGAGTATTTATACATCCCTTCAAAATTCTATGATGGCTCAGTCTCATCAACTCCCTGTGGATTCTGTTTCTCTGAGTAATCCAACCAAAAATTTAGATGATTACCTTGTACTGGACGTGGGAATTTTCCCATCTGGCCTAAACAGTTTCAACCGAAGTGGAATTTCTGGAATAGCGTTTATGTTAAGCAACCAAACTTTCAAGCCTCCCAGCGGATTTGGACCCTTTTTCTTCATTGGTGATGACTATGGAAACTTTGCAGGTGATTGTGTATTTCATGTGAGCACTAGAGAATTCTTGTGAAGGCCGTTCTATTGTTTTCTGAAGCATCTCTCTCTCTCGCCTCCAGGTATATCTCCAGGAACACATAAATCAACAAGTACTGGCGTCATCATCGGAGCAGCTGTTGGTGGCTCTGTTCTTGTGATATTAGTACTCCTCGCAGGAGTTTATGCTTTCCGTCAAAAGAGAAGAGCTGAAAGAGCCGATAAACAGAATAATCCTTTTGGTTAGTTCTGGACTTAATCTCAACAAAGCAATTTTAGCAATTATGTCTCCTANCTGAAGAACAACCAGCTCAATAGCACTTTGGATATTGGCCCCAGCTACAGCAATCAACTGCAGCTCGTTGATTTGCAGAACAATTATATTTCTGCTTATGCACAGAGAGTGGGATACAATAAGGAGTTGATGTAAGCTGCGTCCTTTTATTCTTCTGACCATTTTATATCCATCATGATTTGAGGGCCATTATACTTTATCTTTAAAATTTAGGTCATGTATCATTTTACCCGATTGGTGTAAAGTATTTTTCAATATCCTGCAGACTTGTAGGTAACCCAATTTGTCAGGAAACAGGACAGACAGAAAACTACTGTGTCATTCCCCAGCCCTCCAATTCCTCATATTCAACTCCTCCAAATAATTGCTTCCCTACTACATGTGGTTCAAATCAGTTATCCAGCCCCAACTGTAAATGTGCATATCCATACACAGGCACCCTAACTTTCAGAGCTCCTTCCTTCTCTGACCTGGGAAATTTGAGTATTTATACATCCCTTCAAAATTCTATGATGGCTCAGTCTCATCAACTCCCTGTGGATTCTGTTTCTCTGAGTAATCCAACCAAAAATTTAGATGATTACCTTGTACTGGACGTGGGAATTTTCCCATCTGGCCTAAACAGTTTCAACCGAAGTGGAATTTCTGGAATAGCGTTTATGTTAAGCAACCAAACTTTCAAGCCTCCCAGCGGATTTGGACCCTTTTTCTTCATTGGTGATGACTATGGAAACTTTGCAGGTGATTGTGTATTTCATGTGAGCACTAGAGAATTCTTGTGAAGGCCGTTCTATTGTTTTCTGAAGCATCTCTCTCTCTCGCCTCCAGGTATATCTCCAGGAACACATAAATCAACAAGTACTGGCGTCATCATCGGAGCAGCTGTTGGTGGCTCTGTTCTTGTGATATTAGTACTCCTCGCAGGAGTTTATGCTTTCCGTCAAAAGAGAAGAGCTGAAAGAGCCGATAAACAGAATAATCCTTTTGGTTAGTTCTGGACTTAATCTCAACAAAGCAATTTTAGCAATTATGTCTCCTATAGGGGTTTTCACCAATATCAGTATTGTACCTATCAAGCATCTTGGAACCCAGACAAAAGCAACGGAGGCGTTCCTCAGTTAAAAGGAGCAAGATTTTTCTCATTTGAGGAGCTCAAGAGATGCACAAACAACTTCTCAGAAACCAATGATCTTGGATCTGGTGGCTATGGAAAGGTCAGCTTTGATATTATCTTGTTATTTGATATATAAGTTGCATCTGCATCTATTCTCGGTGGTCGTTACCTTCCTGCCACCCTGGTGTATGCCTTCACTTCTGTAATCTGCAGAGGCAAATGCATTTGGATCTAGATGATATCATATTTTTACATGCATTTAGAACTATGACAAAATTCTCTGGTTTTTTGGAAGAAAAAAGATAAACAGACATATTTGGTCACTCATGAGTAGGTGAGCCAGCTTTCAAAGTTTTATGAACCATTCAGGCCTAGCACTCATGAATCTAATAATTTTTATCATTTTCATGTACTGACCAAGTCATACAGAAAATTCTAGAATTAAAAATGTCTTTGTTGGTAACTGTAAGTGCTGCTGCCCCCCTCCCCCCAAAAATAAATAAATGNATTTTCCCATCTGGCCTAAACAGTTTCAACCGAAGTGGAATTTCTGGAATAGCGTTTATGTTAAGCAACCAAACTTTCAAGCCTCCCAGCGGATTTGGACCCTTTTTCTTCATTGGTGATGACTATGGAAACTTTGCAGGTGATTGTGTATTTCATGTGAGCACTAGAGAATTCTTGTGAAGGCCGTTCTATTGTTTTCTGAAGCATCTCTCTCTCTCGCCTCCAGGTATATCTCCAGGAACACATAAATCAACAAGTACTGGCGTCATCATCGGAGCAGCTGTTGGTGGCTCTGTTCTTGTGATATTAGTACTCCTCGCAGGAGTTTATGCTTTCCGTCAAAAGAGAAGAGCTGAAAGAGCCGATAAACAGAATAATCCTTTTGGTTAGTTCTGGACTTAATCTCAACAAAGCAATTTTAGCAATTATGTCTCCTATAGGGGTTTTCACCAATATCAGTATTGTACCTATCAAGCATCTTGGAACCCAGACAAAAGCAACGGAGGCGTTCCTCAGTTAAAAGGAGCAAGATTTTTCTCATTTGAGGAGCTCAAGAGATGCACAAACAACTTCTCAGAAACCAATGATCTTGGATCTGGTGGCTATGGAAAGGTCAGCTTTGATATTATCTTGTTATTTGATATATAAGTTGCATCTGCATCTATTCTCGGTGGTCGTTACCTTCCTGCCACCCTGGTGTATGCCTTCACTTCTGTAATCTGCAGAGGCAAATGCATTTGGATCTAGATGATATCATATTTTTACATGCATTTAGAACTATGACAAAATTCTCTGGTTTTTTGGAAGAAAAAAGATAAACAGACATATTTGGTCACTCATGAGTAGGTGAGCCAGCTTTCAAAGTTTTATGAACCATTCAGGCCTAGCACTCATGAATCTAATAATTTTTATCATTTTCATGTACTGACCAAGTCATACAGAAAATTCTAGAATTAAAAATGTCTTTGTTGGTAACTGTAAGTGCTGCTGCCCCCCTCCCCCCAAAAATAAATAAATGAAACAAAAAACCTCACTAACTTCTATTTGAAAATAACTCTTCTCATTTAAGGATTTGTTCATCAAGATTTTCTCAAGTCTCAACCTTCTCAATATATTTCTCCTAAAATTTTGCCGCTGTATGATTCTCAGATTTAAAAATTTTTATTATGTTTTTAGGTATATAAAGGAACTCTTCCCAGCGGACAACTGGTTGCCATCAAAAGAGCTCAACACGGATCTATGCAGGGTGGTCTTGAGTTTAAAACTGAGATTGAGCTTCTTTCAAGGGTTCATCACAAGAATGTTGTCAGCCTAGTGGGCTTCTGTTTCGAGCAAGTTGAACAGATGCTGGTCTACGAGTATATTCCAAATGGTACACTGAAGGAAAGTCTTTCAGGTGCTTCTGATGATTTCCTAACCTTCACTTCATATGAATACTAATGCTATTTATGCTTTGATTTGCATACTTGATAACTCATGGTCACGGCTTACCAAAAATTGAAATAATTGAATGGCATTTCTAAAGATTTCAGCTAGTAATGTTCTGCATCAGTAACTTAGATCATTAAAAAGTTGAAATCCGAGAGTTTGAGAATGTCCCTCCTTTTTGCATTTTCTCAAGTTGGATATCTTTGTGTGGTATGTAGTATGGTTTTAATATCCATAGTTGTGCTTGTATGTTTCTCCTTTTGACCTATCATTGGTCTGGACGACTTGCCACCTTTGATTGTTTTTTTGAAACTATTTTTTACCTCATTAATACAGTTGCTATTTCTTATCGAAAAAAGTTGAATCCAAGTTCGTCATTCTTCCAGAATAGGATTACTATGTTCCTGTAGCCTCACCTAGAAATGCACCAGATATGTCTTGCACCATTATTGGTTTTTATGGAATAAGAAAATTCTTGAAGATATTCTTGCAAAATTGCTGCTAGATCGTCCTGATCTTTGTTCTTTGTAACCCCAGTGTGATTAGCTACACTGCCAGACTGTTCTGACTGGGGGAATAGAATGTATGCCATTGAACGCTGATAATTTATGAATTACCTGCGTAGGGAAGTCAGGAATCAGATTGGACTGGATGAGGAGACTTAGAATAACCCTTGGAGCAGCCAGGGGTATTCAGTATTTGCATGATCATGCTAATCCTCCCATCATACATAGGGACATCAAAACAAACAATATTTTACTGGATGAACGCTTGACCGCAAAAGTTGCTGATTTCGGTCTTTCCAAACCTATGGATGACTCTGAAAAGGGTCATGTCACCACTCAAGTCAAGGGGACAATGGTAAGTAAGTTTTGAAAGCATGATATTTTGCTGAAATCGAGGGTTTACACCATGGAATGCACAAAGATATTCCTTTAACTGTGGAAATTAAAATGGTTTCACTGAAAGAGAAAGGGTAACACAATATGTTCTCACAATTTCCCATAACATTACTCCAGCATATATCATAGGAAAATATGCAGGCGTTTTTCAGAATGTCTGATTCATCAAGAAGAACCCACCATTTCTTAGCTAAAAAGAATATTTAATGCAGTAAAATTTATGGAATCACTAAAGATAAAAAGTTTTGAGTTCATTGAAGATTCTGCGACTTTTCTTTAGTTTTTTGGATTGAAAATTGGAAGTTTATTGCAGGGCTACATGGATCCTGAATATTACATGACTCAACATTTGACTGAGAAGAGTGATGTTTATAGCTTTGGAGTGGTAATGCTGGAGATGATAACTGCAAGAAGTCCCATTGAGAAAGGGAAATACATTGTAAGAGAGGTGAAGCAAGCAATGGATAGGACCAAAGAACTATATAACCTTCATGGAATTCTTGACCCAGCCATCGGTTTGAACAGTACTGCACCAAAAAGTTTAGAGAAGTATGTGGATCTGGCATTGAGGTGTCTCGAAGAAACAGGATTTCTCAGGCCAGCAATGAGAGAGGTGGTGAAAGAGATTGAGAACATCATGGAATTGGCTGGACTGAACCCCAATGCTGAATCTGCATCAACTTCAGCAAGCTATGACGAGGGAGGTAAGGGGTTCGACCATCCTTACAGCAATGAAAGCCTCTTTGATTATAGTGGAATCTATCCACCCTCAAAGTTAGAGCCCAAGTAAAGATCATTGTTTTACCTCCAAGATGAGGATGTGTATACAGTTTATTGGTTTTCACTAACTGGAACATTTAATTTGTTCTGGCCTTATGGTATTTCAACATGCTAAAGAACCAGAACTGTATTTATTCAAATTCTGTCTAGTTTTCTGGGGGTGGTGAGGGGTTGCAGCCAGCTTGTTAATATACTAGAAAAACACTGCAGTTTAAATCTGAAAGGCCGTGAGAGGAGATGAAGCAGAAAACATAAGGCAAAAACTATCTATTTTTGTAGAAGCTCCATTTATGCAAGTAATCTCTATTCCTTCTAGCCAATGATCAAAATTTTATTGCGGTTGATTGTTTCGGTTTTTGCAAACTAGTTTACAAGAGTTTCATATGCTTATCGAAGTTGTAACAATACGCATTACTATGAAGAAAGATTAGCAAACTAGTCTGTGAAATCTTGGAACTTCATTACACAAAATTCTTGTGTGTTCGCGACAAACTCAATTGCACCTCAGGTCATCGGTTTCTCCAACAGGGCTGAGAAGTACCACTCGTTTCTATCGATTCCCCGGTTGCGCTTCATGCCAACATTCCATCTCAGTTTCTTGAATCCGACACGATCCAACATTGGAACGTAGGTTGTGTCAGCTGAGATCCGAGGCAGAAGAAATGGTCGAGCCAGAAGAGCCCACCCGGCCTCAACACTCTGTATATATCATAGAGAGTGAACTCGAGCGTGGCTTCTGGTATCCAATTGCTAAGCACATGCATAGAATGCACTATGTCCAGTGTGTTCTCAAAGAAGGGAAGTCTCTGGGAGGCACTTAAATGCATTGGTATTAGTCCCCTTGATGCAATGAAACTGTTGAAGGGACCATCCAAGTTCATAGAGGTGGTGATAATGGTTGTATTCCTCTCTTTCATCCTGGCCGCGAATGTGCCCGCTCCTCCTCCAATGTCAAGTCCTATACGAATGGTTCCTCGTGGTTTTGTCTCTAGAATTTTATCGATCCCAAAATTAAGCCCTCCATTGTCATGGAGCCACCGCGTCTTCTCTTTCCCCTGTAAGTCGAAGTAATCATTACAATCATAGAACGCTGGAAGATTTTTCCGGTTAATAAGGCACTTGTAGCTTTTACATGTGTAGGGGTCCCAAATTATGCTTCTATCAGGTGGCATTGCCCAGAGGCTGTCGGGTAGCGGAGTTGGCTCCACATAACCGGCAGGCGACTTGGGGTGGCAACGCCGTATGGGGAGTGGCTCACACCCCTTGAGCATGAGTTTTTGCGCGAAAACATCATCCATCGGACAGTCTTTTCCAATGTCATATGTCATGTATTGCGCTAACTCGTCTTTGAACTTCAAACAACCTCCTCCAAACGGAGGATAGACCTCATCAGATCCCATCCTGGGGGAGTACCCGAGTGGGAGCTTGTGAAGCCCGATGGCAAGTTTCACTTCACTAGAGGAAGTGGGATCTGTATCTGCTTCAGGTTCACGTAGGCGAGTAAGCTCAATGAGAAGTGCTTCAACAAGTTGGTTGGTGGATGTGAGTTGCCTGAGCAAGTCGGAAACTCGGGACCGACTGGTGGTGAGTTCTTTCCGAGTTATGTTGAGCTCATGAAGGAGGGTGGTGGTGTCCGNCTGGGGGAATAGAATGTATGCCATTGAACGCTGATAATTTATGAATTACCTGCGTAGGGAAGTCAGGAATCAGATTGGACTGGATGAGGAGACTTAGAATAACCCTTGGAGCAGCCAGGGGTATTCAGTATTTGCATGATCATGCTAATCCTCCCATCATACATAGGGACATCAAAACAAACAATATTTTACTGGATGAACGCTTGACCGCAAAAGTTGCTGATTTCGGTCTTTCCAAACCTATGGATGACTCTGAAAAGGGTCATGTCACCACTCAAGTCAAGGGGACAATGGTAAGTAAGTTTTGAAAGCATGATATTTTGCTGAAATCGAGGGTTTACACCATGGAATGCACAAAGATATTCCTTTAACTGTGGAAATTAAAATGGTTTCACTGAAAGAGAAAGGGTAACACAATATGTTCTCACAATTTCCCATAACATTACTCCAGCATATATCATAGGAAAATATGCAGGCGTTTTTCAGAATGTCTGATTCATCAAGAAGAACCCACCATTTCTTAGCTAAAAAGAATATTTAATGCAGTAAAATTTATGGAATCACTAAAGATAAAAAGTTTTGAGTTCATTGAAGATTCTGCGACTTTTCTTTAGTTTTTTGGATTGAAAATTGGAAGTTTATTGCAGGGCTACATGGATCCTGAATATTACATGACTCAACATTTGACTGAGAAGAGTGATGTTTATAGCTTTGGAGTGGTAATGCTGGAGATGATAACTGCAAGAAGTCCCATTGAGAAAGGGAAATACATTGTAAGAGAGGTGAAGCAAGCAATGGATAGGACCAAAGAACTATATAACCTTCATGGAATTCTTGACCCAGCCATCGGTTTGAACAGTACTGCACCAAAAAGTTTAGAGAAGTATGTGGATCTGGCATTGAGGTGTCTCGAAGAAACAGGATTTCTCAGGCCAGCAATGAGAGAGGTGGTGAAAGAGATTGAGAACATCATGGAATTGGCTGGACTGAACCCCAATGCTGAATCTGCATCAACTTCAGCAAGCTATGACGAGGGAGGTAAGGGGTTCGACCATCCTTACAGCAATGAAAGCCTCTTTGATTATAGTGGAATCTATCCACCCTCAAAGTTAGAGCCCAAGTAAAGATCATTGTTTTACCTCCAAGATGAGGATGTGTATACAGTTTATTGGTTTTCACTAACTGGAACATTTAATTTGTTCTGGCCTTATGGTATTTCAACATGCTAAAGAACCAGAACTGTATTTATTCAAATTCTGTCTAGTTTTCTGGGGGTGGTGAGGGGTTGCAGCCAGCTTGTTAATATACTAGAAAAACACTGCAGTTTAAATCTGAAAGGCCGTGAGAGGAGATGAAGCAGAAAACATAAGGCAAAAACTATCTATTTTTGTAGAAGCTCCATTTATGCAAGTAATCTCTATTCCTTCTAGCCAATGATCAAAATTTTATTGCGGTTGATTGTTTCGGTTTTTGCAAACTAGTTTACAAGAGTTTCATATGCTTATCGAAGTTGTAACAATACGCATTACTATGAAGAAAGATTAGCAAACTAGTCTGTGAAATCTTGGAACTTCATTACACAAAATTCTTGTGTGTTCGCGACAAACTCAATTGCACCTCAGGTCATCGGTTTCTCCAACAGGGCTGAGAAGTACCACTCGTTTCTATCGATTCCCCGGTTGCGCTTCATGCCAACATTCCATCTCAGTTTCTTGAATCCGACACGATCCAACATTGGAACGTAGGTTGTGTCAGCTGAGATCCGAGGCAGAAGAAATGGTCGAGCCAGAAGAGCCCACCCGGCCTCAACACTCTGTATATATCATAGAGAGTGAACTCGAGCGTGGCTTCTGGTATCCAATTGCTAAGCACATGCATAGAATGCACTATGTCCAGTGTGTTCTCAAAGAAGGGAAGTCTCTGGGAGGCACTTAAATGCATTGGTATTAGTCCCCTTGATGCAATGAAACTGTTGAAGGGACCATCCAAGTTCATAGAGGTGGTGATAATGGTTGTATTCCTCTCTTTCATCCTGGCCGCGAATGTGCCCGCTCCTCCTCCAATGTCAAGTCCTATACGAATGGTTCCTCGTGGTTTTGTCTCTAGAATTTTATCGATCCCAAAATTAAGCCCTCCATTGTCATGGAGCCACCGCGTCTTCTCTTTCCCCTGTAAGTCGAAGTAATCATTACAATCATAGAACGCTGGAAGATTTTTCCGGTTAATAAGGCACTTGTAGCTTTTACATGTGTAGGGGTCCCAAATTATGCTTCTATCAGGTGGCATTGCCCAGAGGCTGTCGGGTAGCGGAGTTGGCTCCACATAACCGGCAGGCGACTTGGGGTGGCAACGCCGTATGGGGAGTGGCTCACACCCCTTGAGCATGAGTTTTTGCGCGAAAACATCATCCATCGGACAGTCTTTTCCAATGTCATATGTCATGTATTGCGCTAACTCGTCTTTGAACTTCAAACAACCTCCTCCAAACGGAGGATAGACCTCATCAGATCCCATCCTGGGGGAGTACCCGAGTGGGAGCTTGTGAAGCCCGATGGCAAGTTTCACTTCACTAGAGGAAGTGGGATCTGTATCTGCTTCAGGTTCACGTAGGCGAGTAAGCTCAATGAGAAGTGCTTCAACAAGTTGGTTGGTGGATGTGAGTTGCCTGAGCAAGTCGGAAACTCGGGACCGACTGGTGGTGAGTTCTTTCCGAGTTATGTTGAGCTCATGAAGGAGGGTGGTGGTGTCCGGAAGAGGTAGGGAGAGGTGTTGGGTGAGAAGATTTAAAGGGGGGCCGGTAAAGATGTAGATTGTGAGGAGGTTGGTTAGTATGACAAGAGCTAGCATTTTGAGCTTGAACTTGGTCTGTGTGTGTTGATGTGGATACTTTCTTGGTGGGTAGTATTGTTCTCCACTACCCATTTCTAAAGGCCCTTTTTGGAGCAGAGGGGCTTGCTGATAAACAGTGCTAAGACTTACAATGAGAGAGAGAGAGAGAAGCTATGTGATGAAGCATAACGAGGCCATGGTTCAAGCTCCACATATGTAGAGAAGTCCTATATGATAGCACTGCAATACCCTTTGATTTTTTTTTTGGTGACATAGCATCGAAATTATTATAAAGTAAAAGGTGAGTTTACAAATTAATCTTGTCACACGAACTTATTTTTTAATCAGCGTAGCATTGTCGCTAAAAATAAATATAAAAACGTACATATTTATATGATCATTTGCTTTTGTATCTGTGTCAGGCCATCATTCATTGTGATCCGCCGATTTGGACGTTCTGAGGGTGAGTTTGACTATTGTGCGAGGGAGGTAAATGATATATAAAAGATTTATATTTGTGCCACAAGGAATATCCAGCCTGAGCCGCTAGTCAACGGCCAATGCTCGTCCAATGGGATTATTCCATTATTCTCACTCTTCGTTACTCTTGCACTATTTCTTCTTTATTTGTTCTTGAATTTATTACCAAAATACAGTGATTTTTAAACAATATTACCAAAATACAGTTGTTTTGAACTTATTTATCAATCTACGGCTGTTTTTAAAGGTAGAATCAACAAATCCGACTTCATGTGAAAACGGATTTACTACATCCGACTTATTTTAAAAACGGAATTAACGAGTCCGCCTTCAAGTTAAAAGCGTAATCGTTGATTCCGCCTATTAGGTGAATAATCAAATGGATTTTCACATAGAAAGTGGATTCCATGAATTCGCTTTATCAAATGAAGCGTATTCCATAAACACGCTTTATTTGTATATCCTGCCCTATTTATGTTATTTTGTTTCACAATTTTCCCTCTCTCTCCTCTCTTCTCTCTGGCATTTGAACGCAGAGCTGTTTAGCTATCTTCTCTTCTCTGTGCATCGATTCCATCTCCATTTCTTCTCCCACTAGGGCCCCCCATTTTCTCTTATGTGTGCTTCGCCTCCCCTAAGCTCAGCTATAAACCCTAATTGACCGTAGCCCTAAGGTTCTACGAAGAAGACAACTGAGGTTCTGCAAGATTCGAAGCGTGAGATTCTCCACACTTGTTATTGAGCCCTAATTGCTGTGATGAGATTCTTAATAGGCCTAGTTTACTCAGTCTTTTTTTCAAATCTTGTAGTGGAGTGGTGTAAACCCGTGGCTTGGGTTTGTAGCAAGGAGAAGACAGGCTTCACGTGTTGAACATGAGACTTTCTATATAACCAGGTATACTTCAATTTACTCTGTAATTCAGTGAATTACGTAGTTTAGAAACATATCCCCATTGCCCAATCCCTATCACTATTGAATTCAGAAATCCCCAAGTTTTACTCAAACATTCTCACCAAGTGTTACTCAAAAACATTATACCATTGTCCAATCCCCATCACTATTGAATTCAGACATCTTTACTGCATCAGAAATCCCTAAGTTTAACTGCTTTGTTACTGCATCAGAAATCCCCAAGTGTGCATCCTTCTGCAATTTACTGTGTGAAGGTATTTTGTGGACTGAATTTTATTCAGAATTTTAATTTGAACTGCATCCATGCAATGCAATATATACTGAATGCTTATTTCTGGATAAAATTATGTTTTTTTTTTCATTAGTTGGAATATTGTATTATGGATATTGTATTATGGAAGGGCTTGATCATGGATATTGTATTAAGGAATGTTGAGGATTTTTTTTATTTGTTTTATTTTTGTAGTGAGATTGAGGGTTTGAATTCAAATATCATGCTTTACTCATTTAGTCCTGGTCTANATTGTATCCACAACCAAAAAATTTAGAAAAAAAAAACAGGTGACTTGTGGGCTGGGCCTAACTCGGAGTTGAACATCGATACAAAAATTTAGACTTATTTGAGTTAAACTACATTAAGGAAACTTATTTGGCTCTTAGTGTATATTTTTTTAAAAAAAAGACTAAAATGTCATTTATTACTCTATTACTCTCTCTCTCTCTCTCCTCTCTCTCCATTACTCTCTCATCCCTACTTTCTCTCTATATATCTTTCTCTCTCTCTTTCTCTCATGTTTATAATTTTTTTTAAATATATAAAGATTTGATTTAATTTTTTCATCTCTCACTCCCCTATTTTTTTCTATCACTCCTTCCTTCTCCCCTTATTTTCTTATTCTCTCTCCTTATATCAACGTTACAACAACACAATTACATTAATCAGTTACACTAATTAATTACAATACCCTACAATACATCAAATAATTACTAATGTATTCCAATAAACCAAGCAGTTGCACTAAAAAATTATACGAAATTACAATATCAACCCAATTTGTCATTCAATTATTTACATAAATCAAAGAGTTACACCATTTAGTATTACGACATGGTTATACCAATTATATACACAAAAATGAGTTTATCATTACACAAAAAACTTTACCATTACACTAAATTTGGTATATATATAATTGGTATAACGGTTTCACGATACTAAATGATACAACTATTTAGTTTATATAAACAACTGAGTAACAAATTGAGTTGATATCATTATTTTGTGTATCTGTTTGGTTTAGTAGAACACATGAGTAACTATTTGGTGTATTATAGGACAATTGTAACTGATTGACGTGACTGATTAGTGTAATTGTATTGTTGTAATGTTGATTAAATAGAGAGAAAAAATGGGAGAGAGAGAAATGTTTAGAGAAAATAGGAGAGAGAGAGAGAGAGACNTCTTAATCTCAATCATAAATATCTCCTCAAAATAAAATTTACTAAAGACATGATCATGGTCAGAAGAAAATGAGGAAGCAAATCATTGTCAAACTACCTCAATTAGACTTCCACTTGAAACCAATTTCTCAAACAAGTCCTGGTATAGATACACAGCAATAAATGTTGAACCACTGGGTAAAGAGACCTAACATTAAAGGAAAAACATCGGTCGTAAGAGACCTGCTGCAACCTAAATTTTGAGGGGAAATTAGTCTTTATTGCTAGCCAAAGGATCTCACACTAGAAAGAAGTTCAGAAGCAGCCTTCTTGACTTCTTCAACTTTGATATCTGATTGGAACATCAAACTGAAGTTCTGCTGAAACCCCACTCCTTGTGCCTCTGATCCTTTAATACAACTTATCCAAAAATCAATGGACTGTGAAAGTTCATCACAATGCCGTGACAAAGTTGTGATAAATGACTCATTTATNTATGTGATGTGTACTTGAGTCCTTATAGATTATTGGTATTTATAATGAAGGGATTCCTATCAAAAGAGGAGCTGTAAATAAACAAGTCATTTAAGGTTTTTTTAAATCACAAAGTACATGAAAAAGGTTGCATAAGAAGCCCAACCACACGAAAGAAAATTGCAAACAAAAGAAGTACATAATAAAAACTCATAAATCACATTTACTTATTGTTTCCAGAAAAGATCTTCTACACTGAACAAATAAATCAAAAGACTCTTCTATTTTCAATAATATTTGTTAGGGACTTTATTATTATTATTAAATTTTTTTTTTTTTTTTGGGGGGGGGGAGGGGTTGGGGGTGTGATGTTTTCAAACACTCAAAGTCAAAAAACTCCCAAAAAGCCGTTTTCCTCATTATTGATATGACTTACAGCTCATTGAGTCTAATTTTCTGAGCTGAAAACTTAAACTGAAGATCCAACCCCTTGCCCTATCCATGCTTCCAATATTGACTGCCTCATGATAGAAAAATCATCTTAATCTCAATCATAAATATCTCCTCAAAATAAAATTTACTAAAGACATGATCATGGTCAGAAGAAAATGAGGAAGCAAATCATTGTCAAACTACCTCAATTAGACTTCCACTTGAAACCAATTTCTCAAACAAGTCCTGGTATAGATACACAGCAATAAATGTTGAACCACTGGGTAAAGAGACCTAACATTAAAGAAAAAACATCGGTCGTAAGAGACCTGCTGCAACCTAAATTTTGAGGGGAAATTAGTCTTTATTGCTAGCCAAAGGATCTCACACTAGAAAGAAGTTCAGAAGCAGCCTTCTTGACTTCTTCAACTTTGATATCTGATTGGAACATCAAACTGAAGTTCTGCTGAAACCCCACTCCTTGTGCCTCTGATCCTTTAATACAACTTATCCAAAAATCAATGGACTGTGAAAGTTCATCACAATGCCGTGACAAAGTTGTGATAAATGACTCATTTATAGAGGAAGCACAAAGAGCATGGCCAAGCCTTCTGTATTCCCACAGCATAGCCAAACATTTCTCCAATGGAACACCCTTCCATTTAAACATTCTGATCAATATCTCAAATACATCAGGGTGAAAGTTCATGAGCCCCTGGAGTAACAAAGCAGAGAAAGTATTAGGAAGTAAAACCAGTACTACGCCTAAGATATCACCACACAAACATATAGTCATAACAAAAATCATAAAACTTACCTTAACTAATAACAAATCAACAACATTATACAACAAAATCAAGGTGTTTTCAGGAATCATGTTGTAGTGTTCAGCTTTATGGCAATGATCTGGACTCGACCACTAGATTTAGAGATGGCTCACCAATGTAGAGATGGCTGCTGATAGACACTGAATGCACTCATACAGACCTTTGATTCCACAAGCTCTTAATTCCCTTCCTTTTGTTAACAGAATTTGCGATTTCTGTAAACAACTATCTTTCATCACATACACCACTTCTAGGAGGATGCCTATAATATCCATTCGCATTCTTCGACGAAATCTTGGGTTCAAAGAATTCATTTCTTTTTATGGTAGAAGCTCCTAAACAAAGTTTAAGCAAGAATACGAACACAAAAAGCTGTTATATCTAGCAAATAAAAAAATCAAATCCAAAAGAAAGATACAACGAAGGACATCAAAATGAAACTTTAGGAGAAAGAGAAATAGAGGAGCCCAATCTGCCCTAATAATATGCCGAGTGCCTTTTTTGACACTTTTGGTGAACGAGTTTGCAGCAAAGAATATAAGGTTGTAGTGTTGTGATCATCCTCATAGAGTTTACATGCTACTTGGAAACCAGGTAACAATCAGACAACAGAGACAATTACATAATGCTACATACAACAGACCATAAACTGAAAAACTCTCTCCGATGATTCTATTTACCTTCTTACTATTTTTTTAATGTGAAAAATATAATCTTTGATCCTTCCCAAGTTTACATATCCAAACAAAAGATATGTGGCCCCCTTGACCCTATCCTTCGTGTAATTTCATCTAATCCGGTGAAATTCATGCTTAATGTTAACTTAAGAGCTATGTTTCTAGCTTAAGGTTTAAGAGGATTCTACTTTTCTTGAATTTAAAGGATCAAAAGAATTTCATTTTGCCTGAATCCTAAATGTTATCTGCTTATATGTTTAAAAGTATAATATGTCATGCTATCTATGACACCACATTTTAATATGAAAATTATTTGATATTATATTGTATATTGAAGGTATAAAATGTCGAGGAGACGCGCCACAGTAATGTGCTATTGGGGAGGTAATATTATTTACAACGAAGGTTGTTTATCGTACAACGGAAAGGCTCAACATTGTATGAAGTTAAAACCCGGAACAATATATGATGAATTGTCCACCATGTTGTATATGATAATGCGGTTGGACAGTTCATCATCACAACTACAACTAATTTGTCGGTTTTCAACATTTTTGGGGGATTGCATGTAGCATTACATTGAATTTGAAATAAAAAATGATGCGGGTGTCGCGGCGATGGTAGATGCTGTTGTTGAAAATCGTGCATTGAATAGTATTGACCTGTACATTTAGGTAGAGTCAATCCAACAGTTTCCTCAGGCAATGATGAATCAGTATGCCCCATATATAGAATTACTTACGCAGGAGAGCATCAATCTATGTCCCAGTCAACATGGGCATGAATATATGGCGGATGATACCTTTACAAAGAGTTTAATTCGGGCAAAGGAATTTTGCAGGCTGAGTCTTATGTGCTAGAATTGCATATAGGGCCCAATACTCATACGTTGATGTATTTGGGATGCACCACATGTTCTTCCACTGTTGGTATCCAATGTCATGCTCAATCAAGGACTGAAGTCATTCAAAATTTGGTTCAGTCAGACGCTCATTTGTTGGAAACCAATAGAATGCGTGCGGTTGATCGTGCAGACGACACTGACGATGAGGACGAGGAGATTTCATTGATGGACGATGTGACAAACCTTAATGATGAAGCTGACGAACGTGGCCCATCAGTTATACTGGAAGACACTGTTCGTATGCATGAGCCAACGTCAACCTTCTTCACCAATGAAGAACTTCCCCAAGTGTCTGCCCCCAACAATCAAACAAGAACTCCATTGTGGGACCCGAATCGGCCCGAGTTATCCATCGACCTAATCTTTAAGGGTAAATCGGAATTATAAGATGTAGTGAAGATATATTCAATCAACAATCACGTCCAATTTGAGGTTGTTGAGAGTGAAAAAAAGTTATTGGCTCTGCGATGTAAAAAATATCAATCGGGGTGTAAGTGGAGGTTGCGAGCTATTCAAAAGAAAACACACGAGCTTTTTCAAATTATCAAATATGAAGGCCCACACACTTGTGTGCATGTGTCAAGCACTGAGGACCATGTGTAATTAGATTCTCAATTTGTTGCACGCCAAGTACAAGAGCTCGTTCGGGCAGATCCATCTCTGAAGGTTGTTTTGCTAATAAAACACATTTTCACTGTGTATGAGTACGATATATTATATCAGAAAGCATGGAAAGCCAAACAAACTACGCTGGCAATGCTATTTGGTGATTGGGATGAATCATATTCTATTTTGTCGAATTTCCTTGCTGCACTGCAAAAGTATAATGAGGGCACAATAGTCAGATGACAGGTTGCCGACCTTGGAAATGGGACGACTATATTTGACAGAGTGTTTTGGTCATTTAAACCGTGTATTGATGGTTTTCGACACTTTCGTCCACTTATAAGTATCGATGCCACATTCCTGTACGGGAAGTACAAGGGGAAGTTGTTAATTGCTACGGGCCTCGATGGAAATCATCAAATTTTTCCTCTTGCCTTTGCAATCGTTGACGAGGAAAGCATAGATCCATGGGGTTGGTTTCTTTGGAGACTTAGACAAGATGTAGTCGGTGACCGTCTAGGCATATGCCTATTATTTGATCGATATATAGGTATAATTCAATCAGTTGTTGCTCATGGTTCTGGATGGGAAGCACCATATGCATACCATCGCTATAGCTTACGACATATCCAGAGTAACTTCAACAGTAAGTTTCATATCTCTCATCTTAAACGTCTAGTATGGGATGCTGGTTCTGCACATCAAATTTGCAAGTATGACAAGATTATGGCAAAAATCCACCCAATCAACCCAGGTGCCCGTCGTTGGCTTAATCAAATACCAAAAGAGCAGTGGGCACTTGCATATGACGGCAGAAGACGTTATGGAGTCATGACAACCAATATTTCTGAGGTGTTCAACTTTGTCTTAAAAAAGCAAGACATTTACAGATCACGGCATGCGTTGAAACAATATTTTACAAGGTTGTTCAGTATTTCAATGATAGGTGTGGTTCAACGTCAGATAGCGGGTGCGCTTTCACACCTAATACTGTGGAGAAGATGACGTATGTTTCTATCAAAAAAACCAGTCAAAATATTACCACATTCAGCCGTACCACCGGAGAGGCATATGTTGTCACCAAAAAAGGGAATGCACAGGTACTAAACATTTTTGATCACACATGTTCATGTAGAAAGTGGAACACCTATAAAATGTCATGCTCTCATGCAATGACGCTTTTTACAAAGAGGCATTTAGACCCATGGCAGTACGTAGATGAGATATACACTGCTGCTGCCCATGATGCCGTTTGGTCGAGTGAATTTCATCCACTACATCATACTGACTATTGGGATGCGGTAAGTGGTCCAATAATCTGTCCTAATCCGAACCTACTACGGACGCAGGGTCGTCCCCAATCTACTCGCATCCGAAATGAAATGGACTTACAACAGGGTCGTAGTATGTATCAATTATGTGGTCAACCTGAGCACAATANTTGTATATTGAAGGTATAAAATGTCGAGGAGACGCGCCACAGTAATGTGCTATTGGGGAGGTAATATTATTTACAACGAAGGTTGTTTATCGTACAACGGAAAGGCTCAACATTGTATGAAGTTAAAACCCGGAACAATATATGATGAATTGTCCACCATGTTGTATATGATAATGCGGTTGGACAGTTCATCATCACAACTACAACTAATTTGTCGGTTTTCAACATTTTTGGGGGATTGCATGTAGCATTACATTGAATTTGAAATAAAAAATGATGCGGGTGTCGCGGCGATGGTAGATGCTGTTGTTGAAAATCGTGCATTGAATAGTATTGACCTGTACATTTAGGTAGAGTCAATCCAACAGTTTCCTCAGGCAATGATGAATCAGTATGCCCCATATATAGAATTACTTACGCAGGAGAGCATCAATCTATGTCCCAGTCAACATGGGCATGAATATATGGCGGATGATACCTTTACAAAGAGTTTAATTCGGGCAAAGGAATTTTGCAGGCTGAGTCTTATGTGCTAGAATTGCATATAGGGCCCAATACTCATACGTTGATGTATTTGGGATGCACCACATGTTCTTCCACTGTTGGTATCCAATGTCATGCTCAATCAAGGACTGAAGTCATTCAAAATTTGGTTCAGTCAGACGCTCATTTGTTGGCAACCAATAGAATGCGTGCGGTTGATCGTGCAGACGACACTGACGATGAGGACGAGGAGATTTCATTGATGGACGATGTGAGAAACCTTAATGATGACGCTGACGAACGTGGCCCATCAGTTATACTANCTCAATCAAGGACTGAAGTCATTCAAAATTTGGTTCAGTCAGACGCTCATTTGTTGGAAACCAATAGAATGCGTGCGGTTGATCGTGCAGACGACACTGACGATGAGGACGAGGAGATTTCATTGATGGACGATGTGACAAACCTTAATGATGAAGCTGACGAACGTGGCCCATCAGTTATACTGGAAGACACTGTTCGTATGCATGAGCCAACGTCAACCTTCTTCACCAATGAAGAACTTCCCCAAGTGTCTGCCCCCAACAATCAAACAAGAACTCCATTGTGGGACCCGAATCGGCCCGAGTTATCCATCGACCTAATCTTTAAGGGTAAATCGGAATTATAAGATGTAGTGAAGATATATTCAATCAACAATCACGTCCAATTTGAGGTTGTTGAGAGTGAAAAAAAGTTATTGGCTCTGCGATGTAAAAAATATCAATCGGGGTGTAAGTGGAGGTTGCGAGCTATTCAAAAGAAAACACACGAGCTTTTTCAAATTATCAAATATGAAGGCCCACACACTTGTGTGCATGTGTCAAGCACTGAGGACCATGTGTAATTAGATTCTCAATTTGTTGCACGCCAAGTACAAGAGCTCGTTCGGGCAGATCCATCTCTGAAGGTTGTTTTGCTAATAAAACACATTTTCACTGTGTATGAGTACGATATATTATATCAGAAAGCATGGAAAGCCAAACAAACTACGCTGGCAATGCTATTTGGTGATTGGGATGAATCATATTCTATTTTGTCGAATTTCCTTGCTGCACTGCAAAAGTATAATGAGGGCACAATAGTCAGATGACAGGTTGCCGACCTTGGAAATGGGACGACTATATTTGACAGAGTGTTTTGGTCATTTAAACCGTGTATTGATGGTTTTCGACACTTTCGTCCACTTATAAGTATCGATGCCACATTCCTGTACGGGAAGTACAAGGGGAAGTTGTTAATTGCTACGGGCCTCGATGGAAATCATCAAATTTTTCCTCTTGCCTTTGCAATCGTTGACGAGGAAAGCATAGATCCATGGGGTTGGTTTCTTTGGAGACTTAGACAAGATGTAGTCGGTGACCGTCTAGGCATATGCCTATTATTTGATCGATATATAGGTATAATTCAATCAGTTGTTGCTCATGGTTCTGGATGGGAAGCACCATATGCATACCATCGCTATAGCTTACGACATATCCAGAGTAACTTCAACAGTAAGTTTCATATCTCTCATCTTAAACGTCTAGTATGGGATGCTGGTTCTGCACATCAAATTTGCAAGTATGACAAGATTATGGCAAAAATCCACCCAATCAACCCAGGTGCCCGTCGTTGGCTTAATCAAATACCAAAAGAGCAGTGGGCACTTGCATATGACGGCAGAAGACGTTATGGAGTCATGACAACCAATATTTCTGAGGTGTTCAACTTTGTCTTAAAAAAGCAAGACATTTACAGATCACGGCATGCGTTGAAACAATATTTTACAAGGTTGTTCAGTATTTCAATGATAGGTGTGGTTCAACGTCAGATAGCGGGTGCGCTTTCACACCTAATACTGTGGAGAAGATGACGTATGTTTCTATCAAAAAAACCAGTCAAAATATTACCACATTCAGCCGTACCACCGGAGAGGCATATGTTGTCACCAAAAAAGGGAATGCACAGGTACTAAACATTTTTGATCACACATGTTCATGTAGAAAGTAGAACACCTATAAAATGTCATGCTCTCATGCAATGACGCTTTTTACAAAGAGGCATTTAGACCCATGGCAGTACGTAGATGAGATATACACTGCTGCTGCCCATGATGCCGTTTGGTCGAGTGAATTTCATCCACTACATCATACTGACTATTGGGATGCGGTAAGTGGTCCAATAATCTGTCCTAATCCGAACCTACTACGGACGCAGGGTCGTCCCCAATCTACTCGCATCCGAAATGAAATGGACTTACAACAGGGTCGTAGTATGTATCAATTATGTGGTCAACCTGAGCACAATAGACGCACATGCCCATCAAAAATGACATAAAATATGTGTATGTGTCAGATCATGTGGATGAGTATGTAATGTGATGTCGTAATAAATGAACAGTGTTCATGTAAATAACTATGTTAGCATAATGTAATGATAAAAATTTAGTACTTCTATTATTACATTCCTCACGTCTATATTTAATGAATATTCATTTTTTGTACTTGTTGCAGATCTCTAATTCAACTGACCTATGTCTAGATCTCGAGGACCAATAGGTGCGAATAATCGCAAAAAGCAACGGGTTTGGCTTTTGACAGAGCAAAATGATGATTACAAAACAAAAAAATTTACTGACCCAAAAGAGTATTATGCTGGAGTAAGACGAGAATGGGCATTTCGTTCTACTGAATCAAATGAATTAAGCACTGAGTTAAGAGAACTTGGTATACCCGTGCCACGCCGAATATCTCTAATGATGCAAAGAAGGAACAGACAAGATTACAAATTAGCAGTTACACAAGTTCGCAATGAGAATAATCAAATGTTGGTTCGTAGGCGGCGATATTATATGGTTCAACTAGCAACTGACTTAGTAACAAATGCATATGGACGAGACTTATTAGATGTAGAGCGTAATAATGTGTTAAATCATGAACAATACATATCAGATGATTATATGTCTAATGAAGAATAAGCAATGTTGTACTGAAACAGAACGTAGTTTGTTGTACTTACATGTATTAAACGTTGAACAATACATATTAATCAAATGTATGTATGGCTATTTTGCGAGTGTATGTACTTTTTATTATTATTGTTAAATAGACAATAATTGACTGCAATGTCATTTAATTGGAACAAGGTATGGAGCGTCAACAGGCACGTGACTTAGTACACCCGGGACCTGTTGACCCAGTAGTATTATACTTGCAGGGACGACATCGATCCACTCAGATATGGGATGGACAGANCATTGTGGGACCCGAATCGGCCCGAGTTATCCATCGACCTAATCTTTAAGGGTAAATCGGAATTATAAGATGTAGTGAAGATATATTCAATCAACAATCACGTCCAATTTGAGGTTGTTGAGAGTGAAAAAAAGTTATTGGCTCTGCGATGTAAAAAATATCAATCGGGGTGTAAGTGGAGGTTGCGAGCTATTCAAAAGAAAACACACGAGCTTTTTCAAATTATCAAATATGAAGGCCCACACACTTGTGTGCATGTGTCAAGCACTGAGGACCATGTGTAATTAGATTCTCAATTTGTTGCACGCCAAGTACAAGAGCTCGTTCGGGCAGATCCATCTCTGAAGGTTGTTTTGCTAATAAAACACATTTTCACTGTGTATGAGTACGATATATTATATCAGAAAGCATGGAAAGCCAAACAAACTACGCTGGCAATGCTATTTGGTGATTGGGATGAATCATATTCTATTTTGTCGAATTTCCTTGCTGCACTGCAAAAGTATAATGAGGGCACAATAGTCAGATGACAGGTTGCCGACCTTGGAAATGGGACGACTATATTTGACAGAGTGTTTTGGTCATTTAAACCGTGTATTGATGGTTTTCGACACTTTCGTCCACTTATAAGTATCGATGCCACATTCCTGTACGGGAAGTACAAGGGGAAGTTGTTAATTGCTACGGGCCTCGATGGAAATCATCAAATTTTTCCTCTTGCCTTTGCAATCGTTGACGAGGAAAGCATAGATCCATGGGGTTGGTTTCTTTGGAGACTTAGACAAGATGTAGTCGGTGACCGTCTAGGCATATGCCTATTATTTGATCGATATATAGGTATAATTCAATCAGTTGTTGCTCATGGTTCTGGATGGGAAGCACCATATGCATACCATCGCTATAGCTTACGACATATCCAGAGTAACTTCAACAGTAAGTTTCATATCTCTCATCTTAAACGTCTAGTATGGGATGCTGGTTCTGCACATCAAATTTGCAAGTATGACAAGATTATGGCAAAAATCCACCCAATCAACCCAGGTGCCCGTCGTTGGCTTAATCAAATACCAAAAGAGCAGTGGGCACTTGCATATGACGGCAGAAGACGTTATGGAGTCATGACAACCAATATTTCTGAGGTGTTCAACTTTGTCTTAAAAAAAGCAAGACATTTACAGATCACGGCATGCGTTGAAACAATATTTTACATGGTTGTTCAGTATTTCAATGATAGGTGTGGTTCAACGTCAGATAGCGGGTGCGCTTTCACACCTAATACTGTGGAGAAGATGACGTATGTTTCTATCAAAAAAACCAGTCAAAATATTACCACATTCAGCCGTACCACCGGAGAGGCATATGTTGTCACCAAAAAAGGGAATGCACAGGTACTAAACATTTTTGATCACACATGTTCATGTAGAAAGTAGAACACCTATAAAATGTCATGCTCTCATGCAATGACGCTTTTTACAAAGAGGCATTTAGACCCATGGCAGTACGTAGATGAGATATACACTGCTGCTGCCCATGATGCCGTTTGGTCGAGTGAATTTCATCCACTACATCATACTGACTATTGGGATGCGGTAAGTGGTCCAATAATCTGTCCTAATCCGAACCTACTACGGACGCAGGGTCGTCCCCAATCTACTCGCATCCGAAATGAAATGGACTTACAACAGGGTCGTAGTATGTATCAATTATGTGGTCAACCTGAGCACAATAGACGCACATGCCCATCAAAAATGACATAAAATATGTGTATGTGTCAGATCATGTGGATGAGTATGTAATGTGATGTCGTAATAAATGAACAGTGTTCATGTAAATAACTATGTTAGCATAATGTAATGATAAAAATTTAGTACTTCTATTATTACATTCCTCACGTCTATATTTAATGAATATTCATTTTTTGTACTTGTTGCAGATCTCTAATTCAACTGACCTATGTCTAGATCTCGAGGACCAATAGGTGCGAATAATCGCAAAAAGCAACGGGTTTGGCTTTTGACAGAGCAAAATGATGATTACAAAACAAAAAAATTTACTGACCCAAAAGAGTATTATGCTGGAGTAAGACGAGAATGGGCATTTCGTTCTACTGAATCAAATGAATTAAGCACTGAGTTAAGAGAACTTGGTATACCCGTGCCACGCCGAATATCTCTAATGATGCAAAGAAGGAACAGACAAGATTACAAATTAGCAGTTACACAAGTTCGCAATGAGAATAATCAAATGTTGGTTCGTAGGCGGCGATATTATATGGTTCAACTAGCAACTGACTTAGTAACAAATGCATATGGACGAGACTTATTAGATGTAGAGCGTAATAATGTGTTAAATCATGAACAATACATATCAGATGATTATA
Source organism: Ilex paraguariensis (assembly GCA_963454935.2). Lineage (NCBI taxonomy): Eukaryota > Viridiplantae > Streptophyta > Magnoliopsida > Aquifoliales > Aquifoliaceae > Ilex > Ilex paraguariensis. The sequence continues at coordinate 1,239,272 of CAUOFW020007168.1, read as the reverse complement.
TGTCTAATGAAGAATAAGCAATGTTGTACTGAAACAGAACGTAGTTTGTTGTACTTACATGTATTAAACGTTGAACAATACATATTAATCAAATGTATGTATGGCTATTTTGCGAGTGTATGTACTTTTTATTATTATTGTTAAATAGACAATAATTGACTGCAATGTCATTTAATTGGAACAAGGTATGGAGCGTCAACAGGCACGTGACTTAGTACACCCGGGACCTGTTGACCCAGTAGTATTATACTTGCAGGGACGACATCGATCCACTCAGATATGGGATGGACAGACACGTAATATAATGAGTACAATACATATATTTATACCATAACCCACCAATTACACCTTTTAATTAATTTTGGTATTCTGTAAAGGAATTACCACCACTGAAGTGTTGTCGGGCAGAGGCAACTATGTGTCGTTTGTGACGGCTAGATGATAGGGTTTTGTGGCGTGTTATGACTGCCAAATTTTATGGGATACACTGTCTTGGGTTTATACAGCTGGACCACCATTTGGTTACTGCATTAGTGGAGCAGTGGAGGGTAGAGACTCATACATTACATTTGCCCATAGGCGAGGCGACAGTGACATTGCAGGACATGGCACTACTATCTGGACTACCCATTAACGGTGATGTAGTGACCGGTGTTGACACACATCGCACATTGGATGAGTGGCAAGATTACTGTGAGGAGTATCTAGGCATTAGGCCACCGCACACTGCGTTCACTGGATCATGACTTAAGATGACTAGTATTGCTACTATATTTGTTGAGCCGCTGCGAACAGATACTGATGTGATAACCATTGATCGCTATGCTTGTGCTTACATTTTGCTGCTCATCGGTGCTTACATATTTCCAGACAAGTCTTAGAACAAGGTAGGACTTATGTACTTACAACATCTTGAGGACCTAGATGCTTCTGGGAGATTGAGTTGGGGGAGTGCAGCTCTTGCATGCTTGTACCGTGAGATATGTCGCGCTACAGCCCCAGATGCATCCGATATTGGTGGACCGCTAGTTATTTTACAGGTATTGTTGCTTTTAAATAAATCTATAAGTCAATTGATGTCCTACTTAGTCATATTTTACATTTAATTTAGTAGTTGTGGGCATGGGAATGCCTTACGCTTATCCATCCTAAGAGAGTACTACCTCATCAAGCAGTAGAGGTAGATAAACCCAATATGTTTCACATGCCGAACGGGTCTGATGATGTGGTTCTTGCAGAGGTACTCGCTACTGCGAAGGAGATGCTTGACCAGCATGACCCATTATCCAGGGGGTCCATTGGGATGCAGGTGTGTAATGATGAATTACCAATTATTTTTTTTTTAAATGATCAACATGATTTATTGGATGAGTTGCAGGTGGAGTGTGCATATGACTTCGTATGTACACAGTCCCAGACACATCCTCAGACATTATAGGGATCAGCTAGACCAGATGCGCGATGAACAGGTTCACTATATACAACACCATAAACTATATTACAAACTAAATGATTTTTTCACACTTATATATAAAATGAGTATTTGTCAAAATGTTGTAGATGGTTTGGATGTCATATACTGCTGAGATCATAGCGGCCTTACCGACATATTGCACTCTTGGTAGGGACTTATGGATGACACATGCACCACTTATATGCTTTGCATTAGTAGAGTGGCATTTGCCTGATCGTGTCATGCACCAGTTCAGATTTATACAGCGGATCCCTCAGCCATGCGACACTGGGTCTACTCTCCATGCTATTGATCAACGCGACAGAGGTGGTTATGATTGGAGTATTGTACATCAGTCATCTGTAGATGTATGGACACACCGACGAGAGCATGTTATTGCAGGAGAGGTAGCTACATCAGATATTGATATGAGTTTGCATGCGTATATGGGGTGGTCCAGCCATATCACTCGACAGTTGATCAGACCGTCAGTAGATCCTCCACATATTGGATTCCAACCGATGGGTAGCATAATTGACATTTTGGTGAGATAATTGCTAAGTGCATTTGCATTATATTCATGATTTACAAATACATAAAGTATATTATGCTAATGTATGTGCATTTTACTTTTGCAGCAGCATACAGTTGTCCAGATTCACCAGGTTGCAGAAGCTACCCTTGCGGATGGTACGGACGCAGCACATAGACAGGCACTGCAGACGGCCCGAGCTCTTACCTCCACTAGTCTCGAGGCGATTCGAGAGGACCATCGTCTACATCGTACCATCCACACCGAGCCTATGCCACACACTGCACCGATTGCACAACCCGATGTACCTACACAGCCTCATGGTATAGTTCTACCATGACAGAGACATCCACGCTATCGAGCTGATATTTGGGTAGATGCCAGGGTCGACGCAGTACCGGAGACTAGTGCAGTAGAACCTATGTCAGCACCTATTGGGCATCAGTAGTCACCACCATAGTACATGCAGATACATCATTCACATCGAGTCCCCATCATACATTAGCACATAATACACCCCATCCACCACCATTGACCGAGACTTGCAGACATTCTAAGTACCACACATCACATATTTCTCCCATGGTCGGACCAGAGACATATAAATCAAATGCTTCAGCAGTCACATTACCGAGCTTGCTTGTCTGTCATGATGCATTGATGCCATCTCCGCCCACAGATGTTCATATTTCAGATCCATCAGATGCGGTTTCGAAGGGTCATGGTATAGGACTTCCTACGACGCCCGCATTTGTGCATAGGTCACATCATCGCGCTACAACCCCACTAGCCCATCTAATTTCATTAGTTCGTGGTCGCGGTCGAGGTCGAGGAGGCAGATTCGGAGGTGTTCGAGGTCGCGATGGTAGTGGACGAGGTGGACGCGGCAGAGGCAGGGGCGGAAATACTATTCTAGTCGGAGATCCGGTGTCACAGCTATGCGATGCCGACCCATCACAGTTACAGGATAGGCGTCCAAAACGGCTCAAGAAGAAGCCTTCTTGTGGGACTTAGTGTTGTCATGTTTTGCCATTTGTTGCCATTTTTTGTAACATGTATATGTTCATGTAGTTTGTATGTATTTTTGTTGGTTATGTGGTGGAGTTTTTTGGATTTGGTGGTTGGCTACTGTTGGTGGTACTTGTGTTTGGGTGTTGGTGGTGGTGGTTGTGGTTGGGTGGTGATATGGTTGTGTTTTTGGGATTGTTGTTGTTTTCATATTATATATACAGGTGTTTAATTTTTGGGTATGACAAAGTTTTAAGGGAAACTCTGCCAAAATTTTTTAAAATTCATTGTGTTTAAAAGTAAGTATTGTAAATACTTTAATCCAATATATGGGTCCTATTGTTTACAAATGTATATGTATTTTCTATATATTGTATGCATTGTTGTGTTTAGCGTTATTCTCCACTTCAATGGTTAAGATAAAATAAGACAGCAAATGATACATTATATTTTAGTACTGCATAATGACAATACAGATAATGATAAATTATTGACAATGCATACTGACAATACAGATAAACTACAACAACACAATAGTCAATCTGTAAAGCATTATTATAACAAACGACACACCATAATAAAACCCCTAGCGCATAAATCAACATATGCATAATACATCTTCATCATGGGAAACTTTCTTCGTCCGACATTTCAACGTTAGAAACACTTCCTCTTTCCATAGACAACTGTAGGCACAAACGAGCTTCCTTAACCAAACATTCTACAGTACGGTCGCCTACAATTCGGCGGAGGTTGTAATGAGTTTGCCGTATTGCCATACAGTTGTTTTCAGCACGAATACGCCACAATGCACCTTCCAACTCTTATGGTGTTTCAATAGGCATGTTAATGGCAATTTGTCGTGGCCTGCGTATGTTACAAATGCGTAAATCTTCACTTAGAACTTCTCTCTCATTCAAACGATATTTCCATTCCTCCATCATCCTATTCACGGACCTTTGAGAGAAACGTAAACAAGGATTTAGAGGATAGAAGAATTCATCCTCTAACGCCCAATGATATCCCATGGTTTCAAACACTGAGCGTGGACTGTAACTCATTTCTGCAGTTACAGTCTGGTAAGTGAAGCAACACACACAATCAATTTATAGTGCTATTCTGGTGGTAGTCATAGTAACTGTTTAGACAACTATGCCTATAATTTTTTTCAATGTGACGATTTGACTACTCGTGCAACTATTCAGCTTAGCAATACTGCACGCAACACTTTACTATCATTGCTAAGTTGTCAATGGTGATGCCACTGTTATGTAAATACCATTTATTTAATTACAACACTGTATGATTGTGTAGTCGCTATACTTGTTCAGTAGTCACTGTATCATTGTCTAGTCACTATCAATATTCACTCATCACTTTATCACTGTCTAGTCACTATCATTATTCACTCATCACTTTATCACTGTTTAGTCACTATCATTATTTACTCGTCACTTTATCACTGTCTACTCACTATCATTATTCACTTGTCACTTTATCACTGTATAGTCACTATCATTGTTCACACGTCACTGTATTATTGTCTAGTCAGTACATTTGTTCATTCGTCACTGTATCACTCTATACAATGAATGTAATATTAAATTAACTTACGTTCCTGTTTAAATACAGCTACATAAACTATAATGAAAATTATACATACACTATAATGTCAACAACGTCACCAAATGGGTCTTCAAGCCAACCTAACGATGACTCTTTCCCAACCAACCATTACCATCATGAAATATTTTCTTCATTCAATTCACCAGAACCCGGTAATTACATAGATCCCACTGGAGTAACATGGTATGGAAAATTACGTTCTTTTAAGAATGAGCCAATCAATATTCATAACTCTTTTGCCGAAGTCGGCTATGTGATGATTGGACCTGCAACCTTTGTTCTGCCCCTAAAGTTTTATTATTACCTACCGGGACCAAGTTGATTGAAATCTTATTTCAAGCACTGTGAGCTTGAAGTATATTGTCGTTGGCATGGAGTACGAGTGCTACAGGCACGTTCAGCTGAAATGTATGTGGAATGGTGCACGGATAACTATGATGATATCATTGCAACACTGTCTCTTGAGAATGATTAGATGGAACGACGGCTAAATCGATTCTACCTTATTACAAAGGCAAAGATTGAACATTTTAACCCTGTACAGCCTATTAATGCAATACTGTCTGATCCATCATTGGCATCTGACAATGAACTTTCTGATTTTGAAGAATCGAGTGATGATGATTATACTGCAAAATTTCTCCCTGCTACTCTTTGCTATCATGGCACTTCTCTATGTTGTTTGAAATATGGTCTTCATTAGAAAAATTATGACTACCATTAATATATTATGTAGTCTAATATCTAATATTATAGTTCTATTTATAATGAAAAGACTTAAAATCTCTTCATTATAAATGTTGATTTGTAATGTTTTTATCGCACNTACAGCCTATTAATGCAATACTGTCTGATCCATCATTGGCATCTGACAATGAACTTTCTGATTTTGAAGAATCGAGTGATGATGATTATACTGCAAAATTTCTCCCTGCTACTCTTTGCTATCATGGCACTTCTCTATGTTGTTTGAAATATGGTCTTCATTAGAAAAATTATGACTACCATTAGTATATTATGTAGTCTAATATCTAATATTATAGTTCTATTTATAATGAAAATACTTAAAATCTCTTCATTATAAATGTTGATTTGTAATGTTTTTATCGCACAAGAAATAAAATCTCTTTTCCCCTTACTTAGGGTTTGTTGCTTGGGATTGGGTGGTTAGATTGCTATATTTATTTTTGGACAATAATAGTTTGAACAGATAGGGTTTCTTTATTTTTATGATATATAAGGTTTGTTTGGGATGGGTAGTATTTTTGATAATTTAAATTTTGTGAAAATTATTTTTATTATTTATTGTTTTATAGGGGTGGTGAGAATGATAAGTGGATGTCATAATTAAATTTATTGTTTAATATTTATATATACTAAATTATTTGTAATCATCACATGGAGAGTTGTTGCTTGGGATTGGGTGGTTACATTGCTATAATTATTTTTGAACAATAATATTTTTGAGCGGATAGGGTTTCTTTGTTTGGATGGGATGTCTTTTTGATAATTTAAACTTGTGAAATTTATTTTATTATTTATTATTTAGGTAGGGATGGTGAGAATAAGTGGATGTCATAATAAAATTTATTGTTTAAATTTTTTTTTATATGTGGTTAAAAGCAGTGTTGGTAAACCCGCCTTCATCAGAAAACGGAATTGGCAAAGCCGCCTTCATCAGAAAGCGGAATTGCCAAAGCCGTTTTCTAATGAAAGCGGAATTGTCAAAACCACCTTCATTAGAAAGCGGCAGTGACAAAGCCACCTTCTATGCTTTCCTGTGGGTTTAAAAAAAGTGGTCTGTTTCCATAGAAAGCGGATTTAACGCTTCCGCTTTTACAGTGAAGTCAGACTCCTTAAATCCGCTTTTTAACGAAGTCGGACTTAGAGAATCCGCTTTCAACTAAAGTCGGATGTGTTGATTCCGCCTTTAAAAACAACAGTAGTTTGGTAAATAAGTTCAAAACGGCTGTAGATCGGTAATATTGTTTAAAAACCACTGCATTTTAGTAATAGATTCATTTTTTCTTTATCTATCTCTCTCTCTTATTCTCTCTATCTATCCCCTGTTTTCTCTCTCTTTCTCTTTCTCATTAATAATTTATTTTTTTCAAATATATAAAGATTTAATTTAATTTTTTTTATCTCTCTCCCCCTATTTTTTCTTTCTCTCTCTCTCAATTTTTTCTCACCATTACTCTTTCTCTCCTTATTCTCTCTCCTTATATCAAAGTTACAATAACACAATTACACCAATAAGTTCTATTAATTAGTTAAAATTATCTCATAATACATCAAACAGTTACTCATGTGTTCTAATAAACTAAACAGTTACACTAAATAATTATACAAAATTACAATACCAACTCAATTTGTCATTCAGCGTTTACATAAACTAAAGAATTACACAATTTAGTGTCACAACATAGTTACACTAATTATATACATCAAATTGGGTTTATCATTACACAAAAGGGTTTACCATTATACCAAATTTGATTTATATAATTGATGTGCCCATGTTGTGATACTAAATGTCGCAACTCTTTGGCTTATATAAACAACTAAATGATAAATTAGATTTGTGTCATAATTTTGTGTAATTATTTGATGTAACTGTTTGGTTTATTAAAACACATGAGTAACTGTTTGATGTATTATAAGACAATTGTAACTAATTTGTGTAATTGTGTTGTTATAATATTGATATCGAGAGAAAAAAATAATGACAGAGAATAACAGTGAGAGAAAATAAGTGAGTGAGAGAGAGAAAATATGAGAGAGATGAAAAAATCAAATCAAATATTTACATATTTGAAAAGAAAATAAATTTTCCATGACAAATAAAGACAGAAAATAGGAGAGAGATAGAGTAATGGAGAGAGAGATAGAGATAGAGAGAAAATAGGGGAGAGAGAGAAAGTGAAAGAATAAGAATTATACATAATTTAAAATATGGTAAATAAGTAAAAAAAATTCAAATGTCATTTGAATTTTGTATCTAATCACAACATGTTTTATTAAAATTGAACTTAATAGAGTAAAATACTTATTTATACACTTCTTCTCAAATAAGTCTAAAAAAGTGTACCTACACTCAAAAAACGCAAGAAAGAATGACCCATGGTTGAACTATCGAATTAATTTTAATGGGCCTTTAACGGATTATGGGTTAATTGCACTAGAAGTCCTCAAAAGTATAAAATTTGTCTCATTTTGATCCATAATATTTCAATTCCATCATTTTAGTCTCCGAACTATTGAATATATTTTTATGTGGTCTCTCAAGCAAACAGCATTCAGATTGCCAATAATTTTATATCATAAACTTGTCAGGTAATATTTAAATATGGACAAAAAAATAATTTGGATAACTATTGACCAAATTCTACTCAAATATTGGTCAAAGAGTTACCCAAAGAGTAATGCTATATGAACTTAAAAATTAGACTTGATAATTACAGTAATTGATTTCACTGTGGATCCCAGCATTTATTAAGACTCATTACTTATTCAATGGTTGTGATTATCAAGTGTAATTTTTAAGTCTAATTTTTAAGACTATGTAGTATTGCTCTTATCGAAATTACATATTTTTTATCATTAGCTATCCAAATTTTGGTCAAGAGTTATCCATATTACATATTTTTCGTCAAAAGCTACTCAAATTTTAGTCAAGAGCTATCCAAATTATTTTTTATCCATATTTAGGTATTACGTGAAAAGTTTATAATAAAAAATCGTTACCAATCTGGACATTGTTTGCTTGAGGGATCACATCGAAGCATATTCAATATTTCAGGGATTAAAATGATACAATTACAATATTAAAAACCAAAATAAGACAAATTCTATACTTCAGTGACATCTAGTGCAATTAACTCACGGATTATAGATCAAAACGGTATTGAGAACTTTTAAACGAGTTGGAATCAAGGTAGTTTTTATTTTAATATTGAATGTTGAGCCACTAGTCAATGACCTGTGCTCATCCAATGGGCCAACCAACAAAGACTGACCGACCTATAGTTGAACTACTGAGTCAATTTTAATGGGTCAGTATAAGAATTTAGATTTATTTGAGCTAAATTACATTAAAGAAACTTATTTGGTCTTAAGTGCATTTTTTTGAAAAAAAAGACTAAAAGACTATTTATTACTCATTACTCCCTCTTTCATTTTCTCTCTCACTCTTTCTTTCCTATTTTCTCTCTCTCTCTTTCTCTCTCTCTCCCATTGATAATATATATTTTTTTTAAAATATGTAAAGATTAGATTTAATTTTTTCATCTCTCTCCTATTTTTTTTCTATCTCTCACTCACTCCCCCTTATTTCCTTATTCTATTTCTCTCTACTTGCATCAACGTTACAATAACACAATTACACTAATCATCAACGTTGTAATAACACAATTATACTAATCAGTTATAATTACTCTATAATACACCAAATAGATACTCATGTGTTCTAATAAACCAAACAGTTATACTAAACAAATATACAAAATTACAACACTAACTCAATTTGTCATTCAGTTATTTACATAAATCAAAGAGTTATACCATTTAGTATCACGACATAGTTACATCAATTATATACACCAAATTGGGTTTATCATTACACAAAAGACTTTATCATTATACTAAATTTGATATACATAATTGAAATAACGATGTCGCGATATTAAATGGTACAATTATTTAGTTTATGTAAACAACTGAATGACAAATTGAGTTGGTGTTATAATTTTGTATAATTGTTTGGTTTATTATAACACATGAGTAATTGTTTGTGTTGTTGTAATGTTGATATAAATAGAGAGAGATAAAATAGAGAGAGAAATTAGGGGTGTCAATTTTATCCGTTAACACAAACTTGATACGAACCCGACCCGACACAAAACTTGAAAATAACACGATTAGTTGACACGAGTAATAAATGAGTCAAATTAAAGTTCAATATGAATAACATGATTAATGGGTACTATAAATAGAAAATAATTATTTAACAAGTATTGTAGAAAAAAAATAAAAAATTTATAATTTTTTAAATAGTATTATATGAGTTGTTGAATTAAATAATTTTTTATTAACACGAATATTGACATGAGCTAAACGCGTATCGAAAGTGACACGACACAAAAANATTTATTTGAGCTAAATTACATTAAAGAAACTTATTTGGTCTTAAGTGCATTTTTTTGAAAAAAAAGACTAAAAGACTATTTATTACTCATTACTCCCTCTTTCATTTTCTCTCTCACTCTTTCTTTCCTATTTTCTCTCTCTCTCTTTCTCTCTCTCTCCCATTGATAATATATATTTTTTTTAAAATATGTAAAGATTAGATTTAATTTTTTCATCTCTCTCCTATTTTTTTTCTATCTCTCACTCACTCCCCCTTATTTCCTTATTCTATTTCTCTCTACTTGCATCAACGTTACAATAACACAATTACACTAATCATCAACGTTGTAATAACACAATTATACTAATCAGTTATAATTACTCTATAATACACCAAATAGATACTCATGTGTTCTAATAAACCAAACAGTTATACTAAACAAATATACAAAATTACAACACTAACTCAATTTGTCATTCAGTTATTTACATAAATCAAAGAGTTATACCATTTAGTATCACGACATAGTTACATCAATTATATACACCAAATTGGGTTTATCATTACACAAAAGACTTTATCATTATACTAAATTTGATATACATAATTGAAATAACGATGTCGCGATATTAAATGGTACAATTATTTAGTTTATGTAAACAACTGAATGACAAATTGAGTTGGTGTTATAATTTTGTATAATTGTTTGGTTTATTATAACACATGAGTAATTGTTTGTGTTGTTGTAATGTTGATATAAATAGAGAGAGATAAAATAGAGAGAGAAATTAGGGGTGTCAATTTTATCCGTTAACACAAACTTGATACGAACCCGACCCGACACAAAACTTGAAAATAACACGATTAGTTGACACGAGTAATAAATGAGTCAAATTAAAGTTCAATATGAATAACATGATTAATGGGTACTATAAATAGAAAATAATTATTTAACAAGTATTGTAGAAAAAAAATAAAAAATTTATAATTTTTTAAATAGTATTATATGAGTTGTTGTTGAATTAAATAATTTTTTATTAACACGAATATTGACACGAGCTAAACGCGTATCTNGACACAATTAAGAGCTATTTAAAGAGTATTAATGGATGTAATTATTTTTTGATCATAAATGTGAAATGTTTAAATTTTGACGGTACAATTTATAATTATCCCAAATTTTTTTAACGACAAAATGGACGACAGTTAATTCCAGTTGCACATTGATACGAATTTTTGTCTTTTACGGTGCAAATTAATAATTTTAAACTTTAAGAATGTAAATTAAAATTTAAATGATCTTTCAAAGTGCAAGTTGAGATTAACCCTTTAATTTAATATTGAAAATAATATAACTACGTTTTATTTTCCCAATGTTTGATGGTAATGGGCCCAATAGTGTATCTCATTGTGTGCTTTCAATGGGCCAGCCCATTGTATTAAGGCAGGCCAAAATTGCAGCCTATGGTCCTATTTGTTAGGCCACTTGACAACACGCAGACCTCCACACAATATATGCCTTTACGACCGTGACACCTGGCTACCACAATCACTACAGAGTACATAACCCCTGGGTCCATAACCACATAACCCCTGGGTCCATAACCCGGATTCTCAAAAACAATGAATGCGAAAGGTTGCCAGGCCGTCCAAATTGTTTGTAGTACTACAATAGAGGCTCAAGCCAATCCCTCTTGTTGGGAGCAATTATTAGAGGGATTGGATTAGGGCTATAGGTAATGTTAGTTTAAATTATATTTCATTTTTGATAATTATTAGTTGTTGCAAACATACATTGTACATGTAATATTTTTAAAGGGTAATATATAAAATACAAGATAATTAAAAAAATGAATTCATATTTTTTTCATAATTTATACACTTGAATTGATGAGTAAGGGTCAAGAGTTTTTTTCCCCATACGTAAGCAAGGGTCAAGAGTTAGACAAATAAAACCAACTATATCTTATCACAAGATCAATAATGCACAAATATTCTCATCCTCGCTTATGTAACTTTACCAAATAGTCAAAAAAATCCTCATCCTCTCACCGAGGTCAATCTCAATAATAAAATATGAGAGATTATTTGTTTTAAATAAAAATTAATAAATATCTATATAATAAAGTAGAACGAATTTGAATTTTAGAGACAAAGAATGATCTAAATCTTTTTGTGACAAAAAAAAATTATCTATTGACGTTTTAGATCGTTTTGATCCGACGTATCACATTAACTCTTTTGAAATATTTTTGTTGCTAAAAAATTTATAGTTTCCAAAATTGATATTCCAAAATTTAATTTTTCCAAATCTTTTCCTTAAATCAAACAAATCTCTCTTAAAAATCTTTTCATTTTGACGAAAATGTTAGAGAGTGTCTGATTCAAACAAATACTACATCTCTTTGTAGATAGATAGTATATATCACAGAGAGAGATAATATATTACGAAAATATTTCTCTGTATCTCTCTCTGAAGGAAAATTATGTCTATATAATAAAGTAGAACGAATTTGAATTTTAGAGATAAAGAGTGGTCAAGATCATTTCGTGACAAAAAAAAAATCATTTAACGAACTACGTTATTCCAAACTGTCTCGAGCTATTGACGTCTCAAATCGTTTTGATCTAACGTACCACATTAACTCTTTTGAAATATTTTACTTGCTCAAAATTTATAGTTTCCAAAATTGATATTCCAAAATTTAATTCTCCCAATTTTTTTTTTAAATAAAGCAAATCTCTCTCAAAATTTTTTCATTCTCATGAAAATATCACAAAAATATTAGATAATGTTTGATTCAAGCAAATATTACATCTATTTGTAGATAGATAGTATATATCACATAGAGATAGTATATTACAAAAATATTCTTCTGTATCTCTCTCTGAAGAAAAATTATGTAATAAATATTAAATAGATAGTATATATCACGAAAATATTCATCTATATCTCTCTATTTCATTCAAACAATACTACAAACACGACTCATACAAATTCAATAGTCAATTTTGTTTATTCCATAATTAATAAAAAAATATGTATAACTTGCAAAAAATCTAATTTAACAAAAAAATATGATTAACATGTAAAATATACAAGATTAAATTCAAGTTATTGGGCAACTCAGATATCAAGAGATATATTAAAAAAAATATGTTTAACATTTAAAATATACAAGATTAAATTCATATACAAACACGAATCATACAAATTCAATATTTAATAAATAACACAAGGCAACAATATTTACTAAATAATTCAAATCTAAATATCCGAAAAAAATGATACAAAATTACAAGCAAGAAAAACGATACAAAATTATAAGCAATACTGTGAACACGAATTATACAAATTCAATAATTAGTAAACAACACGAAGCAACAATATTTACTAAATAATACAATACTAAATAACATTTAATTTAAGAAAATATACTAAGAATATAAATAATCGAGAAGAATTATATAAAATTAAAAGCACTACTATAAACTCGAATCAAATAAATTCAATAGTCAATTTTATTTTTTTGCATAAACAATAAAAAAAAGCATACTTGCAAAAAATCAAATTTAACAAAGAAAATATGTTTAATATGTAAAATATATAAGATTAAATTCAAGTTATTGGGAAACTCAGTTATCAATAGATATATTAAAGAAAATATACTTAACATTTAAATTTTGTACCTAGAAAAAAATATTTGTTTACGTTGTTTTGCAACTGTTTATATATGGTATTTTAGAATTTTAGTTTTAGTGGACTTATTATTTGATTTATTGTATTTTTTTAGTGTTTTTGATTTATTGTGTTAATTTATATATTATTATATTACTAGTAATTGTCTGTGCCTGAAAGTACAAAGTAATAAAAAATGATAAACGATAAATATATTTGTATTTATATTCAAATTGAAATCACAAAAATACATAAGAGATAAAAGAATTAAAGTAACGATTTGTAGTGGAAGTGAGAGGTGGTGGGCGATAGTGGTGGTGATAGGAGACGGTGATGATTATGATAGTTGGCAATGACCATGGTGGCAGTAATGGCGGCAAAGGCGGCGGTGATGATGTTATTGGTGGTGGCAACGATGACGACGACGGTGGTGGTGGTAGTGACAATGGCGATGGTGGCAACAGTGGTGGTAGCGGCGGTGACGGTGGCAGTTACAGTGGTGGTGGTGGTAGTGGTAGTGATAGTGGTAGTGGAGGTAGAGGTGGCGGTGACGGCGACAGTGGTGGTGGTGATGGTGGTGGTAGAGGTAGTGGTGAGGTGGTTTTAAAAACTATTTTTTTAAAAATATTTATGAGAAATAATTTCTAGAAGTACTTTTAAAAAGTCACTCCAAACACACTCTTAGGGTTCTATTTTTTCTATTAAATTTATGACATTAATATTAGCCGTTAGATTAACTTTAAAATAAAATTTAAAGCGATCTCAACCGCGAATAGCAAAAATTATTTTGTTTATCTTTTGAAATTTGAATTGTGAACATTATAATATTGATATGTTCCGCAATCTTACTTAAATTTTGAACCGATTATTTTGGACGAAATTCGGCCAAAAACATTACTCTCGATTAAGTAAGGTTGCCCAAGAAATTAACCTTTCATAAACTCAAAAGATAAAATGCAATATTTTTGACCAATTAACTCGGGTGAACAACCTTATGAGAGGAATGGTCGGAACCATTGACACTGGAAATGAAAAAAAGGGACTATGAACATGAAAAACGAGACCACACAGTGTGAACAAGACTGACAGCTAAAAGCGTGATTTCATTATAGTGGGAAAAAACTATCTATTGCCCCCATGGGTAAGTCGAAGAAACTGTACTTTAGCGAAGAATAACTTGACTTTTTTATACGGTGTTTGACTTGAACTCNAAAGGGACTATGAACATGAAAAACGAGACCACACAGTGTGAACAAGACTGACAGCTAAAAGCGTGATTTCATTATAGTGGGAAAAAACTATCTATTGCCCCCATGGGTAAGTCAAAGAAACTGTACTTTAGCGAAGAATAACTTGACTTTTTTATACGGTGTTTGACTTGAACTCAGAAATCATTGTTTGAAAACGTCTCATATACATTTTAATACTCTCAATTTAGTCTGTGAATTTTTAAAATCATTCCAATTGATCAATTTCGTCTATTTTAAATGTTAAATAACATTTTTTCTTCATACAAGAATGACACACTATTTTACGGGCAGAATAAGAATTTGAAGTCTTAATTATCCAAGAATCGTTTATTCTCAAGTTCTAAATTTATTCAAACTAAAAAGTTCAAATGTGAAAATAAATGATCGTTCAGATCTTTTTTAGTAAAAATTATTAAAAACTACATGAATACATGATTTTATCTCTCAGACATGTACCTTTTTATTTACTTACTATGTCTCAGACACGAATACATGATTTTATGTGGCAAAAAAATCATTTGTTCTAAGCCATGCAATAGATGAAAGAGATATATTCAAAAGATTGTAAAAATTCAAAGACTAAATTGAAATAATAAAACAATAATTAGAGGTATTTTAAAGCCATTATCATAATTTAAGGGTTGTTTATGACATTCATGACTATTCTTCCATTCAGGATAAAGTTTCAAGATCAGAAGAAAGATTGATAAAAAAAAAAGATTGGAAGAAGGTACGTGCCAGACACGTCAATCTCTCTCTCATGGACTAGACTACGGTACCGAAATAAAATATTTTGGTATCATATCGAACAGTTACAAATGGAGGACAAAATTATAATATCAGTGGGAAATATACAATTATAGTAAAAAAAATTATAACATTAGTGAAAAATTTGCAACAGTGATGAACAAAATAATAACAATAATGGAAAAAATTACAACATTAGTGAAAAATTTACAACAATAGTGAGCAAAATTACAACATCAATGGACAATTTACTAAGGTAATGTGCACAATTAGGGTAAACTTTTACCACCATTTAATACCAATTTAGTAAAATTGGCAGTTAGGTTGGTATTAATTTTATGAAATTAAATTTTAATAAATAAAATTGAAGGTGAATTTTATATTAATTTTTGTGAAAGTGAATTTTGAATTGGGGAAATAGAATGTTTATTTGTTGTTAAATTTTAAATTTTATTTTGAATTGGCGAAATTTTTAATTGGTGAAATTAAATTTTATAAATGTTTATGATATATCACAAGGTTATAGTAATCTTCCCCAAAAGTGGTTTCCTTAGAGATTGTGATCGATCATAGAGTTAAACGATAGATCATTGTATTTCATAACAATTTTTATTTCTAAGAAGAAAAACTACAATCGATCCTATGTTTTTGTGATAGATCATAACACTATATTTTTTGTGATCTATCCCAATAAATTAGGATCTATCGCAAAACTTTGGGCAATTTACCACAATTAAGGACAAATTTATCACTTTTGAGGGTAGGTTACAACAATTGTGGATAAATTTACAAGTTTAGAGCTTAATTTACCACTATTCTGATTAATATTACCATTGTTTTTGGTTAATATTATGACAATTCTGGA
Organism: Ilex paraguariensis; assembly: GCA_963454935.2. NCBI lineage: Eukaryota > Viridiplantae > Streptophyta > Magnoliopsida > Aquifoliales > Aquifoliaceae > Ilex > Ilex paraguariensis. The sequence goes on along the minus strand of CAUOFW020007168.1, from coordinate 1,222,984 downwards.
AAATATTATGAGGATTAAGGGTAAATTTACAACAAAAAAAGATTAAGTTAAAACTATGGTGAATAAATTTACCATAATTGGAAAAATGTTATGACATCAAAGAGAAAATTTACTATAATTCAGAGTTAAATACAATGATTATGTAAAATTTTCACTATTGTTATAAATTTCTCACTAATCTTATAATTTTTTCATTGATGTTGTAATTTTGCCCACTGCTGTAGTAATTTTTCCCACAAATATTGTAAGCTTAGAATAATTGTGATTAAGGTTATTAGTATATAAACAAATTTTACTTTTATTTTGGTTAATATTATGAGAACCGTGGATAATAATACAAACTTAAAGATAAATTTACAATATCAGTGGGATGCACTAGTGTTATATTTACGAACAATGTGGTTAAAAATACCAATCATACTTTTACCACCATATGGATTAAAATTTGCCCATTACTGTTGTAATTTACTCACTGTTGTTGTAAATTTTTTACTGATGTTGTAAATTTTTCATTGATGTTGTAAATTTGCCCACTATTATTATAAATTTTTTTACTGATGTTATAATTTTTTCACTAATCAATCAGTCAATATTAGTGATTGATCACAAACTNTATAAATTTTTTTACTGATGTTATAATTTCTTCACTAATCAATCAGTCAATATTAATGATTGATCACAAACCCACAAAATATATTTTGCTACTTCAAATGGTGGTAAAAGTTTATCCACTATTGTAATAATTGTGCACATTATTGTAGTAAATTGTCTATTGATGTTGTAATTTTACCTATTATTGTTATAAATTTTTCATTGATGTTATAATTTTTTCCACCATTGTGGTAATTTTGTCCACTACTATTATAAATTTTTTACTCATGTTGTAATTTTGTTCATTATAGTCGTAAACTTTTCACTGATATTATAATTTTGTCCTCTATTTACAACTTTTCAGTATGGTATCGAAATATTCCATTTCAGTATCCAGTGTGGTCCTTGATTTTTCAGCTCTCTCTTTCACCTACTTGCTCTACATTCACCCTTTTTCTTGGAATGTCTCAAAAATAATGGCCCAAGCCTAGAAGATGATACTTTGGGGATTTTAGTGGGTAAGCTGGTTCAAAGGTTAATCTATGGGGAACATAAGAAAACAATGTGTAAGTGGTTCACCTTAGTCGAGAGACTAAGGCTACATCCACTGTAAGGGAGTCCCTTGCTCCTTGGGGTGTATATTACTTGATTTAATAGTGTGTACAATGATATTGCAAACACAGGGCCTTTACAAGAACAAATGTTTCTCATTCTACCCACCGTGTTGAGGCTCGAAAGTGTAATGAAGAAGATGATCCTCTGCTATGGTAGGGTAACAGTGTTCTACTTATACGAATGATCCCCTTAAGGGTTTCTGGTGGCTCCTTCTTCATTTTTGCTGATTCTATGGGCCCTTATGCTATTGTCCCACAACAATCTTTGTTATTCGGCGCCACTGTGCCCACAATCCATGGATGGTTATATGCACCAACACCCTTTGCATTAGGGAGTGCGGGATTGCCATGGGTGTCATAAGTGGTCCATTTGTCCTCAAGACATGTGGCATGACGAGAGTGTTCCAGAATTTGTGTTGGGGTGGGTTTCTTTATCCTGGGCTGTCCTTTGGCTGAATTGAATTGGGGCTAGGCTGGACTACAAGTCTTCTGGTGCCATTGGGCTTTGCCCTTTGGACTCGGCCCTCTCTACTCTTGGTGTGGGAAAGCCGTGGGTGCTTCATTTGGGCCATTATGCAAGCAAGGGTTTCCTGGACTAATTGAGCTCTTGGACCATGGCGGCCTATACCGAAGATCCCATCATTATTAGTTGCCCCCCAGCTCTAGGTCAAGAGGATGACGTCAGCTCTGACCTGGTGTTAGAAGCATCTTTTCTGAATTTGGCATTGTTTTCCTGAGCAGCAGTTGTGCTTGATTGTTGGCTCTGACCTGAGTTGGGCTGCTTTAACATTTGTCGACTATGATGAGACGGTTATGTACACGTGTCGCCTGTGGGTGAGCCCGTTGGTATGGTTTTCTTTGTGTGTTCTGTCACATGTCTGTCACGAATTATNCTCTGACCTGGTGTTAGAAGCATCTTTTCTGAATTTGGCATTGTTTTCCTGAGCAGCAGTTGTGCTTGATTGTTGGCTCTGACCTGAGTTGGGCTGCTTTAACATTTGTCGACTATGATGAGACGGTTATATACACGTGTCGCCTGTGGGTGAGCCCGTTGGTATGGTTTTCTTTGTGTGTTCTGTCACATGTCTGTCACGAATTACATGCTATGTATAAAAGAGGAAAAATCTCTTTGCCTTTCCTAACTTGTGCTTTTGAATTCTCTTCTCTTCGTACCTCATTCCTTCCTTCAGTTCCTGAGGCGTCATGTTCCAAGCTATTTGGCGATTTTATGATTTCTGCGTTTTCAGTTCCTTCCTGCTTCTAGCGTCCAACTAGATACGTTTGTTTTTCCTCCTTCTTTTTGCTTGATCTGGATCCCTTCAACCCCCCTGGTGGGGTTTTGGGGTTCGCTTTCNTCCTTCCTTCAGTTCCTGAGGCGTCATGTTCCAAGCTATTTGGCGATTTTATGATTTATGCGTTTTCAGTTCCTTCCTGCTTCTAGCGTCTAACTAGATACGTTTGTTTTTCCTCCTTCTTTTTGCTTGATCTGGATCCCTTCAACCCCCCTGGTGGGGTTTTGGGGTTCGCTTTCTGATTTGGAGTTTTAGTTACTTCAAGAATCATTCTAACGATGTTTCTCCTTTTTCGTAGTTTGTAGATCACTCCTCGCTGTTGAGGATATTTTTTTTAGAACCTGGTGTCTGAAACATTTGTTCTTGATGGACTGTGCCTTGCATTTGCCTCCTCTTCATTCTGATTTTTGATTTGAGCCACTGATGGGGAGGGTTGTTGTTTCTACTTCTGAATTCGAGTTTGAGGAACAGGTCGATGAGGAGGTTGAGGAGGCAACTGCAGCTTCCTCTAGTGGTCGTTCTCTCATTACTAACATGGAGGCTTCTGGGTCTGCCCTTGAAGTTTCGACCTCAGCTCCTTTAGTAGAGGCTCATGCTCATTTAGCTTTACCCCCTATTCCCTCTGACCAATCGAAGAAATGGAAGTCTAAGTTAATTCCGCCTTCTATTCCCAGGAAGAAAACTCGTCGCAATCAATCCGACCTGACATGTTGTGCAGGGATGACTCCCAGTTGTCTTGGTGATGAGGATCTAGAGGAGCTGAGGCAGGAATATCATTTTCCTGATTCCGTATCCTTGCATTCTACCAAGGAGCATGAGAGGTGCAATTCCTCTATTCCTGGGTTGACTTGTTTCTTTGAATCTACATGCCGGGCCGGTCTCTGATTCTCAGTTCATCCCTTTATTCGGAATGTCCTTGGTTTTTACAACGTTTGCCCGGCTCGGCTTTCCCCAAACAGCTGGGGCCTTCTAATCGGATTCCTCGTGCATTGGTTCGAGAGTGGGAGTGACTCTCCCCCCACCATTCGAGAATTTTTCTCTCTCTTCTAGCTTAAGTCTTCACCTTCCTTAGGCTTTTTGTATTTCACTAAGAGGGTAAAGGGGAAGAATTTGATTTTTGGGCTCCCCTCTTCCAACAAGGGGTGGAAGCCACGGTTCTTCTTTGTTAGAGGTGACTCCTGGAAGTTGTTAGGGAAGCCTAGTGATGTTCCTCGCATCCCTAGGTTCTGGGGGGTTCCAAGAAATACTAGAAAGGCCAATTGGTTGGCTATGCTCTTCTTTCTATGCTAGTTTTCATCAATATTTTGCTAACTTTTGATCCGACCTGCAGGTTTTTGTCCAACACTTGACACGAAGGAGGTAGCCAGAGTTACTAGAGCTGAGGCATTTGGGTTACAAGCTTTTCCCAAGCTTGTGACTGACGAAAATCTCTCGAAACACAAGCTTGGGCCGCTTGTCGAGACTACTCCGGAGACAGTGCCTCCACTTGCCCCCCAACTTGAGCCCATAGACCAAGACCTTATCATGGCCGTTTTCTTGGATGCAAAGAAAGCAAGGAAGAAAAAGAGATTGGTGAAAAGTTTGGATCGACCTCCCAAGGGAAGGCAGGTGTCTGTTAGTGTGGAGGAAAAATGAGAGGTTCTTGCCTCCCTTAAGGGCGGCGACTTACCTTCTCTGCCCCCCGAGTTCTTCGAGGGCAATTTTGCGAGCAAGGGGTCTTTGCCTGCGTGGCCCACAACTTTATCAGCTTCTCACATCCCTCTAAAGCCTGTTACTCAAGAGGTTGGTGAGGGAGAATCTGTCCTTCCCCAATCCAAAGCCTAGAGGGATGGTTATCTTCATGACCCTAAGGCCGTGGTGGCCACTCTGATCGACTTGGTTCCCACCTCGAATCCTACAACGGCTAGGCGTGTTTCTTTTAAGAACAAGACTCATCATGCCATTCGGGGCTTAACAGAGGTATTCCGAGTTTCTTGTNTCTCTCTCTTCTAGCTTAAGTCTTCTCCTTCCTTAGGCTTTTTGTATTTCACTAAGAGGGTAAAGGGGAAGAATTTGATTTTTGGGCTCCCCTCTTCCAACAAGGGGTGGAAGCCACGGTTCTTCTTTGTTAGAGGTGACTCCTGGAAGTTGTTAGGGAAGCCTAGTGATGTTCCTCGCATCCCTAGGTTCTGGGGGGTTCCAAGAAATACTAGAAAGGCCAATTGGTTGGCTATGCTCTTCTTTCTATGCTAGTTTTCATCAATATTTTGCTAACTTTTGATCCGACCTGCAGGTTTTTGTCCAACACTTGACACGAAGGAGGTAGCCAGAGTTACTAGAGCTGAGGCATTTGGGTTACAAGCTTTTCCCAAGCTTGTGACTGACGAAAATCTCTCGAAACACAAGCTTGGGCCGCTTGTCGAGACTACTCCGGAGACAGTGCCTCCACTTGCCCCCCAACTTGAGCCCATAGACCAAGACCTTATCATGGCCGTTTTCTTGGATGCAAAGAAAACAAGGAAGAAAAAGAGATTGGTGAAAAGTTTGGATCGACCTCCCAAGGGAAGGCAAGTGTCTGTTAGTGTGGAGGAAAAATGAGAGGTTCTTGCCTCCCTTAAGGGCGCCGACTTACCTTCTCTGCCCCCCGAGTTCTTCGAGGGCAATTTTGCGAGCAAGGGGTCTTTGCATGTGTGGCCCACAACTTTATCAGCTTCTCACATCCCTCTAAAGCCTGTTACTCAAGAGGTTGGTGAAGGAGAATCTGTCCTTCCCCAATCCAAAGCCTAGAGGGATGGTTATCTTCATGACCCTAAGGCCGTGGTGGCCACTCTGATCGACTTGGTTCCCACCTCGAATCCTACAACGGCTAGGCGTGTTTCTTTTAAGAACAAGACTCATCATGCCATTCGGGGCTTAACAGAGGTATTCCGAGTTTCTTGTTTAGCCTTCTTCCCTAAAGTGTTTGTTCGCAAACGTTTTTATGGTCCTCCTTGTGCTAACTAGTTTCCTTCTTTGTTAGTCGCTTGATTGCATGAGGATGATGGATTTCCACTATGAGCAGGAGTTGACAGAAGCCCAAAATTAGGCTGAGGCAGTGGTGGTGGGCAAGGAGGCTGCTGAGGGGAAGGTGAAGATTCTGTCAGTTGAGACGCCGAGCTGAAAAGGATTCACGATGAGATGGATGCCCGCTATTAGGACCTTTCCAAGATCAAGGATTCCCAGCTAAAAGCCCAAGAAGCCGAGCTTAAAGCAAAAGACGTCGAACTAGCGGCCAAAGACGCCAAGTTGGCATCTTTAAGGACCAAGGTGTTTGAGCTTCTAAGAGAGAGTGTTGTCGCTTTTGTGGATGGGTTCTTTGAATTTTTGAGAGCAAGTAGAGATGGTTTACCTAGATCTTGATTTGAACTGCTTTCTTCCTCAGCTTAAAGCGAGGAAGCTGATTTGAGCAGTTGATTCAGCTTCCCTGAGTGTGGAGGCTAGGACATCCAGAGCCGAGAGGGACCTTGAGGCTGCGGGTGGTTAGGACTAGAGGGCCTGGTGCTGAGAAAGAGGAAGAGGAAGCCAGCGATAGTGGAGGGGTCTGCTGCTTGAACTTGCTTTGTAGTTGTGTCTTCTCTTTTCTGCCATTATAACTCCTTTGAATGCTGTTTTTGTATTTTTCTCCTTCTATAAATGATACTACTATTGGTTCCCATTACTGGTTTTTTGTGTTTCACGAGTGTGCTGATACGCTTTTTTGTTCTGCTCCTCTTTGGTACCAATGGATGGAGATGTCTACTTTGAACCATGTCATTGTAAAACTTATCACCAATTTTGTTGATGGTAGACCATGATCTCCAAGTTGCCTTTGAACGATCTTGATAAGGGTGAAAACGGGGCTGTATGAGCTGACCCCACAACTTTTTCGGGCTGGTCTTGTTAACTCACATGAGCTGACTTTGACAAGTTATTTTCCCAAGCCTGCCTTTTGCCGAGTATCCTTGTACAAACTTTCTGGGGTTATTTTGGACTTTTTCCATTCCTTTTCGTGTACTCCAGACTTGACAGTTTCATTCGGTTGAGAACGTGCACCGTCAGTGGGGTTAGTGGCTCCTCAAAAGGTGTCCCAAAAGCTCCTATAACACCACGTGTCCTTCGCCTTAAATGTGAAGGAAGTGCATTAACTGCACCTCGTAAAAACGACGGGTGTATGTCTGCTTAGCCTATAAATAGACCAGCCTCAGAGAATGATTACCTTACTTTGAGCGCCAAAACTTCCTACTCCTCTTCCTAGTGTGAGGTTCTCTCTTCTCCGATGTTTTAGAAAACTCATTCGTATTCTGTTCTTATGGCCATGACTCCTTCTTCATCCTACGATATTATGGAGTGAATCTTTCCTGATGCCGAGGCTAGTGAAATTAACGAGGGAGAGGCTCAAAATATTGCCAAACGTTTTAGGTTTCCTGCCGGGGTGGTTGTTTGCCATTCCAATTGGCACCTATTTCACAGCTCCTTGATTGGCTCAATCTACTTCTTAGAAACCACTTTTTTGCTAAGACTTCGTTTTCCTTTTCCCCTTTCATTCGAGGGATTTTATACTTTTTTAGTTTCTGCCCTGCTATATTCCTCCCATCCGAGTGGGCGGTGTTATTGACGTTCATGGAGATGTGGGAAAAGTTGTTTCCCCAGTCTAGGGTCAATCTGGCTGAGTTTCTCAACTTTTTTCACCCAAAAGAAGTGTCTGAGTTCTACCATTTTGTCCCCAGGCAAGGAGGGGAAATTCCCATCATCGACCTTCCTCAAGAGCCAAAAGGGTAAAGGAGGAGATACTTCTTCATCTCCGGAGATGATTGGGAGTTTGAGTTCAATGTTTCAGCATCAGTTCGGGTTCCCACGGCTTGGGGATAGCACAGGAATCTAGGTGAGTTTAGTTTTACTAGCTTGCTCCTGCGATGTTCATTGTTGTCCTTTTCTCTTCTCTTTTAGTGACGGCAATATTATTTTTTTCTTTTGCGTTGTAGGCAAGCTCCCACCCTTATCTAGCGAGAAGTTGGCTTGGGTCAATCAAGTCCGAGCTCGCTTGCCATTTTCTTACATTGAGCTGATGCACCCTGAGCTTGCCTAGATGCCAAGTGGCCGTGAATATTTGACGTTCTTTCCCTATCGTGCTGTTTCTTAATGTGCTCAAAAACATACTCCTTTTTCTGTTTTGCTTGTCTAGTCCCTTCGTATTTGGTCACCCAACAGAATGGGATCATGAAGTAGGTGGGTTAGAGGAGGCGAGCTAGGAGCTTAGAGCCTCTAGCAAAGATGGCTAGGCTGGGGGAGAGTAGCTCGAACCCAGTCTTAGGTTCAGGTGTCGAGACTGAGATTCCTGGTGTCGTTGGTGAGGCCTTATCGACATTGAGCTCCACTCCTATACCCGAGGTGTTATCTAATGCTACTGGGGTGCCTGTGTCTGAGCCTATGCCCATGGCTGGGGAGGTGCAGATGTCGGAACCAAGAACTAGTGTCGAGGAAGCCACGGTGAGCACTGTTGTGGTTAACCTGGTGGGAGGGCCAAGTTGACGGGGTTTTTCTCCAATTGGGGTTGTGGGTTCCAACTCGGGTCGTTCCCCTTCAACTCTGGTTGTCGACCTCTAGGAAAGCTTGCTGAGAGACGTGAACCTGAGCAGTCGTGCGCTTGTGGACTTGATTCCACAAGTCGACCTGCGCCGTTATGTCAACCTTCCTTTCCGAGCTAAGAACCGAGACACGCTCCAGGCCATTCTTGAGGCAAGCTTTGCCTCTCCCTTTATTTTTTTCTTGTTCTCACCTTTGTGACATTATGAATTTTCTTTTTTTTCTCAAGCGGTGACGCACGTTTGTGCTTTTGGGGGGGGGGAGATTTACCACCTGAGGAATGATGCCCATTGGAGGGCAGTCGAGCTTCGGGAGGTTTGTCGATAGAATATTGAGCTCTTGAGCTGGGATTTAGCCACTGAGAACGAATTGGAGAATGTCCTTGACCAGCAGGCTTGGATTTTTCGGCAGCTATTTGCCAACACCTCCTCCGAGGTATCTCTTCGGAAAGAGCTAGCTCACTCGCGGGAAGACTATGATGCCCAGGCTGATGATCTGTTCCATTTCGACATCGCCCAGACTATGCTGGCGAGGTAGTTGAAGAAATCCCAGGCTATGATTGCTGATCTGAATAGCTCTATTGTTGTCGAAAGCCGGTTGGTTGAGGAGCAGCACAAAGAGATTGAGAAGGCCAGGTTCGAGGCAATCGGGGCTTTTATGGATGGGTTCTTCAACTTTGCCAATTAGGCGATTGAGAAATTCCCTAGCCTGGATCCTGCACAGTTTGTGCTATGGTTCGATCTCCCTTGAGGTGGTCCTTCCAGTGGTGGTCCTCCTGAGGCAGCTCCACCGCCTGATCATCCTTGAAGACCAAGTTTTTTTTTTTGAATGTAATTTTTGACACTTGTAAATACTTTTCTTTCTACAATGAAGCTCCTTTTTTGCAATGAAGTGTCTTCAATCCTTCGTCAAGCTCCCTTGCCCTCCTACTCCAAAGAGGTGTTGGCCTGTTTGGAGTAAGGTTTCCATTTGTGTTGTCTCTTTCATCCGGTCTGCTTCGCATAATTCCGAGTAGTTACGTCCTGGACTGTGTTGTCCCTTAGTCGGGTCTGCTCAGCTATATATACTTGAGTGTTTTTATGAAAATTTCTTTTGCGATTGTACGTTCTTTAGTTGAAGTGTACGGATACAAGTAAAAGAACTTTAAATTAACCAATTAGTGGCCCACCAACCTTTACCTACCTTGCGCTGTTATCATTTATTGTTGTCATGACTGTAGAAGTTTAACAGTCGTTTCTTCATTTCTGCATGTTATTTATTTTCTGGTGCTTCAGCTCACGTTCTCAGTACCTTTCAGAGATATTCTTGCTCTTTGCTTGTTCTTGGAGGCCCTTTGCACCCTGTTTGCTTTTGCACTTTGTTTGCTCATTCTCCTTGCTTCTGAGACTCATGGCCTCTTATCTTTCTCCCTTGTTCAAGCAATGCGCTCGTATGATGCTTCATGACTTATGGTACTCGATTTTCTTGCTTTCTTCGCTACTCATTACCTTTGACGTAGAGGAGGTGAAGAGGCACTACGACCTCCCTAAGGACTTGGTGGTCAGGACCTCCATCCCTGATGAACCCTACAACATCTCCTCCCAGCAGGAGGTTTCCTTTTTCGAGGGCTCATTCGATATGGGCCTTTGCTTCCCCATCCACTCGGACTTTGGGTGGGTTCTTTCTTTCCATGGGTTGTGCCTTTCTCTCTTTTCCCTTAAAGGGTGGGTCGCCCTAATTAGTTTTTTTCATTTTTTTGCGTCTTCAAGGCTTCAATGATTTTCCTACTATTATCGAGTTCTTTTTCTTCTTCGAGCTTTCCTGGGACTTCCCTCCTACTTTCAGTCATTCCACTTGGAGGCGATTCTGTCGCCCCCTCTGATTTCTGGCATCCCTAACTCCCCTGAGGGGTGGACCCAGCGTTTCTTTTTTGTTTTTGGGAGCTCCTGGAAGTCTTCCAAGAGGCAACACTGGCGCGCTTGGGTTCCTCATTCTTGGAGGAGCTTTCACGACAGAGGTATATAGACATCTTACCGATCCCTGGTTAGCCGATCTCAATTTGCAAATACTGTACTGACTATGTTTGTGTCTGCGTTGTGCTGTACAGGTACCCTCAACCTCACCTTGGGAGAGATGTTTAATGTTAGCCAGGTGGAGCAGGTTGATCCGATCCCCTACTCCGTCCTAGTCACTCCTCAAAACTTGATCAGGTTCGGGATTGGGGGTAGTTCGGCCGCCACTTTAGACACCATTCTGAGGTTTGCCCCTGCCTTCTTCAAGCCCGGATCTTCTTCCACCGAGCTGGAGGAAGCCACTTCCTCCAAGAAACGGTTGAGGATCGACTTTGGTCTCAGTCGTCGAGTTCTTATGAGAAAAAATCTTTATCTTCCGAGGTGGAGATCCTTTAAAAGTGGCTTTCTAAAGTTGAAGGAGTGAGAGACACCCTGAAGAAGGAGAATGCTCGTCTTAGAGCCGTCAATACTCAATTGGAGAGGGAGGACTACAAATTGAAGGGGCCTGTTAGGGGGACTTAGGATATTTCTTCTTCTTTGGTCTGTAACCTTGATGTTTCTATGAATTCAAAGTGAATCTTCGCTGCTTTTGAAACAACAACGTAGTGATTTCATTGTGATTGCTATATTCATTCCTTAAGATGAGGATTTGTGGAGCTCTTAGGCTAAAAAGCCTAGTCATTCCTGAGCTAAAAAGCTTTTAGGCTAAAAAGCTTTTACGCTAAAAAGCTTAGTAGTCCCTGAGCTGAAAAGCTCCTAGGCTGAAAAACCTAGTCATTCCTGAGCTAAAAAGTTCTTAGGCTAAAAAGCCTAGTAGTCCCCGAGCTGAAAACTCCTAGGTTGAAAAGCCTAGTAGTCCCCGACCTGAAAAGCCTAGTAGTCCCCAAGCTGAAAAACTCTTCGACTAAAAAGCCTAGTAGTCCCTGAGCTAAAAATCCTAGTTATTCTTGAGCTGAAAAACTCTTAGGTTGAAAAGCCTAGTTGTTACCAAGCTGAAAANAATCTTCGACTAAAAAGCCTAGTAGTCCCTGAGCTAAAAATCCTAGTCATTCTTGAGCTGAAAAACTCTTAGGTTGAAAAGCCTAGTTGTTACCAAGCTGAAAAGCCTAGTAGTCTCTGAGCTGAAAAGCTCTTAGGCTAAAAAGCCTAGTTGTTCCCGAGCTAAAAAACTCTTAGGCTGAAAAGCCTAGTTGATATGTGCAGCTAAAGAGATCGCAACTTTTCCAAGTTGAAGAGCTCGTAGGCTGGACTTAGTGCAAACTTTTTGTTTCATGAGAACTTCAGAAATTTCATTGATCTCAAAAGCGGGGTTTTACAACGGCTCTCTTTCTTTTCATTACAATGGTTTTCAGAGAACTTTATCGGTAGTATCACTTTAGGTGATCTGCATTCCAAGAGTGTTGCAAGTCTCTTCCTTCCTCTATCTGTAACTTATAGTTTCTAGGTCAGATTTCCCTTTTCACAATGTAGGGCCCTTCCCAGTTAGGCCCGAGCTTTCCATGGGATGGATCCTTCTTGGCTGGGAGTAGTTTTTTTTAGCACCAAGTCGCCTGGTTTGAAACTTCTTCTCCTCACCCACTTGTTATAGTATCTAGTCGTGCTCCTCTGGTATGAGAATATCTGCTGCAGTGCCTCATCTCTCTTCTCATCTAGGAGGTCAAGATTGACCAACAAGGATCTCTCATTTTGTTCTGGTTCGAAGAGTTCGGCCCTATAATAGGCAAGCCGACCTCCATTAGGCTTATCGCCTCTGTTCCATATACAAGGCTGAAAGGAGTCTTGCCTATTGCGTTTGAATGGTTGTTCGGTATGCCCATAGTACTGTCGGGAGGTGATCCACCCATTGAGACTTAGACATCTCCAGTCTCGTCTTTAGTGCGAGCTTGACGGTTCTGATGGTGACCTCGGCCTGCCCATTGAATTTCGGATATGCGGGTGCCGAGAAGTAGTTTTTGATTCCTAGTTCCACGCAAAAACCAGTGAATGCTGGATTATCAAACTGCTTTTTGTTATCTGAAACCAAAGCCCTGGGGACACCGAAATGGCCGACTACAGATTTCTAGACAAAGTTCTTAACCTTCTGCACTGTGATTTTGGCCAATGGCTCGGCCTCTGTCCACTTGGTGAAATTATCTACTGCGACTACGACGAATTTGCATTGCCTGACCCTGATCGGTAGGGGCCCCTAAATATCCAAACCCCACTGTTGAAAAGGTCAGGGGCTGACCATGAGGGTGAGTTGCTCGGGTGGGCAGTGCAGTAGATTGCCGTGGATCTGGCAAGTTTGGCATTTCTTTACTATTTCCTTTGCATCCTTGTACATAGTCGACCAAAAGTAGCCTTGTCATAGCGCCTTACTTGCCAAGGTCCTCGCACCGATGTGATTTCCGCATATGCTCTCGTGGATTTCTCTTAGAATATAATCTGCCTCCATTTCGGACACACACTTCATTAATGAAAATGAAAAACCTCTTTTGTATAACTTACCTTGGACAATCGTGAGCCTGGCTGCTCTGGTTTTCAGTTTTGATGCTTCCTTCGGGTCGTTAGGGAGCACTCTGTCTTGCAGGAAAGATATGATATGATCCATCCAGGAAGCGATCTCTTGGACAGGCATGGCATGGCCTTCCCTAGCTAGGTCCTCATCGAGCTAGACGCTGGGCTTGGCAAGGACTTGGATGGGAACCCTCCCTGAAGAATCCTATTGGGTGGCCGTGGCTAACTTGGCTAGTGCGTCGGCTCGGGCATTGGTTTCTCGAGGTACTTGGACCAACTCAGCCAAGACAAAGTTCCTTAGGAGGCTGTGCACTTTCATCATGTAGAGCGCCATCTTGTGGTCCCTAGCGGCATATTCCTTTTTGACTTGCCTGACCACCAGCTGCGAGTCACTATGGATCACGATCTATTGTGCATCCATCGACAAGGCCAGGTTGAGGTCGGCTATGAGGGCTTCATAGTCTGCCTCATTGTTGGATGCTTGAAAGTCAAATCTTAAAGCGTATTTCAGGTCGTACCCCTCTGGTGAGGTCAGGATGAGGCCAACCCCACTTCCTTGGGCATTCGAGGCGCCATCCACGTATAGCTTTCAGGTCGGGTCATCAAGGATGTAGTCTTGGTTTTCTGGACTTTCTTTAGGTGGTGAGGTAAATTTGGTGAGGAAATCTGGTAGGACTTATCCTTTGATCGCAATTCTAGGCTTGAACTTGATGTCAAACTCACTAAGCTCCATTGCCCACTTTACTAGCCTTCCTGAGGCTTCTGGCTTNTCTGGACTTTCTTTAGGTGGTGAGGTAAATTTGGTGAGGAAATCTGGTAGGACTTATCCTTTGACCGCAATTCTAGGCTTGAACTTGATGTCAAACTCACTAAGCTCCATTGCCCACTTTACTAGCCTTCCTGAGGCTTCTGGCTTATGCAGGACCTGCCTCATTGGCTGGTTTGTTGGAATCTCGATGGTGTGAGCCTAGAAGTACGACCTTAATCTCTGAGCTACTACTAGGAGGGCTAGCACGAGCTTTTTCATCTTTGGGTATCTTTCCTCGCCCTAAAGGCTTTGCTGTAGAAGTAAACTGGTTGTTGAACTCTTTCCTTATCCTTCACCAAGGCGGCACTAACTGAAAAGTCAAACACAGCAAGGTAAAGGGTAAGAACTTCTCCTTTTTGGGGGCTCACTAGCACTGGTCGTGTAGCCAGGTAGGACTTAAGGGCCTGAAAAGCCTCTTCACATTTCTCATCCCACCGAAAAGTTGTCTGCAAAACGTTAAAGAACGGTTGACACTTGTCATTGGAGCACAAAATAAACCGATTGAGTGCCGCTATCCTTCCGATCAGGCATTGTATTTCTCGAGTACTAGTAGGGGACTTCATCTCCAGGACAGTCTTCACCTTTTCGAGATTGGCCTTGATACCCCTACTATTGACTATGAATCTCAAGAATTTTTCTACCGACACCCCAAAGGCACACTTTGTTGGGTTTAGCTTCATCCTGTACTATCGCATAATTTTGAATGCCTCCCCGAGGTGTCGAATATGGGACTCGGCTTTGAGGGATTTCACGAGCATGTCATCTATATATACTTCCATAGTTGAGTTGAGCTTCTCGCGAAACAGTCTATTGACCAACCTCTGAAAGGTGGCCCCGGCATTCTTCAATCCAAAAGGCATGATCTGATAGCAGAAGATCCACTGTTCTGTGATGAACGAAATGTTTTCTTGGTCACTCGGATCCATTCTGATCTGGTTATATCCAGAAAAGGCATCNTGCCTCATTGGCTGGTTTGTTGGAATCTCGATGGTGTGAGCCTAGAAGTACGACCTTAATCTCTGAGCTACTACTAGGAGGGCTAGCACGAGCTTTTTCATCTTTGGGTATCTTTCCTCGCCCTAAAGGCTTTGCTGTAGAAGTAAACTGGTTGTTGAACTCTTTCCTTATCCTTCACCAAGGCGGCACTAACTGAAAAGTCAAACACAGCAAGGTAAAGGGTAAGAACTTCTCCTTTTTGGGGGCTCACTAGCACTGGTCGTGTAGCCAGGTAGGACTTAAGGGCCTGAAAAGCCTCTTCACATTTCTCATCCCACCGAAAAGTTGTCTGCAAAACGTTAAAGAACGGTTGACACTTGTCATTGGAGCACAAAATAAACCGATTGAGTGCCGCTATCCTTTCGATCAGGCATTGTATTTCTCGAGTACTAGTAGGGGACTTCATCTCCAGGACAGTCTTCACCTTTTCGAGATTGGCCTTGATACCCCTACTATTGACTATGAATCTCAAGAATTTTTCTACCGACACCCCAAAGGCACACTTTGTTGGGTTTAGCTTCATCCTGTACTATCGCATAATTTTGAATGCCTCCCCGAGGTGTCGAATATGGGACTCGGCTTTGAGGGATTTCACGAGCATGTCATCTATATATACTTCCATAGTTGAGTTGAGCTTCTCGCGAAACAGTCTATTGACCAACCTCTGAAAGGTGGCCCCGGCATTCTTCAATCCAAAAGGCATGATCTGATAGCAGAAGATCCACTGTTCTGTGATGAACGAAATGTTTTCTTGGTCACTCGGATCCATTCTGATCTGGTTATATCCAGAAAAGGCATCCATGAAGCTGAGGAGCTCATGGGCAATCGTGGCATCAACTATTAGGTCAATCTAGAGTAGAGGAAAACTGTCTTTGGGGCATACTCGGTTCAAATTGGTGAAGTCGATGCATAGTCACCATTTGTCATTCACGTTCTTCACGAGCACAACATTAACCAACCAGGTAGGGTAATCTGCCTTGCTGATGGCTTTTGCTCGTAGTAGCTTGGCCACTTCTTCGTTAATAGCTTTCTGCCTATCTGGAGCGAAGCTTCTCCTCTTTTGTCTCACTGGTTTACAGTTCGAATAGACACTAAGCCGATGTACGATCACTGCGGGGTCTATTCCTTCCATATCCTCTTGTTCTAAGCAAAAACATCAACGTTCTCTTTCAAGACTGAGATAAGTTTTTCCTTGATGTCCTGGAGCAGCATAGAGCCTACAAAGACCACGTGCCCTGGGTCTTGGTCCACCTGTACAAAACTAGCTGCTCTGTGGGGGTGGGCCGCATTTCCAACTCATCTCTCATGTCCAAGTCCTCCAGTTGGACTGACTCTACTTCCTTCTGCCTCATTGAAGCTATGTAACATTCTCTGGCGAGGCATTGATCTCCCCTGACCATGTTGACCCTGTTTTTAGTGAGGAACTTCATTACTAGGTGGTATGCCAAAGGTATCGCGCTGATGGAATTGAGGGATGGCCTCCCAAGGAGAACGTTATAGGCGGAGGATGCATCCACTACTAGGAAACGGACTATGGTGGTAACCTGACAAGGTTGATCTCCTATGGTAAGCACGAAGTGGATGGACCCGACAGGTAGGACTTTCTCACCCGAGAAACCCAAAAGATGGATTTTCACGGGCTCAAGCCTCGACTTGTCTATGCCAAGGTTATCAAAACCTGACAGAAAAATGATGTCAGCCGAACTGCCGTTGTCAATGAGCACCTGATGCATAGTCTTATTTGCGATTGATTAATCGTCAAAAATGTTATTTTATCATATTTAATGATTGGTTAATTATATATTATTTGTGATTAAATGTGTTAAATTCCTTGATTTTCTATTTTGATACTTTTTCTAATTGTTTGATTTATTTTGCAGGTAAATTGATTGATTTAAAGTAATAATGGATAAGACAAGTGAATCAATCGCTAGAGGAAGTATCACAATTAATAAAAATTAAAGACTCAAGATTGAGATAGGAAGATTTGAAGATATGACAACAATTTAATCCTTATAATAGTCCAAATTAAAAGAAAATTCATTTAAAGTTGGATTTGAAAAGTATCTTAGAAGATAAGGATTTGACACATTTTCAATATTTTGGTCATATATTTTGACTCCGATATCCGATTAACTTGATTTTTGCGGGGTTGGAAAGCAAACTTCAAGGGCTATAAAAGTGTATTGCACCAAAATTTCGTGAATCAACCTCTAAAAAGGCAAAATCCAAGCTCGAAATCTGAAAAGATTTTGTACCCGCGCCCCAAAGATTTTATGCACGGGATTTAACCTTAAAAGACTTCTTTTTGGAAAAGAATTCTTCCCAATCCAACCTTATATCTTGTACCTATACCTAGAAATTATTTTAATATAAATAAGAGCTCTCACCTATTGAGAGAGGGTGATTTAGAGGATTAGGATGATCATTATTCTTTTTCCATTTTTTCTTTTCTAGTTTTTTGTTTTATTTCTATGGCTTACTAAAAATTCAACTAAAGATAGGGGAGATACTTTCCATGAAGCATGATACTTATTATTGATTTAATATTTTTTTAATGCATAATTTATTCTTTTAATTTAATTCTTGTCTTCTAGTAAAAGTTTTGCTCTGTATAATTTTTTGATTCGTTGTGCCACGTACATCAAATGCTTGAGATTTCCTATGAGTCAAAGAATTGATTATTCCATGCTTGAATTAATTAATTAGATTTTCTCATAAGATAGTTGATTTAGTNGGAAGTATCACAATTAATAAAAATTAAAGACTCAAGATTGAGATAGGAAGATTTGAAGATATGACAACAATTTAATCCTTATAATAGTCCAAATTAAAAGAAAATTCATTTAAAGTTGGATTTGAAAAGTATCTTAGAAGATAACGATCTGACACATTTTCAATATTTTGGTCATATATTTTGACTCCGATATCCGATTAACTTGATTTTTGCGGGGTTGGAAAGAAAACTTCAAGGGCTATAAAAGTGTATTGCACCAAAATTTCGTGAATCAACCTCTAAAAAGGCAAAATCCAAGCTCGAAATCTGAAAAGATTTTGTACCCGCGCCCCAAAGATTTTATGCACGGGATTTAACCTTAAAAGACTTCTTTTTGGAAAAGAATTCTTCCCAATCCAACCTTATATCTTGTACCTATACCTAGAAATTATTTTAATATAAATAAGAGCTCTCACCTATTGAGAGAGGGTGATTTAGAGGATTAGGATGATCATTATTCTTTTTCCATTTTTTCTTTTCTAGTTTTTTGTTTTATTTCTATGGCTTACTAAAAATTCAACTAAAGATAGGGGAGATACTTTCCATGAAGCATGATACTTATTATTGATTTAATATTTTTTTAATGCATAATTTATTCTTTTAATTTAATTCTTGTCTTCTAGTAAAATTTTTGCTCTGTATAATTTTTTGATTCGTTGTGCCACGTACATCGAATGCTTGAGATTTCCTATGAGTCAAAGAATTGATTATTTCATGCTTGAATTAATTAATTAGATTTTCTCATAAGATAGTTGATTTAGTATTTGCAATAAAATAAGATTTACTTGTTAGAAAGCTTGATTTTTCGTAGACTCCGAGCACGGTGAATGATTGTGATCTACAAGTAAATTCTTGTATTTATTCAAATAATTCATTAATTATAACTTTTGATGTTTTCATATTATCACCATTACATATTTCGATTGGGATCACTCCTTAGTTAATTCTCAATTGAGTTCAAAAACTGGATCATTAATAATTACTATGTGGATTTGAAATAGTATCTCCAATGTTTTAGTATTTTCAATTATTGTTTTAAAGCCAAATTTCAAAATATTTACAACAATTTTTTTTTTATTTTTTCTTGTGTTCTAAGTTTTTCTCAATTCCTTGTGGTTCTACCTCGGATTCCCGAGAAATTTATTACTTCGCATAACCTGCACTTGGGTGATCAATTCTAAAGTTGTAGCAAATTTTTGGCACTGTTGCCGGGGAGTTGTTTGAAGACAAGGAGCGCATCGCCATCTATTATGGTTTGCTAGATTTGAAATTTGTCACAGATTTGGTAATCTCGTCCATTTTTTATTATTTATTTTTTTTATTTGTTTTATTTTTCCTTAGAATAGGTTTTTTATAATTTATATTTTTATGTTTTTAGATTATTTTAATGAGATGTTAAGTGTTCCCCTAAGGAGGAATTCTGTGTGATTAGTGATGTGTATGGTCATTCCACTGAGGTGTGCCTTTTAATTCCAACTCCTCGATAGTTTTTTAGGAACGGGTCAATTGTATTACTTAATTCTTCTCAACCTTACCTCGACCATTGTTTTGAAACTTTTGATTCCGATTTTGGTTGGGGAAATGAACATTATCAATTACCTATATATGTCACATCATTACAAGAGCCTTTGTAATATTCACCTTACCATGACTCACAAGAAAAGAATTTGGAAGAGATTTTTAATGAATATATGCAAAGTCAACGAGCTTGCTGTGCCCAAATAAATCAAAATATTAAGGATATAAAAAACATGACCAATACATTAAAACAAGAACAAGAGGTTGAAAATAATCAATGTAATGAGAGTGATTATTTTCCTGAACTACAAACTAAGGATGAATCCATTAATACTCTTGATAGTGAAGAATTAAGTGACATTATTATTCTACAAGAGGTTAATGAGCCCAATGACCTTTCATTATCAACAAGTAGTAATAAGATTCACATATTTAATCTTAGTGAGGGTATAAAAGTTGAGTTGTGTGCTGTAATTAATAAAGATATATTTAATATCTCATTGTTAGATTTTCATAAAAATGTGTATATCTCTCTTTTCTTACATGCTCCAATTATATATTGGATATATGAGTGAATAGTTCGATTAAAGGAGTTGCTTCGATGCCACATTTTTAAGCTATTAAAAATAAAATGACACATATTCAAATCTGACTTTAAACTAGATTGAAAGTGAGCTATTTTTTTTATTTATACATAGTAGTTAGATTTTATTTTATTTTATTTTATTTTATTTTTATTTTTATTTTAATTTTAATTTCTTTTCTATTTGTTTCAATTTATAATTTTTTTTTTTGAGTTTTTATTTTTAGGTCTTAAAGTTGTTGCAGCACCAGATATTCCTATCATTTTGATCTTTATTTATTATTTTTATTGAGCATTAAGGTACTTATTTTTACATTGAGGACAATGTTGAATTTAGGTTAGGAGGTGTGGATATATTTTGTATTGTGACAATTTGTAGTTATTTTAAATTTTAGTTTGAAAAACAAAAAAAAAATATAAAGTTTATTTAAATTTTAGTCTAAAAAATAAAAAAANGTTGTAGCAAATTTTTGGCACTGTTGCCGGGGAGTTGTTTGAAGACAAGGAGCGCATCGCCATCTATTATGGTTTGCTAGATTTGAAATTTGTCACAGATTTGGTAATCTCGTCCATTTTTTATTATTTATTTTTTTTATTTGTTTTATTTTTCCTTAGAATAGGTTTTTTATAATTTATATTTTTATGTTTTTAGATTATTTTAATGAGATGTTAAGTGTTCCCCTAAGGAGGAATTCTGTGTGATTAGTGATGTGTATGGTCATTCCACTGAGGTGTGCCTTTTAATTCCAACTCCTCGATAGTTTTTTAGGAACGGGTCAATTGTATTACTTAATTCTTCTCAACCTTACCTCGACCATTGTTTTGAAACTTTTGATTCCGATTTTGGTTGGGGAAATGAACATTATCAATTACCTATATATGTCACATCATTACAAGAGCCTTTGTAATATTCACCTTACCATGACTCACAAGAAAAGAATTTGGAAGAGATTTTTAATGAATATATGCAAAGTCAACGAGCTTGCTGTGCCCAAATAAATCAAAATATTAAGGATATAAAAAACATGACCAATACATTAAAACAAGAACAAGAGGTTGAAAATAATCAATGTAATGAGAGTGATTATTTTCCTGAACTACAAACTAAGGATGAATCCATTAATACTCTTGATAGTGAAGAATTAAGTGACATTATTATTCTACAAGAGGTTAATGAGCCCAATGACCTTTCATTATCAACAAGTAGTAATAAGATTCACATATTTAATCTTAGTGAGGGTATAAAAGTTGAGTTGTGTGCTGTAATTAATAAAGATATATTTAATATCTCATTGTTAGATTTTCATAAAAATGTGTATATCTCTCTTTTCTTACATGCTCCAATTATATATTGGATATATGAGTGAATAGTTCGATTAAAGGAGTTGCTTCGATGCCACATTTTTAAGCTATTAAAAATAAAATGACACATATTCAAATCTGACTTTAAACTAGATTGAAAGTGAGCTATTTTTTTTATTTATACATAGTAGTTAGATTTTATTTTATTTTATTTTTATTTTTATTTTTATTTTTATTTTAATTTCTTTTCTATTTGTTTCAATTTATAATTTTTTTTTTTGAGTTTTTATTTTTAGGTCTTAAAGTTGTTGCAGCACCAGATATTCCTATCATTTTGATNCCTTACCATGACTCACAAGAAAAGAATTTGGAAGAGATTTTTAATGAATATATGCAAAGTCAACGAGCTTGCTGTGCCCAAATAAATCAAAATATTAAGGATATAAAAAACATGACCAATACATTAAAACAAGAACAAGAGGTTGAAAATAATCAATGTAATGAGAGTGATTATTTTCCTGAACTACAAACTAAGGATGAATCCATTAATACTCTTGATAGTGAAGAATTAAGTGACATTATTATTCTACAAGAGGTTAATGAGCCCAATGACCTTTCATTATCAACAAGTAGTAATAAGATTCACATATTTAATCTTAGTGAGGGTATAAAAGTTGAGTTGTGTGCTGTAATTAATAAAGATATATTTAATATCTCATTGTTAGATTTTCATAAAAATGTGTATATCTCTCTTTTCTTACATGCTCCAATTATATATTGGATATATGAGTGAATAGTTCGATTAAAGGAGTTGCTTCGATGCCACATTTTTAAGCTATTAAAAATAAAATGACACATATTCAAATCTGACTTTAAACTAGATTGAAAGTGAGCTATTTTTTTTATTTATACATAGTAGTTAGATTTTATTTTATTTTATTTTATTTTATTTTTATTTTTATTTTAATTTTAATTTCTTTTCTATTTGTTTCAATTTATAATTTTTTTTTTTGAGTTTTTATTTTTAGGTCTTAAAGTTGTTGCAGCACCAGATATTCCTATCATTTTGATCTTTATTTATTATTTTTATTGAGCATTAAGGTACTTATTTTTACATTGAGGACAATGTTGAATTTAGGTTAGGAGGTGTGGATATATTTTGTATTGTGACAATTTGTAGTTATTTTAAATTTTAGTTTGAAAAACAAAAAAAAAATATAAAGTTTATTTAAATTTTAGTCTAAAAAATAAAAAAAATAATAATTTTTTTTGGTTATTAAATATCTAAATAATATATTTATGCATAATTTGACACCATAGTATAGAAATAATTTGCGTAGCTTTAAATTTGTAACTGTTTGAGCATCACATAGAACCTTTATTCTATATTTTTTTTTTATCTCATATCATCTTATAAAAAATCATAATTTTTACACTTTAGACTTTACCAAGTTGAAAATTTGTTAGGTATTTTACCTTGAGTACTTGAAACACATAGTAGAGATGCATAAAAATTCGGATGAGTTTTGATCCAATATTCCTTGGAGATTTATTTACATTTACTCAAAAAAATTATTTCTTTTAGCTAATCTACTTTAATAGTCTCATTATTTTTGTTTTGAACAACACCAATATTGTGAATGATTGACTGACTTCGAATTATTTACGTAGGAAGTGTGCAATCAAAAGCTCTTGAGATATGATTTTAGGTCAGCTTTGTCATTATTTGAGTCTAAGCCTTATTCCTTGAATATTATTATCCTTAGAAGTTGTGATTGAGCCTTTGAAATAAAATTTCTTTCTTATACCCAGCGTATAATAACCAAGTCAATGAAAAAATAATATCTTTTATCTTTAGTTATCCCGAGATTGAGCTTTTTATTATTTATGTAATTTGGGAGATGTTGGTTGGGTAAAGATGTTCAAAGGTAGTGAATGAAAGGAAAATTTGTATACTTGCGAATATTTGTATTAGATGTCTTGCTAAAAAAATGGTATATACATTTAGTTGTCCTGCTGCAAAAAAAAAGAAAAAAAAAAGAGAAAAAGTTGAGAAGAAAAAAAAAAGAAAGACAATATGTTAGTTGTAAAAAAAAAAAGAGAGAGAAAAATAGCAAGCATGATGGAGAGTGAAAGATTAGAGAAAGAGGTTTGGTTGTGTAATGTACAAGTTCTCTCGGAATAGTCTTTTGAATTTCTAAATATCCTTCGTTTCAAAACCCTAATCCCAAGGCCCCATTACAACTTTAAATAAAGACCTATCTGATCTCAAGAGTGTATTGGAGGATGCATAACTTGTGTGAATAAGGAAAAGAATGGTGATTATTTGTTTATTGTGTGTTAATTTTCATTCATGAGACTATGTCAAATCCTTTTATTTTGGATTACAATTATTTTAATAGACATGTGAGCATTATTTTGTTTTGACTTAAATATTTTATTCTCACATGTGATATTTGAGGGAATAATCAATATAATATGAGAGAATCTTTTATGAGTGAATTATCTAGTGAGATTTGACATTTGAGACAAATAGTTGATAGTTGTAGAGGTGATTACAAGATGAATTACTGACTTGATATAATTAATTCACACCACTATACGATTTTATATAGTGTAGAATTCTATATTTTGCTTTGCATGTGTTTATAAAAAGGTTTGCAGTTTAGAATTTTTATATTGTGGTAGTAATTTGTGTTATAAAATTATTATTTAGATATTTGATTACAGGTTGATGTTTGTAGGTATCGTCTCTGGAAACCCTCACGAGACTATACTCGTCCATTAGGAGAAACTTAGGAGTTTAAAGACTTGTTGCATATATTAAATGCAACCGTGAGTCCTACAAAAGTGAATTTGTGTTTTATTTTATTAGGTTATTTAGTTTTTAGATTTTGAAATCCATATATTACTAGGGACTAGTAATATTCAGGTTGGGGGTGTAATTAACCGTAAAAAATGCTATTTTATTATATTTAATGATTGATTAATTGCATATTATTTGTGATTAAATGTGTTAAATTCTTTGATTTTCTAGTTATTTGGTTTATTTTGCAGATAAATTGGTTAAAGTAATAATAGACAAGACAAGTGAATCAATCGCTAGAGGAAGAATCACAATTGATAAGGATTGTTGAAGACTCAAGATTGAGATATGAAGATTTGAAGATATGACATTAATTTAATCCTTATAAGAGTCCAAATTAAAAGAAAACTCATTTAAAGTTGGATTTGAAAAGCATCTTAGAAGATAAGGAATTGACACATTTTCAATATTTTGGTTATAACTTTTGACTCCAATATTCGATTGACTTGATTTTTGTGGAGTTGGAAAGCAGACTTCAAAGGCTACAATAGTGCATTTCAACAAAATTTCGTGAATCAACCTCTTAATATGCACAATCCAAGCTCGAAATCTGAACATATTTTGTACCCGCGCCCCAAAAATTTTATGCACGGGATTTAACCTTAAAATACTTTTTTTGGAAAGAATTCTTCCTAATACAACCTTATATCTTGTACCTATACCTAGAATTTATTATAGCATAAAAAAGAGCTCTCACCTATTGAGAAAGGGGGATTTAGAGGATTAGGATGATTATTATTCTTTTTCTTTCTTTTCTTTTCTAGTTTTTTGTTTTAGTTCTATGACTTGCTAAAAGCTCAACTAAAGCTAGGGGAGATACTTTCAATGAAGCACAATACTTGTTATTGATTTAATGTTCTTTTTAATGCATGATTTATTCTTTTAATTTAATTATTGTCTTATAGTAAAGTTTTTGCTCTGTATAATTTTTTGATTCGTTGTGTCAGGTACATCGAATGTTTGAGATTTCCTACGAGTCAAATAACTGATTATGTCATGCTTGAATTAATTAATTATATTGTCTCATAAGATAGTTGATTTAGTATTTGCAATAAAATAAGATTTACCTGTTAGAAAGCTTGAATTTTCATAGACTCCGGGCACAGTGAATGCTTGTGATCTACAAGCTTTTTTTTTTTTTTTAGGGGGAAGGGTAGGGGGACTTGAACCTTTGACCTCAAGAAGGCAAAGTCTTTACAAGGCAAGGAGTACCATTTGACCAAAGGCCCATTGGTGCAAGTAAATTCTTATATTTATTCGGATAATTCATTAATTATAAAAGTTGATGTTTTCATATTATCATCGCTAAATATTTTAATTGTGATCACTCCTCAGTTGATTTTCAATTGAGTTCGAAAACTAGATCATTAATAATTACTGTGTGGATTTGAAAGGGTATCATCGATGCTTTAGTATTTTCAATTATTATTTTAAAACCAAATTTCAAAATATCTACAACAAATTTTTTTTGAAACAATTTTCTTTTATTTTTCTTTGTGTTCTAAGTTTTTCTCAATTCCCTATGGTTCGACCTCGAATTCCCAAGAAATTTATTACTTCACACAACCTGCACTTGGGTGATCAATTCTAAAGTTGTAGCCGCAATGATTGCCTTAACGACCAAGGGGTCGTCATGTGGGTGCTGGAATCCTTCGAGATCCGCATTGAAAAAAGTGATCTCCACAGACAAGGTGCTTTTCAGATTGCCTGGACTTCGAGGAAATCTTTTGATTGGGCTCTCCTGGTGTACGCCTTCCGTGCTGAGCCGGACTCACCCCTTCCTGCAAAACCTCCTTAGATTACTCGGATTTCACCAAGAGCCTCCTAGTGTTGCTGAGGAGGCGCAGCGGCTGCTCAGGCGTCCTGACCTTGATTGGTTTGTGTTCTTCCCTCTCCTGTCACGTAATAGCGCAGGTGCCCCTTCTAAATCAAGTTCTCAATCTCTTTTTTAAGCCGGATACAGTCGTTCGTTTCATGGCCTGTGTCCTTGTGGAACTCAGAATACTTGGAAGTGTCTCACCTCATGGGATCAGACTTCATCCAAGGTGGCCATCGAATTAACCTCTCGTTCTA
>CAUOFW020007168.1:1182062-1196849 GCA_963454935.2 Ilex paraguariensis | reverse complement strand
AGATCCTGGTATCCCACATTGGTTACGGAGGGGGGAGTTGCTGGGCTTATAAGTAAGCCTTCAGCCCTTACCTTGCAAGAGGCCTTTTCCCAGGGAACCCCTGGGAAGAACAAACCCTTGAGGGCAGGGGAGGAGAACGGTGTTCCGTGACCCTGTGCCAAAGAGGACAATATCTTGCTGGGTAGTGGGGGGAGGTGTTACACTAAGGCAATCTCTGACGATGCCTCTCCTTTTTAAGGAGGTCTCTCTCTCTTTTCTAGGGGAACAATCCCGCCGTGGGGACCAATCTTGTTTTCTCTCCTGCCTGTGACTTCTCTCTCTTCTTCTTTTCTCCTTCTGCAGAGCTTGACCTTCTTTTTAGTCGAAGGGCCTCCTCAGCATTGATGTGTTTCTTGACTTTTGCGAGTACCTCAACCATGGTGGCCTAAGGGGTTTTGGTGATTGAAAATAGGAGGTCCTTAGGTTGGACTTCGAGTTCCGACATGAAGGTGGTAAGTGCGAACTTGTCGTCCACAGTTTCTACCTTCAGGCAATCTTGGTTGAGGCATTGTACATATCTCCGGAGGGACTCGTTGGGCCCCTGTTTGACACTCAAAAGGTGGTAGGATGGATTCTTGTATGTCCTTGCTCCGATGAAGTACGATACAAATTGTGTAGATAGCTCCCTGAAGGAGGAGATCGATGGTGGTTGTAACCTGTTAAACCAAGCGATTGTTGACCCTTTGAGGGTGATGGCAAAAACTCGGCAGCGGATTGGGTCTGGATACCCCTGGANCCTGAAGGAGGAGATCGATGGTGGTTGTAACCTGTTAAACCAAGCGATTGTCGACCCTTTGAGGGTGATGGCAAAAACTCGACAGCGGATTGGGTCTGGATACCCTGGAGTTCCATTTGATTTTTGTAGGAGTTCAAGTGATCAATTGGATCTTTGGTCCTGTCGAATGCCTCTATTGATGGCATCCGAAATTTCCGGGGGAGAGGAAAGTGAAGGATTTCGGGAGCGAACGGTGACTCGATTTGCTGGACTAGAGCGTCCATGGTGTTAGGGGTCTTCCCCTTAACCACTTCTTTCATGTTACCCAATTCTCGTTGGAGCTCGTGGAGTCTTTGCTCCAATAAGTGATCCATGGCATTCGGCGGGGGAAGGGGTATGTCTTCCCTATAGGCGGTTCTGGTCCGACTATGGGCCTCGTCTNGTGGAGTCTTTGCTCCAATAAATGATCCATGGCATTCGGCGGGGGAAGGGGTATGTCTTCCCTATAGGCGGTTCTGGTCCGACTATGGGCCTCGTCTTCGCTGTGTTCCTCCAGGTGTCTCCTTCGGTGATTTTCTCTAGAGTGGTTGTGCTCATGAAGCTCCGTGACTCAATTAGGCAGAGCTTGACATTCCTGAGGACGGGCGTTGTGTTGTGCCAGAGGTGGAGGGGTAAGTAGATGTGCTGGTGTGTCTGTATCCACGTTATCAACTCTTGGTTCTGCTTTATCAGTTGCATCGTGGTTCGACTATAGGCTTCCAATTCATTGAGCGAAGAGAGGTCCACCGCTGGGAGGCGATTCTCGACGTCCACTTCGGGGGCCGANGAGCATTGCAGAAGCTGGTGTGTCTGTATCCACGTTATCAACTCTTGGTTCTGCTTTATCAGTTGCATCGTGGTTCGACTATAGGCTTCCAATTCATTGAGCGAAGAGAGGTCCACCGCTGGGAGGCGATTCTCGACGTCCACTTCGGGGGCCGAAAATTTCTCCAGTAAGTTTTGGTGAACTTGGGGATTGGCGTGAGATTTACTCATGTTCCGAGTTGAAACCATCAAACTAAAAACTTAAAGGAAAATGATGAAAACCGTTCCCACAGACGGCGCCAACTGATGGAGCTCGAAAATAATAGCCTAAGCCCATCAGATGATACTTTGGGGATTTTAGTGGGTAAGCTAGTTCAAAGGTAAATTTATGGGGAACAGAAGAAAACAATGTGTAAGTGGTTCACCTTAGTCGAGACACTAAGACTACGTCTACTGTAAGGGAGTCTCTTTCTCCTTGGGGTGTATATTACTTGATTTAATAGTTAGTACAATGATATTGCAAACACAGGGCCTTTACAAGAATAAATGCTTCTCACTCTACCCACCGTGTTGAGGGCTCGAGAGTGTAATGAAGAAGATGATCCTCTGCTATGGTAGGGTAATAATGTTTTATTTATACGAGTGATCCCCTTAAGGATTTTCGGTGGCTCCTTCTTCCTTTTTACTGATTCTGTGGGCCCTTTTGCTGTTGTCCTGCAGCAATCTCTGTTATTCAGCGCCATTGTGCTCACGATCCCTGAATGGTTATGTACACCAACACCCTCTGCATCAGGGAGTGCGGGATTGTCATGGGTGTCAAAAGTGGTCCCTTTGTTCTCAAGACATGTGGCGCGACGGGGAGTATTCCAGAATTTGCGTTAGGCTGGGCTTCTTTATCCTGGGATGTCCTTTGGCTGAATTGGATTGGAGCTAGGTTGGACTGCAAGTCCTCTGGTGCCATTGGACTTTGCCCTTTGGACTCGGCCCTCTCTACTTTTGATGTGGGCAAGCCGTGGGCGTTTCATTTGGGTCATTATACAAGCAAGGGTTTCCTGGACTTATTGGGCTTTTAGACCTTGGCGGCCCATACCCAAGATCCCATCATTATCAAAAATGAATGCAGAAAAAATTTCGCTTCTAGAACAAAGGGGCTTAATCCAATCATAATCAATTTTTCTCTCATATTAACTTTGCTAATTACGCCTTGAATCGTCCTTATCTCCAATAGTAGATGCCAACTGTCAAAGCCCAATCAAGACTTGGGTTACCTCCTCTGACACTAAAGGAGGAATATATTAGGCATTAGCTTTTCTAAATGATGGAAAATTACAAGTTGGTGAGAGAAGTCATTATATTTCAATTGATATGAACACAAAAAAATATGTGTCAACAGTTTTTTTTATTCAATGGTAATGATGTTCAGGTCAATTTTACACGCATCTTAACATTCACCTCAAGACTAGGGACAGAGAGATTGTAAAATTTTAAAAGCAGGACATCCGAATTTATAATTTGTCACTGTTATTATTTGAATTACTCCATATCCATAGTTTGAGGAAGGATTTGTGGGTGTGACATATCAATCAATTATAATTTACCCTCTCAAAAAATTATAATTTTCTCTTTCGATAGTATAATCGTTCTTTGTAATAGATTTTTTCTAAATTAGGGAAGTTAGATGTTGGTGTGAAGTTATTATATTGTGATTGACGGGAACACAAAAAAATATGCATGGACTACCCCAAAAAAAAAGGATAGTTTGATGAAGAGTTTGTGGCCAGATTTTTTTGGTTGGAAATTTGGGCATGAGTTGGCGGCAAATTAGTTTTTGTTTTTTTGTCTGACTAGAAGTCAATGGCAGGAGGGTGGTGTCATTTTGAAAATATCTTTCCCGTGGAGATTAAGTTAATGAAGAGCTGAGGTTTTGAGTTTCATAGCTTTTGATCAGAATTTGTGCTACTTTGAGAACCTATATGGTTGTTTCTTGACAATGGGTCCAAGAATTTGGGTGTGCTCTCTGGTTATTTCCATCCCAGTACTGATTATAGCAGCTCAGACAAATAACCAGGATTGTAAGTTCAATTCCTTTGATCTGTGTTTTTGTCTACAGTAGATGCTACTTTTTTTTTCTTTTATGATCATTGCCAGAAAGAACACAGTTCCTACTTCGAAGGTTGATGCCCTTTGAACATATTACGAAAGTACATACTTGGCAATCTTTATTCTTCTTCCCTCTGATATTTAATTTGCTCTGTGTTTGGGGGCAGAGAAAATGAAGGGAAAAAAGAACATAAAATTATGAATCATTTCTGGGTTGCAAAACTGAACTTAATTAACCCAGTTTTGAAGCAGTTTAGCAGAGGTTCTGGATTTCATTTTTCTGTTTTCACACACTGGAAGAAACATGATTATGTTTGAATACGTTTTTAACATCTCCAAAATTTTTCCTGAAACCAAAGTTTAATAATGCACTTCTGTACATCATAATCTAATTTGGTTGGAAACAACTCCACAGTGAAGATTGCCTATCTGTGCTCTTTGGACTAGATGATTTCATATTTGCTATAATATTCATTCATAAAACAATCTGCTAGTTCCCTGTATCACTTGTTTTCCAATGCAAGAAGTCATTTTCTTTACTTATAGGAGAATTCAATTGGCAGTGAAACGAGGGAATCGATTTTACCTGAAATAAATTCTCTTTATGATGCAGATGTTGCTCTACAGTCTCTTCAGGCTATATGGCAAAACACACCACCCAATTGGGTTGGGCCAGATCCATGTGGTGCTGGTTGGGATGGAATTAGGTGCAACAATTCCCGTGTGACTTCTATGTAATTCCCTTATGCATTTCACCTTTTTTCACGATTATTGAAGGTTACTTAAAATGCAATTCATGTTTTCTTTAAGGCTAGTCTGATCACTTCCAATTTCAGAACATTGGCAAGCATGAATTTGACTGGTCAGCTGTCTGGAGACATCCAGGAGTTGGCTGAATTACAGATTCTGTAGGTCTTCTGTTTGCACTTATCTCTTCTCCCATACATGAATCCACGATACCATTTACCCTGTGAAACATCATACAATACTCAATACCATTGTAGTTTCTAGAATATTGTGCATTTCAGTTTTTCAAATCCCATTATTCTACTGGAATGCAACATTTCAGCAGTCGTAGCGGAATGTATCAAGCACTGATGAGACCGGTCGGTTCCGGGCTGAGAGAACTAAATAATCCATTGTAAAAGCAATTTGTTGGTCATATTACGACAACCAAAAAAGTTACTTGAATGAGGCCAGTGTTTTATCAGGCTGTATGTCTGGGATAGTGTTATCCAGATCCATGTTTTACCAAATTGACTAGCATTCTTTTCAGTAATGATTCCTCAAGAGAAACCTCCTAGGCTCTACCCATCAAATATTAAGGAGAGCAGTTATGATGAGTCCAACTAAAGTTAATATGCGGCCCGTGTTTTTCCATTTTTTTGTTAAAAGGTGTCAAAAATTATTTCTGATGATCCGCTTCTGTATATAGGGATCTTTCATACAATAAAGGATTAACTGGATCTCTTCCTTCATCGATTGGAAAATTGAAGAAGTTAGCAAGATTGTAAGGAAATTTAGACTGTTTGCATATAATGAACATGTTTAATACAAATCCTGTTATAAACCATTTTCTGCTGCTTGCATGACAGAATCGTGGTTGGTTGTGGTTTTTCTGGTCTGATACCAGACACGATAGGATCTCTACAACAGCTGCTTTCTTTGTAAGAAATTCGACTTTGGTAACTTCTGCATATGCAACATTGTTTTGAAGTCTAAGTTTTGTGTGCATTTGATTTGAAACCTTTTGTTGAATTTAATATTGCATACAAGCCATGGCTGCGGAATCTTCTCTTCTTGGTGTTAGGCGTTGTTCTAGAACAGAGATTCTGCACCCCTCATATGGTTTAAGACTCGTGTTCCATGGTGACGTGAGTCTATATGAACGGAATCACAGAACCTGGGAAGATTTGATATAAGTTCAAGTTAGCAAATACCTAATTCATTTGTTTTGTGGACTGTTGTCCGTCAAATCTCTCCTCAGTAGCTCAATTATTCTAATTCATGTGTTTAGAAGTTTGCATTGTTTCAATTTGAAAAAGTCTCGCTTGATTGTGCCTGAAGGTGATATTTTATCTTGACTTAAGGTTTTTAGTGTAATTCTTTGTCTAGACACAAATTTCCAATGATCTTATTCTGTATTCTACAGGTCTCTGAATTCCAACAACTTCATTGGAGGAATACCTCCTTCCATTGGTAGTCTAATAAATCTTTATTGGTTGGATATAGCTGACAACAAGCTCAGTGGCACTATCCCAGTATCTGATGGAAACACACCTGGTCTTGATATGCTGGTCCATACAAAGCATTTGTATGTATTATATCGTTTCCCTTATCCTTTTACGACTTATTCTCTCATTAACCATTATTTCCTTCAGAAATAGATATTAACCTTAAATTCTGTCTATTATTTGTAGTCATTTTGGACAGAATCATCTTTCCGGTGAAATCCCTCCACGGCTTTTCAACTCAAATATGACTCTCATTCATGTGTAAGTTCCATGGAACTGGCTATAGAAATTGAATATCTCAATAAGATCTATAAATTACTTGGGATAGATTAGTGCCAATATTATGTGTCAATATACGTGTTCACCTATGTTTTTTGCTAAACATTGTTTGCTCAACTATTTTTGCCAAAAAAGAAAAAAAAAGAAAAAAAGAAAAAAAGAAAAAAAGAAAAAAAGAAAAAAAAAGGAGATGCATAAAGCTTCTTCTTGGAGGGGAAAATCCTATGCCGAATAGGATGTGGGTGTGCACTAGGGATGGCAGTGGACCGGGGAAAAGCGGGTATTCGTCCAAATCCGTCCCGTTTGGACCAGGGATGGACTATACGTATTAGACGGTGGATGTATACGGGGATACCCGTATAAACCCGTACGGAGATGAAGGTGGGGACGAACTTACCCTTACACTCAACTATGCTTTCCAACTATTTAGTGATTATTCTGTTTGGACACATCTTTATTTTTCATTCACGGGAACAATCTGCAGTGGTTTGTTTATATATCTTAACTTGTTAATTGGTCCTCTCCTCTAAAAACAGGTTAGAAAACAATTGTGCCAATGTGGTATTCAGTGAGAATTGTTTCCTTTAATTGTACGGACACCTTAATCAACAAACATTTCCTCTAGAGATTGATTTCTGTATTTGGATGTATGATTAATTTGATCAGGCTTTTTGAAAGCAACAATCTCATTGGCAACATCCCTTCCACAATAGGACTTGTACAGACTTTGGAGGTGTTGTGAGTATCTCTGTCTCATACTCTCTACTAAATCCTACTAACTTACTCTCTGGCTGTGAATTCCTGTTGAAGTTTTTGAACTAATGACTATGCTGGCCACAGACGTCTTGACAGGAATGCATTAAGTGGAACTGTCCCACGAAACCTCAACAGCCTTAGTCTTCTCAAAGAGCTGTAAGTCGAAAAAATGGAATAAACAACTTAAGTTTCCAGGAAGTCAGCATCATCCTGCATTGCAAGAACCATCTCACTAAAAAGACTTTTCACTATCTGCTTCCAGGTACTTGTCAAACAACAAACTGACTGGTGCCTTGCCCAATTTAACTGGCCTGAATTCCCTCAACTACATGTAAGTAGCAGAAAAAATGTGCTAAAATCTTGTTTGGTCCAAAACAAATGTGCTAAAATCTTGTGTCATGATGGTTTTATGATGTATACTATATGGTGTTTCCCATTGCCATACTTTAGCTGAAAGGTTGTAGTCACTTGCAGGGATCTGAGCAACAATAGTTTTAATGCGTCTGCTGTTCCATCATGGGTTTTGACCCTACAGTCTTTGACAACACTGTATCTCTCTCTCTCTCTCTCTCACTCTCTCTGATGTAGATCGTGTTAGCTTTGATACCAAATTGATGTAGATCATATTAGAGAAGAATTAGAGATGAGAAGGGAAGAAGAAGGGGATGAGAAATGAAGAAGAAAGAGATGAGAACAAAGAGAGAATTTAAGGAAGAAGCAATATCATGATTCAATATCAATAATAATCAAAATTTAGTCTCACAATAACTATGTATCCCCTATATATATAAGGAGTTCACAAATCTTATATATATAAGGAGATCACAAACTCTAAAATAAATAAATAATCAAAATGATAACTAAACCCTTAAAAGTTAAAAGAAAATACTTAAAAAATAAATACTAAATTACTCTCATGATTAATCTAGAACATCTATCTAATTCCTACATGATCCCCATTACTCTCTCTCTCTCTCACACACACACACCCTTGAACTCCCATATTTTTTGTTTTAAAAAATATTTATTTTGCTTGCTATAGTATGAAAAAATATGATAAATT
The DNA here is from genome assembly GCA_963454935.2 of Ilex paraguariensis. Lineage (NCBI taxonomy): Eukaryota > Viridiplantae > Streptophyta > Magnoliopsida > Aquifoliales > Aquifoliaceae > Ilex > Ilex paraguariensis. The sequence continues at coordinate 1,188,859 of CAUOFW020007168.1, read as the reverse complement.
TAGCTCTAAAGTATCCTTAACGTATCCTAAATGTGTAGATCGTGCATCCTTGCCATATCCTAAAAGTATGAAACATGTATTATCAATATATCCCAAATATGTCAAAAATAAAAAAATATCTTTAATGTATCCAAGGCATATCTGGTCATATCCGTATCTATATTTGATATTTATTAGACATTTATATTTCAAGTCTAAGAAGTACGGACACAAACACAAACATTGGACACGAATGTAACATAACATGGGCATGCTGATATGAAATTTTTTTAAAAAATAAGATACGAATGCGTTGGGAGATGCGTTCAATCCTACATTTTTTCTCCACCTTTTTGTAAAAGTCATCATGTAATAAAATAAATATATATTGGTAATAATCCTTCAATTCATCCTATCCTTAATTCCATGAATTCACATCATGATACCGAATAAAAAATACAATATCAAATATATTGATACATATTCATCATAAACATCTATGATTTAACTATTAATGACTATTACAATTTCCATTTTAAAAGATATCTCACTTTGTAATTCTAATTTTCATAAATTTCAAAGAGCCCAATTCATAACTTCATTTTTCATCACATTCTTTCATTTATAAAGTTTTTTCCAATTGTATATAATTTCGTTTGTGTCCGAAATTCTGTTATATTTATGCCCTATGTTCATATAGAGATTATAACTTTGTTTATATTATGTCTTTGACCCATATCTCTTTAGAATGACAAAAACAACTTCCTTAATAATAAAGTTACTTGACAAGTTTTTAAAATTTTGAAAAAATTCTTAAAACGTATCCTCCAACACATATAGAGTGTATTGGTCGCTGTCCCTGAAGTGTCCCGAGCGTGTCCTCTGCGTGTCATAAAAAAGTTTTAAAAAGAAAAAAAAAGGACACTTATTTTAGTATGTTCGACAAGTGTCTGTGAGTGTCCGTATACCAGATATGACCGACACCGACACTCTAACTGAAATAGAGTGCCCGTGATTTCTAGCTCCAGTGTTGAGGCAATATATGTGCTTCATAGTCTACCACTCATCCATCTAAATGTAATGATCTCAACTATGCGAATTATTGACAACTTCTTATTGATTTGTTCGCAAACAGGGAAACATTGCTTGGTGCACACGTGTCATAGGAATTGCACTATCAAATTCATGTTTTCATAATAAAGCAGCGTAGACCTGTTTTGTGTGTGTTAACCTTATTTAAGAAAAACTTATACACCTCCAAAAAGAAAGCAAGAAACTCGATTGGACAGAACTCATCACTTTCATTTTGTTCTTCCAAGAGCAAGGCCTGAGCTTGGTAGCTTCACTAACAATAGAATAACTAAGTTCCCAAAATCATTGTTGGAACCTTACTGAAGACTGTGAGGATCATATTTTTCTTAAGCTTATTCTTAGTCTCCTACCTCTCAAATGCAAACCAGAAAATAAAAGCATGCAATGGAACTGTCCTGGAATGACATAGGGTTTGAAGAAGATTTTTTGGGAGGCTGAAGCAGGATAATCCCATTTATGTTCTCAGCCATCTTAACATTTTTTGGAACTAGTGGTAAGGCATAACTACGTCACACTTGTCACCCAGAACTTTGAGAGATTGCTAACTTGCAAACCCAAAAAAAATGGCATTGCCGTAGAACTTACGAATTTAACCAAATTGAAAATTTTTTAATTAACGATTTTGATGTTACAAAGTGTCTTCATTTGATGTTACATTAACTAGTATATATATATATTTCTCTCTTTCTATATATTTGTGTTTGTGTACGTCATGCATTCATTTGGAAGATCCAAAGCATTCACCAAATAAGTTCACTAACCTTGAACTGGCAGAGTTATGGAACGCGTACAACTTCAAGGACAAGTTCCAGTTGGCCTCTTCAGCCTCCCTCTCTTGCAGACCGTGTGAGTTGTTTCTCAATCTCAGGTGATCCTGTATTTATGTACTAAGTCTAGGGATTCCAAAGATACAAATCATATAATCTTCTTCAGATCTCAATTCAAGTGATTCTGGTCATGATGCATCCCAAACGTTGGAACTGTTGACTATAAGTACATTTGTTTTGACATGACAGCATACTGAAGAACAAAACAGCTCAATAGCACTTTAGATATTGGCCCCAGCTACAGCAATAAACTGCAGCTCGTTGATTTGCAGAACAATTATATTGCTGATTATGCACAGAGCGTGGGATACAAAAAGGAGTTGATGTAAGCTACGTCCTTTTATTCTTCTGACCATTTTATATCCGTCATGATTTGAAGGCCATTATACTTTATCTTTAATATTTATGTCATGAATCGTTTTACCCGATTGGTGTAATTTATTTTTCAATTTCCTGCAGACTTGTAGGTAACCCAATTTGTCAGGAAACAGGACAGAGTCAGACAGAAAACTACTGTGTCATTCCCGAGCCGTCCAATTATTCCTCATATTCAACTCCCCCAAATAATTGCTTGCCTACCACAAGTGGTTCAAATCAGTTATCCAGCCCCAATTGTAAATGTGCATATCCATACACAGGCACCCTAACTTTCAGAGCTCCTTCCTTCTTTGACCTGAGAAATTTGAGTATTTATGCGTCCCTTCAAAGTTCTATGATGGTTTTTTTTCAGTCCCATCAACTCCCTGTGGATTCAGTTTCTTTGAGTAATCCAACCAAAAATTCAGATGATTACGTCATACTGGACGTGAGAATTTTCCCATCTGGCCTAAACCGTTTCAACCAAAGTCGAATTTCTGGAATAGGGTTTGTGCTGAGCAACCAAACTTTCAAGCCTCCCAGTGGATTTGGACCGTCTGTCTTCCATGGTGATGGCTATGGAAACTTCGCAGGTGATTGAGTATTTCATGTGAGCATGTGAGAATTCTTGTGAAGGTCGTTCTATTGTTTTATGATGCATCTCTCTCTCTCTCTCTCTCTCTCTCTCTCTCTCATGTTCTCCTTCTGGTATATCTCCAGGAACCCATAAATCAACAAGTACTGGTGTCATCATCGGAGCAGCAGTTGGTGGCTCTGTCCTTGTGATATTAGTACTCCTCGCAGGAGTTTATGCTTTCCGTCAAAAGAGAAGAGCTGATAAACAGAATAATCCTTTTGGTAAGTCCTGGCCTTAATCTCAACAAAGCAATTTTATCAATTATGTCTCCTTAGGGGTTTTCACCAATATCAGTATTGTACCTATCAAGCATCTTGGAACCCAGACAAAACAGTGGAGGTGTTCCTCAGTTAAAAGGAGCAAGATTTTTCTCATTTGAGGAGCTCAAGAGATGCACAAACAACTTCTCAGAAACCAATGATCTTGGATCTGGTGGCTATGGAAAGGTCAGCTTTGATATTATCTTGTTATTTGATATATAAGTTGCATCTGCATCTATTCTCGGTGGTCGTTACCTTCCTGCCACCCTGGTGTATGCCTTCACTTCTGTAATCTGCAGAGGCAAATGCATTTGGATCTAGATGATATCATATTTTTACATGCATTTAGAACTATGACAAAATTCTCTGGTTTTTTGGAAGAAAAAAGATAAACAGACATATTTGGTCACTCATGAGTAGGTGAGCCAGCTTTCAAAGTTTTATGAACCATTCAGGCCTAGCACTCATGAATCTAATAATTTTTATCATTTTCATGTACTGACCAAGTCATACAGAAAATTCTAGAATTAAAAATGTCTTTGTTGGTAACTGTAAGTGCTGCTGCCCCCCTCCCCCCAAAAATAAATAAATGAAACAAAAAACCTCACTAACTTCTATTTGAAAATAACTCTTCTCATTTAAGGATTTGTTCATCAAGATTTTCTCAAGTCTCAACCTTCTCAATATATTTCTCCTAAAATTTTGCCGCTGTATGATTCTCAGATTTAAAAATTTTTATTATGTTTTTAGGTATATAAAGGAACTCTTCCCAGCGGACAACTGGTTGCCATCAAAAGAGCTCAACACGGATCTATGCAGGGTGGTCTTGAGTTTAAAACTGAGATTGAGCTTCTTTCAAGGGTTCATCACAAGAATGTTGTCAGCCTAGTGGGCTTCTGTTTCGAGCAAGTTGAACAGATGCTGGTCTACGAGTATATTCCAAATGGTACACTGAAGGAAAGTCTTTCAGGTGCTTCTGATGATTTCCTAACCTTCACTTCATATGAATACTAATGCTATTTATGCTTTGATTTGCATACTTGATAACTCATGGTCACGGCTTACCAAAAATTGAAATAATTGAATGGCATTTCTAAAGATTTCAGCTAGTAATGTTCTGCATCAGTAACTTAGATCATTAAAAAGTTGAAATCCGAGAGTTTGAGAATGTCCCTCCTTTTTGCATTTTCTCAAGTTGGATATCTTTGTGTGGTATGTAGTATGGTTTTAATATCTATAGTTGTGCTTGTATGTTTCTCCTTTTGACCTATCAGTGGTCTGAACGACTTGCCACCTTTGATTGTTTTTTTGAAACTATTTTTTACCTTATTAATATAGTTGCTATTTCTTATCGAAAAAAGTTGAATCCGAGTTCATCATTCTTCCAGAATAGGATTACTGATGGGACTTTTCTGAAATACACCATGATGAAGACACGTGTCCTCGGTATTACAAAAACACTGTTGCTAAGATTAAGCACCATTGGCGCACAAAGGTCCTCGCCCCCGAGGTACTCGTCATATAGGATCATGCATTCAGTATGTTTTACAACCGACACGTGGCCTCGGTCTAATATGGTACCTCGGTCGGCATACCTCCCTCGGTTCCGAGATGAGCCTTTCCTCGGTGCCGAGAGGTACCCCGTCCTGGACGCTTCCTCTACTCCAGGATAAGCTATTGACGTACAGGTCATTAGCCTAGGTTAGTCATCATGACCTCGTCTTACACAATTAGTGTCAGAACGTACTGGAATGCAGGGGTCACAGTCAATAAGGGATGGACGCTTGGCGTATGATATCACATCGAAGACAGAGAAACCGCATGCCGTTACTGACACGCGACTTGGGAAAGCAAACTATTAATTATACCATTCCTTTGATGAGACCGCATTTAATGCGGTAAGGCTCGAAAATGAAAGGCAATAAATGCTCCTAATACAGTGCATTTATTGCATCCTCCCCGAGAGGAGTACANTGTTTTGACATGACAGCATACTGAAGAACAAAACAGCTCAATAGCACTTTAGATATTGGCCCCAGCTACAGCAATAAACTGCAGCTCGTTGATTTGCAGAACAATTATATTGCTGATTATGCACAGAGCGTGGGATACAAAAAGGAGTTGATGTAAGCTACGTCCTTTTATTCTTCTGACCATTTTATATCCGTCATGATTTGAAGGCCATTATACTTTATCTTTAATATTTATGTCATGAATCGTTTTACCCGATTGGTGTAATTTATTTTTCAATTTCCTGCAGACTTGTAGGTAACCCAATTTGTCAGGAAACAGGACAGAGTCAGACAGAAAACTACTGTGTCATTCCCGAGCCGTCCAATTATTCCTCATATTCAACTCCCCCAAATAATTGCTTGCCTACCACAAGTGGTTCAAATCAGTTATCCAGCCCCAATTGTAAATGTGCATATCCATACACAGGCACCCTAACTTTCAGAGCTCCTTCCTTCTTTGACCTGAGAAATTTGAGTATTTATGCGTCCCTTCAAAGTTCTATGATGGTTTTTTTTCAGTCCCATCAACTCCCTGTGGATTCAGTTTCTTTGAGTAATCCAACCAAAAATTCAGATGATTACGTCATACTGGACGTGAGAATTTTCCCATCTGGCCTAAACCGTTTCAACCAAAGTCGAATTTCTGGAATAGGGTTTGTGCTGAGCAACCAAACTTTCAAGCCTCCCAGTGGATTTGGACCGTCTGTCTTCCATGGTGATGGCTATGGAAACTTCGCAGGTGATTGAGTATTTCATGTGAGCATGTGAGAATTCTTGTGAAGGTCGTTCTATTGTTTTATGATGCATCTCTCTCTCTCTCTCTCTCTCTCTCTCTCTCTCATATGTTCTCCTTCTGGTATATCTCCAGGAACCCATAAATCAACAAGTACTGGTGTCATCATCGGAGCAGCAGTTGGTGGCTCTGTCCTTGTGATATTAGTACTCCTCGCAGGAGTTTATGCTTTCCGTCAAAAGAGAAGAGCTGATAAACAGAATAATCCTTTTGGTAAGTCCTGGCCTTAATCTCAACAAAGCAATTTTATCAATTATGTCTCCTTAGGGGTTTTCACCAATATCAGTATTGTACCTATCAAGCATCTTGGAACCCAGACAAAACAGTGGAGGTGTTCCTCAGTTAAAAGGAGCAAGATTTTTCTCGTTTGAGGAGCTCAAGAGATGCACAAACAACTTCTCAGAAACCAATGATCTTGGATCTGGTGGCTATGGAAAGGTCAGCTTTGATATTATCTTGTTATTTGATATATAAGCCGCATCTGCATCTATTCTCGGTGGTCATTGCCTTCCTGCCATCCTGGTGTATGCCTTCACCTCTGTAATCTGCAAAGGCAAATGCATTGGGATCTAGATGACATCATATTTTTACAGGCATTTAGAACTATGACAAAATTCTCTAGTTTTTTGGAAGAAGAGAGATAAACAGACATATTTGGTCACTCATGATTAGGTGAGCCAGCTTTCAAAGTTTTATGAACCATTCAGGCCTAGCGCTCACGAATCTAATAATTTTTATTGTTTTCATGTCCTGACCAAGTCATACGGAAAATTCTAGAATTAAAAATGTCTTTGTTGGTAACTGTAAGTGCTGCTGCCCCTTCCACTCCCCCCCCCCCCC
>CAUOFW020007168.1:1113493-1162670 GCA_963454935.2 Ilex paraguariensis | reverse complement strand
TACAGAGCATTTATTGCATCCTCCCCGAGAGGAGTACATTGTACCGTCGGCATCCCGATGACCCAGCATTGATTGCTCGGGACCCCGAGCAGTTAAGAAGAGAAGACATTCCTCATCAGAATCAGTGCGCACACTGCCTGTACCTAATGATCACCTACTGACTACACTGACAGCAATCATGAGCTTTTGAGGTATAAATACTCCTTGCAAAAGGCAAGACGGGTATGCAACAAAAAACTCTTTACTACAATACACACTCAGTGTTTTCTCCTTCCTCTCTCTTTCTCAAAGACTGACTAGATCGTCGGAGGGGATACGCCGAAAAACACTCCGGCGCCCTTCTAACTTGTTCTTCTTTGTTCTAGGAACCTCTTTCAGCCTTACTGGATCGTTCTTCCGCTCCCCCAGGGTCTCCCGTTGCCGTTCCAGGTTACCACCGGACCTCGCAGGCTGTTCCAAGCAGCGTGGTTGGTCACTCAACTGGCTCACTCGAGTTCACCAAGGGAGAGATCTGTTCTCATTTTTATATTGTGCAGGATCTTGCACGCACAATTACTATGTTCCTGTAGCCTCACCTAGAAATGCACCGGATATGTCTCGCACCATTATTGGTTTTTATGGAATAAGAAAATTCTTGAAAATATTCTTGCAAAATTGCTGCTAGATCGTACTGTCTATGTTCTTTGTAACCCCAGTGTGATGAGCTACACTGCCACACTGTTCTGAGTGGGGGAATAGAACGTGCGCCATTGAACGCTGATAATTTATGAATTACCTGTGTAGGGAAGTCAGGAATCAGGTTGGACTGGATCAGGAGACTTAGGATAACCCTTGGAACAGCCAGGCGTATTCAGTATCTGCATGACCTTGCCAACCCTCCCATCATACATAGGGACATCAAAACAAACAATATTTTACTGGATGAGCGCTTGACCGCAAAAGTTGCTGATTTTGGTCTTTCCAAACCTATGGATGACTCTGAAAAGGGTCATGTCACCACTCAAGTCAAGGGGACAATGGTAATTAAGTTTTGAAAGCATGATATTTTGCTGTAATCGAGGGTTCATACCAAGGAATGCACAAAGATATTCCTTTAACTGTGGAAATTAAAATGATTTCACTGAAAGAGAAAGGGTTACACAATATGTTCTCACAATTTCCCATAACATCACTCCAGCATACATCATAGGAAAATATGCAGCCGTTTTTCAGAATGTCTGATTCATCAAGAAGGACCCATCATTTCTGTAGTTAAAAAGAATATTTAATGCAGTAAAATCTACGGAATCACTAAAGATAAAAAGTTTTGAGTTCATTGAAGATTCTGCAACTTTGCTTTAGTTTTTTGGATTGAAAATTGGAAGTTTATTGCAGGGATACATGGATCCTGAATATTACATGACTCAACAGTTGACTGAGAACAGTGACATTTATAGCTTTGGAGTGGTAATGCTTGAGATGATAACTGCAAGAAGTCCCATTGAGAAAGGGAAATACATCGTAAGAGAGGTGAAGCAAGCAATGGATAGGACCAAAGAACTATATAACCTTCATGGAATTCTTGACCCAGTCATTGGTTTGAACAGTACTGCACCAAAAAGTTTAGAGAAGTTTGTGGATCTGGCACTGAGGTGTCTCGAAGAAACAGGATTTCTCAGGCCAGCAATGAGCGAGGTGGTGAAAGAGCTTGAGAACATCATGGAATTGGCTGGGCTGAACCCCAATGCTGAATCTGCGTCCACTTCCGCAAGCTATGACGAGGGAGGTAAGGGGTTCGACCATCCTTACAGCAACGAAAGCCTCTTTGATTGTAGTGGAATCTATCCACCCTCAAAGTTAGAGCCCAAGTAAAGATCATTGTTTTACCTCCAAGATGAGGATGTGTATACAGTTAATTGGTTTTCACCGACTGTGGAACATTTAATTTGTCCTGGCCTTGTGGTATTTGAACATGCTAAAGAACTAGAACTGTAGTTATTCAAATTCTGATTAGTTTTCTGGTGGTGGTGAGGGGTTGCAGCCAGCTTGTTAATATACTAGAAAAACACGGGGGTTTAAATCTGAAAGGCTGTGAGAGAAGATGAAGCGGAAACATAAGGCAAAAACTTTCTATTTTTGTAGAAGCTCCATTTATGCAAGTGATTTCTATTCCTTCTAGTCAAGGATCAAAATTTTATTGCGGTGGATTTTTTCGGTTTTCGCAAACTAGTTTACAAGAGTTTCATATGCTTATCGAAGTTGTAACAATCCGCATTACTGTGAAGAAAGATTAGCAAACCAGTCTGAAATCTTGGAACTTCATTACACAAAATTCTTGTGTGTTTGTGACAAATACAATTGCACCTCAGGTCATCGGTTTCTCGAACAGGGCTGAGAAGTACCACTCGTTTTTATCGATTCCCCGGTCGCGCTTCATGCTAGCATTCCATCTCAGTTTCTTGAATCCGACACGATCCAACGTCGGAACATAGGTTGTGTTCAGCTGAGATCCGAGGCAGAAGAAATGGTCGAGCCAGAAGAGCCCACCCCGTCTCAACACTCTGTGTATATCATAGAGAGTGAACTCGAGCATGGCTTCTGGTATTCAATTGCTAAGCACATGCATAGAATGCACTGTGTCCACCGCGTATTCTCTTTTCCCTGTAAGTCGAAGCAATCATTACAATCATAGAACCCTGGAAGATTTTTCCGGTTAATAAGGCACTTGTAGCTTTTACATGTGTAGGGGTCCCAAATTATGCTTCTATCAGGCGGCATTGTCCAGAGGCCGTCGGGTAGTGGAGTTGGCTCCATATAATTTATGGTGGACTTCTCTATATATGTTCAAGCTCTACATATATAGAGAAGTCCTGTATGATAACACTACAATACCCCTTTTTTTTTTTTTTTTTTTGTGACAGAGCATTGAAATTTTTATAAAATACATGGTAAGTTTACTAAAATGAGATTATTTTTTGATAGCATAAGTCCTTCCACACTAAAAATAAATATGATCATTTATATTATTTTAGTTTTCAAAGTATTGAATATGTTTCTATGTAATCCCTCAAGTAAACAGTGTCTAGATTGTTAATAATTTTATATCATAAACTTGTCATGTAATACCTAAATATGGACAAAAAAATTTATTTGAATGACTATTGACCAAATTTTTACTCAAATTTTGGTGAAAAAGTTATCCAAATTACACATTTTTTTTATCATGAACTATCCAAATTTTGATCAAGAGCTACTCATATTACATATTTTTGGTCAAAAGATGCCCAAATTTTGGTCAAGAGCTCTATCCAAATTATTTTTTTATCTATATTTAGTCATTATATGACAAGTTTATAATAAAAAATTATTAATAATTTGGACATTGTCTGATTGATAGACCACGTTGAAACATATTCAGGGGATCAAAATAATATAATTAAAATATTAAAGATTAAAATAAAATAAATTTTGTACCTCAAAGACCTCTAGTCTAATTAATCCACAAATTATATATCGAGAACTTTTGAACGAGTTGGAATCAAAGTAGTTTTTATTTTAATATTGAGTGTTGAGCCACTGGTCACCGACCCGTGCTCATCCAATGGGCCAACCGACAAAGACTGACTGGCCTATAGTTGAACTATCGAGTCAATTTTGATGGGCCTTTAACGGACTATCTATCAAAACTGTTTTGGAAACTTTTACATGGGCTGTAATCAAATTAGTTTTTAATTTAGGGGTTTTAAGAGAGCCGGTATTTTTTTTAGAAATTATACGACAAAAAATATTACTTTTAAAAATATAGGTCAAAAAGTACACAATCCCTAATAAATTTCTAAAATACCCTCTTCAATAGAATAGGAACTGATTCCTATATTTTTGCTTTCACAACCAAAATTTAAGGGATCTCAACTGTTACACATAAATCCCTTCAATATAGTCAAAAACCTTATTATTCCAATAACTTCCATAAAAAACATCCATTTGAATTTCCAAAACTTTCGGTGTAAATGTCAGCCAAGTGGGAGAAAAAAATGTGCACCACATTTCATCCAAACTTCATAAAATGTTAAGGTTAATTTTGAAAAAAAAAATAATATAATAATAAAAAATAGTAAAGTAACAAAAACACATACATGACACATTTTTTATTTGTCTACAGTAACAAAAATTACATTTCAGCTCTGCAACACTCATTTAAGAAAAAGTTACCAAGTCAACTAACGCAATAGTACTTAGGATATACAAAAATGACTGATTCTTTATGTAGATAATAGACATGCCAACTTGATCATGTCAATATATGTCGTGATACTAACTTGCAATAATGTGATATTGGTTTCTAGCAATGTGAATTTAATTTATAGCAGTGTGACATTTTCTAGTACCTGTGTGATATTATCTTGTAGCACTATGACATTATTGTGCGAGATAGTAAATTATCCTTCGAATTAAAATCATCATCTTGATTATTACGATCATCCCCATTCGAGTCACTATCATTGACATTTATTCTTACATGAACGTGATTGACGTTAAGAGACCGTAACAATTTTTTTATTTTTTTAAAAAAAAACATATGGACGACATTGTAGCAGTGTGACATTTTCTAGTACTAGTATGACATTGTCTTGTAGCACTGTGACATTATAGTGCGATACAACAAATCATCTTCCAATTACAATTATCATATTAATTATGACGATTTATATAAAAAAAAATTATACAAATATGAAAAAGACATGAATGTTTGAATAACTTAAGTTGAATTAAAGAGAAAGATATAATTTAAAATTCAAAAATGTTATTCCATAAATTTAGGAAACTGAATTTCTAATATAACTGTCATATTTGTCTACCATTAATAAAGGAAAAGGGCAATTCCGTAAGAGAAAAAATTTCAATTCAGTAAAAGTGTACCTCTTCACCAAACATTTACACACAAATGTACTTATACACATATGTTTTATATTGAAGTACTTTTACACAAAAAAGTCTGAAATAGTGTATTTTTTTACAATTTTCCCTTAATTTAGGGCTAATCTCAAATTACACCCCGAAAGTTAAATTTTTTATTTTTTATTTAACATTTCTTTAGGAGGAAGAGGAGGGAGACTTAAACCCTTAACCTCAATAATGCAAATCCTTGATAAAGTAAGAAGTACCATTGGACCAAATGCCCATTATATGGAAAGATAATTTAAATCTTAATTTGTACTCTTAAAATTTAAAAAATTAATTTATACCTTGAAAGACATAAATTTATATCAATGTGCACCAGGGGTTAACTACCGTCTATTTTACCGTTACAAAAATTTGGGCTAATTATAAATTGTACCTTCAAATTTAAATATTTTATATTTATGATCCAAAAAGAATTTCATCAATTAATACCCGTTAAATATCTCAATTTTGTAGACAAAATTACATTTTTGTGTCGCGTCATTTGTGCCATATCGTATTTATTTTTGTATCATGTTCGAGTCAATAAAAAATTATTTTTAACACAAAATATTTTCTTGTCGAGTCAATTGTATTATGTCTTATATTTTACATTTACGACAATTCATATAATATTATTTTTAAAAATTTAAAATACCTATTTTTTTTCTTTTTCTATTTAAAGTTAGTCACGATATGACACAATTAACAGTTATTTAACGAGCATTAATGGATATAATTATTTTTGGATCATAAATGTGAAATATTTAAACTTCGACGGTTCAATTAATAAATATCTCAAATTTTTTTAATGGCAAAATGAACGATGATTAACTCCAGTTACACATTGATACACATTTATGTCTTTAAAAATGTAAATTAATATTTTTAAATTTTGAGAATGTAAATTAAAATTTGATGATTATAAAGTGAGATTAACCCTTTAATTTAATATTGAAAATAATATAATTACGTTTTATTTTCCCAATGTTTGATGGTAATGGGCCCAATAGTATATCTCATTGTGTGCTGTAAATGGGCCAGCCCATTGTATGAAGGCAGGCCAAAATTGCAGCCTATGATCCTACAAGTTAGACCACTTGACAACACGCAGACCTCCACACAGTATACGCCTTTACGACCGTGACAGCTGGATACCACAATCACAACATTGTACATAACACCTGGGTCCATGGACAATGAATGCGAAAGGTTGCCAGGCGGTCCAAATTGTTAGTAGTACTATAATAGAGGCTCAATCTAATCCAATCCCTCTCATTGGGAACAATTAGAGGGATTGGATTAGGGCCACAGGTAATGTTAGTTTAAATTATTATTAGTTGTTACATGCAGACGTTGCACATATAATATTTTTAAAGGATAATAAAAAAAATACAAAGTAATAAAAAAAATAAATTCATATTTTTTTCATAGTTTATGTACTTGGATTGATGAAGAAGGGTCAAGAGTTTTTTTCGGTAAGTAAGCAAGCGACAAGAGTTGGACAAATAAAACTAACTATATCTTATCAAAAGATTAATAATGCACAAATATTCTCATCCTTGCTTATGTAACTTTACCAAATAATCCGAAACATCATCATCCCCTCACCAAGGTCAATATCAATAGTAAAATATGAGAGATTACTTGTTTTAAATGGAAAAAAATGAATATTATTAGAGAAAAAAAAAAGATATATCAAATCAACAGAAAAAACAAAGCATAATTGTTTGACACAAAGTCACAAGCTAAGTTTCATAAATTTTTCACTATGTTGCTTATTTAGTGATCGCTAACTTGTAGACATAATAATTATGTTGAAACATAACAAAAGAGAAATTTCATTTTTTTTTCTTGGTGAAACAAAAAATCCTTTACCTCCTAGAAGGAATAAAGAAAAAGAAAAGCACGAAATAAAAAAAGAAATCTTTGCTTGGATAAGCCCGGTAGGCAAGCACAATTTGCATGAAAGAAAAAATTTGAGATAATCGACACAACAACGGACTATCAAAATAAAAAATTTCCAAATAATAACATAGGAAATTTTTTTCAAATTTCTAGTGTTTATCAGAACTCTCTTTTATACAGATATGAAAACCAAAGTGAATTGCTATCATGCTTTAATCTTCACACATAGACTAAAAAAAATATTGATTGATAAACAAGAAAGTACAGAAAATAAAAGCAAAAAAGTTGGAAGCTAGAACTACATTACTCTAGTATTGGGAGATTTTGACTAGGGAAATGGATTAATTTTTGCCGAGGCTGATGAGAATGCAATTAATAGGGAACAATACAAAATGATACTTCAAGAAGAGTCCCTTAACTTCCCCAAAGAGTAAGGTTCACATGATGATGTTTCAATTTTTCTGTGCTTATAAGAAAGGGTGAATGATCCAACAAGGGAAGATGATAGAATATTTCTCGCTTTATGAAATTCCTTAAGGTTAACATAGAAAATCGAACAATTGACTTTGAGTAGTATTTTCAGCCTATCTTTTTTACAATCATCTCTTTGTTGTAGCATGACATATGTTGATCCATATTTACCTGAGAACGATGGGTCTTCTCCTAGAGTTTCCAAGCTTCTTTCCCATCTAGGATTGTGGAATATGTTTATCTTTGGGGACCAAAATGTCAAACTTGCTAAACCAATGTTGTACATTGCTATGGCATATGTTGAAACCACCTTGGACATTCAATTGCATTCTTAAGAAAGAACCATAAAAAATGATGACAACTTCAAACACAATCTATTTAAATTGGGCATTTCTGTTCTCTAAATTTATCTAGCACATTATGCAATATGCAATATAACATAACATACAAAAGACACACTATTAATGCAATGGAAATAAGATAATCTAAATTGGAATGCCTTAAAAAGTAGAATGAAAATAATTTCATTTCAGGGGGGTCTAACCAACCTTTGTAGAAGGTACAATGCTTCATAATTTCTTAAGATGAATTGACCTTTCTTCGAAGAGTGTCATTAAGCTTATGAGGTGACGAAAAAGTCCTTCAAATCTCTGAAATTCCTAGGAGAGTCCCTCGACGCCTCTACTTCTCCCTCTCTCACACATGGCATTCACATCTTCCAATGCCTTATACTTCAAAGAACAATGAAATTTCAACCAAAGAGGCATAGGTCCAAAAGGAAAAGAAAATCATAGAATGTAATTTTTGCAATCAGAAGTCAACTTCCCACTAAAACCTAGATGATACATTGTTTAATACAACACGTTATATTAATATTAGAACACCAATGAACTTTGTAGTAAATGATCTGGCAATGGCCTCTAAGAAACACATGTATCTAGTGAGGATACATTCACAGTAGCACTTAATATTTCCTACATAGAGTGATTTTGTACTTGCACTCTTTGTTTCACCTTTGAAAAAGAGGGAAGAGGGAATTAAAACTATCAAATGGCCATGTAGTCAATCTAAAGCAAAGAAGCCCATATCACTGACAGAACACTGAAGGGTGTATTCATAAAATAGTATAGAGATTACCTCCATAGAGTAAAACTTGTTTCTTAACCAAAGAAGAGGCCCAAACTCAGACTAACCATCCAATTAAATTTAAAAAAAAAAATAAACACATTGAAAGGCTCATCTAGATACAAGAGGATAGTAACAACTTCGAGTTCTAATCTCTTATGTCTCCTTCGAAGTACCAAGGACGTTTTACATTTACATGCATAATTCACAAAAGAACTGTTCTCATTCTTAGAAATAGCCGTATTGGATCGCACAGTAGAATTGGAAATTGGAATCATCTCACTATTGATAATGGGATATACTGAATGACCACAGATTACACTGATCTTCCTTCTTTTTGTTACAAAAAGCATGTAATATGTTCCCAAAAACTTTATGAACTCTAAAATCAGAGAAAAGGCATGGATTCTATATTGAACAAAACAACCATCTATTTTAGTAGGTAAAACTTCAAGTTATAAAACATACCAGCGATTCCATTAACAAGTAGTGACAAATTTAAGGCCACCGGTAGACTTTTTGCCTTCATGTATTCTTTTCATAAGGTCATAGCAATATTTTTCTAAATATGTTGTTGATTAAAGTTGAATATGTTGTTGCCACTGTGAGATGGTAGGATCTACTGCTATGACGTGAGACGGTGAGAGAAATCGCCATAGACGTACTCTTATCCAATGTGGTTCCTGGTAGAAAGAGAGATGGAGATGAGAAGAGGATGATGAAGTAAATATTCGATGTGATTGCCAAAGATTAGGGAGTCAGTGAGTCATGAGAGTGGCCTACCTCTGAGTGTGAAGAGAAAACAGAGATAACTGATATGAGAAAACAGAAGCGGAAAAGAAATGGGAACGGATGGGACATGGAGAGAGAGAAAGAAACAGAGAGTAATGGGTGGACTGTGGCTCCTCTACGGTAACCCACTTACCGCATGATATGCGGTTAAGTGGAACGACAACGTTGCACTGTTTTTTGTAATTTTTTTTATTGTCCTTACCAAAAATGATGTCGTTTGGGTCCTTGAAATCAAAATCAAACATCCCTTCTCCTACCTTCGACTTCGTCAAACGATCGTTGCTCCTCTACGGTCTCACTTAGGTGCCTTCTCTCTCTCTCTCTCTCTCTCTCTCTCTCTTCAGCGACTAACGACCTCCGGCTACACTTCGCCAAGAAGACGACGTTGCCTTTTTTCCATCTCTCGCTAATCGCTAACCAGTGACCAGGTTTGTGTTGCTATTTTTGATTATTGATTTTTCAAAAATAGACCTAATTTTAGATTTTGTGGATTGAACTCACTAATTTCAGATTTTGCAAAAATAGAACTAATTTTAGGTTTGGTTAATTACTAGAGATTGGTTAACTAAAGGACTATGTATCAAAAATTTGGAAGTTAAAAACATACATATGAGTTGTGATATAATTCTAAAAGTATCACTGATTATGTGGCAATTCATAATGACGATACTCTCATGACCTGTATTCAGTGTTTTAAAATTCGGCACGGCCCGACGGGTCAACCCGATGAACTAATCTCCTAACCAGGCCAGTTTTGCTATCAGACTGTTTATGTAAAGAACTCGCTATAAAACCGTTGAATCGGTCAAAAATCGGTAAACCTGTGAGAATTGGACGAGTTTACAAAACCCGCCGGTTTGATTTCTTTAGTATAAATATGAGATTTTTTTATTATTTGGGCATTTTGTGTCTTTTCCCTTCCCCTTTATATTTTGTGTTTTCCCCTGAATCGTTTTAGACCAAACGAATGACAACGAGCAGCCTCCACCCTCCACCCCAATGACTGACCACGAGCAGCAGCGATCACCAGTAATCTAGTCCAGAGTCCACAGTCAGCGACCATCGATTCCGTCCAGTAGGCAGTCCAGTCGATTCCAACAGGTAGTGGGTTGTCTTATTAATTGCTACTTTCTGAAGAAGATTATGAGCGGCTCATATGAGTTTGTTGTGCATGTGCTCAGTGGATGGTGGTGATGGTTGACCCACCCGCGTGATGATGACAATGGGTTTTAGGAGATTGGGTCGATTTGTGTTTTTCTTTTATGTTTGGCTTCATATTATCATGGATTTCCACTCTTTAACTGCTGGGGCGAGTTGATTTTGAGCCTATATGCATGGCAATTGGCAATGTCTTTTCAGAGTTCAAATTTATGGTTATGACTGAATGGCATTTGAGTTTTCTGATGATCAATAATTGCTGGAAAGATTGTTTATGAAGGTCTGGAGTCCAGTAGATTAGTGGGCTTTTTGTCTCTTTCACTAACATCTGTGAATGATTTGTACATTGGATTTTTTGTATCCTGAACAGAGCCGGTCACTAGTGTGTTTCTAGTTTCATCATTTTATGAATTGTGATATTGAATTTGTGGTTTGTTTGGGATACTTATTGTTCATTATATATAATTGGATTGTAGATTAGTTAATTAATAGTAGTTGTAATATTTGTATTTTCAAGTGGAACTAGACAGTGGTTGGATAATTTATTTTCAATTTCGTTTATTTGAGTCTTTATGCTATGCTCATGTGCTTTGTTTTGTTTTCATGTGTCTTGTTTTCAGAGTACAAATTACATGGATTATGCTTAAATTGATACATTGTCGAAGAGTTGGACTTAGACTTGGAGTCTTGAACTTCAATAAAGGCATTTTTCTCTACTTAACTTTACAAATTGTATTGAAAATTGAATACATTGAAATTAGATACGTGTTTGATGATTTTTATCTACTTAACTTTACATGTTTGATGTTATTTTTATAATTATTGAGATTTTTTAGCCTATTTATTATTATTTATAATTATTTTATAATTTTTTATTATATTACCGGTTCGACCAGTGACCCAATGGTTGAACCAGTGACCAATTGACCCGGTCCCTTTATCGGGTTGATGTCCGTCCGGGCCGGGTTTTAAAACTATGCCTGTATTAGTTGTTGGTTTTTGTTGGGAATTTTTCGTGATGGTTTGGGGCTTGGCAATGGCTTAAAGCTCTTTACTTTTTATTGATTTTAGTTTCTATGGTATATCTTTGGTTTGCAATCTCATAGTCCCTTAAGTGATTATTAATTGCTTATCAGAAAATGATTTGTAAGTTTATAAACCTCTTTTTCTTGCATAAAATCAACTGTCTGATAAAAATTCATTTTGGGACAAGAAGTTAGTATCTGATAGAAGTTGTATCATAAATTTGTGTCTTTAAGTTTGAACTCTTATGGACTATTATGGGTACTAATTTGTTGTTCAATTTTTATGGGATTGTTTTCATTAAATTTTGATTCTCTGTTGACATCTGAAGTTTTATAGAATGAATCAAGCAATTACAAAAAATGCTCCGCAAGCACCTTCATTGAACCCAAGGCATCAGTATCTTCTCCCCTCTAAAAAACCAATCACAGCACAACAGGGCACTTCAGCTATGTTTGTTGCTGTGCTGCTATGTTTGCTACAACCTCATCAAGAATACTCCTAGCACTGCAGGGATTGTCTCTTTTTTGAATGCTTCTGTTTTGATGTTGTATTGCTATGTTTGCTGCAGCCTCATATAACAAACTACAACACTATAGTTTGGAGCACTGCTGCAGTTTGCTATACTAGTAACATGAATGAATGAATATGAATGGATAAGCTGCAACTTATAATGTTGAGTTTTAATTACCATTGTCCTTTTATATTTGTAGTGTTGAAGAATGACATCTTCAAGCGCGGCAACAAGCAATAGCGAGTTAAGATATCGCAATATGCAATGCACCAATTGTAAAAAAAGAGCGACTATCAAAGTTTTCGAATCTGAAAAAAATCCTGGGAAGCTATACTACAAATGTCCGGATGAGGGATGCCAATTTTTTAAGTGGATGACTCCTACTACTCTGACTTCTTCGAAAATTACAAATAAAAGGATAAATGTACGACGAATTCAAAAAGATTAATGACATTGAAGTTGAAGATTGAAGAATTTTGTAATGTAGTTCAATGTGTTGAGGCAAAAGAAGGAGTAATAAAGTTATATATGTTTGTAGCCATGTTACTAGTGGTGATGCTTTTGTTTGTGATTCTAGTGAAGTAGAGATGTAAGAACAATAGTGTATTGATGGAACTTGTGTTGTGAATGAACTTATGGGTTCAATTTGAATGAAATTGTGGGTTTTGTATAGTGTTGTGACCTAAAAAAATATTATATTCATCAAAAAAGATCACGTTCATTAAAAAATAGCGCATAATCACAATCACGCATCATGATCATGTTCATTAAAAATACAAAATATATGGGTTTCAACAAAATGATTCAACAAGAAACTAGTAGCCCCCAAGCATCCTTACAAGTTGTATCCTCCATTCTTGAAAAATGATTCAACATCATTTAAAGAATGCACACATATTGAATTAGTCAGAGTACCCTACATTAATGAGAAGGGGTCAGACTAAGAAACCTGATACATATGTGAAACAATAAAATTAGTAATAAGGTAACATACCAAAACACTTTGAAAACTATTTGAAGTTTGAGAAGACAATATATTCGAATGACCATATGCTGATATACACAAGTGATTGACACCATGTACTTGGAATACAAAAATATGAAGTAAATAAAAATATGTCAAAGCTTGTGATAAGTACATTTATGTTTATAAAAATATGAAGTGAATAAAAAAACCTACAATTATATTTATATGATACCTTAGACATATGTGATGGTTGTGAAGCTCCTTTTTTTTTTTTCTCTTTGGTGCTTTTTCATTCTAAGATTTTAGTCGACCCCAACCCTTGTAACCTACCTCTTTTCTTTTTAAACCTTTAACTTGGAGAAAGTTTGGGTCAACATTTTCTATTCCTTCTTCATGGATTGAGTCATCGCCACCATCACCAATTGATGGATACATAATATCCACTTGTTTGAACAATTTCTCAACACCATGTGACACTAGTTGATATGCAGGTTGAAGATCAGAGCATTGAGCAGCTAGTTGTACCATTCTAGAACAAAGCTGCCAGTATCGTGATGCCACCATTAACTTGGGATCCTCTTCATTTGATATGCTACTAGGGGCCTGAGTACAACCCTGTCTTGCTGCTTGTCTTCATCTCTTAAGTATATATTGCTTAGGAATTTTCTTAATATTCATCATGTCCAAGATTTTAAGTACATAGACACATAATATACCCTTTATTTCAAACTTTCGACAACTACGATTGACTATCTCCTCATTAGCCTTAACCAAGACCAAATACTCTCTATGTTCATCAAATAATTGAACCTCAAATTGATGCCACCTATCCAACACATCACATGGTGTTGCAATAGCACACTGAAAGATATCATACTCATCTTAGAACAACTCAAATATAGTACGAGTGTACACTTGCCTTGCTTGCACTAACATTGATGCTCTTTTTAACTTCAATCTAGGTAATTTTTGCCTAGCTTGGTATTCTAAGTCTAACTACTTATACCACTTATCATTCACAACTCTTTCAAAATATACAAAGAACTAAACAATGTCATGGTCTAGCTTTAAGTACTTCCGTAAGGCTGCATTCAAGCTTTCACTCAGTTAGGTGCTTCTCATTCCTACAGTGAAAGCCCTCTTCATATACATATGCCCTCATTTCTCTCGCAATGCCCAAGTAGATTTCATCAACATATTATCATGCAAATTATACTTCGCAAACAATGATTCCCAAGCCTCAAATAATTCATGCTCTTTCTCAAATCCACACACACACTCTTTAAATCGAGCAGAAAAATGTGAATCATCCTTATATATGTTCCCTAAATGTTTCAAAATATTTTGGCAAAGGTGCCAACAACATAACCCATGGTATGTCTTTGACATCACTAGAGAAATAGCCTTAGTCATCGCTTGATCTTAGTCGATAAAGATGGTAATATGATATTTTCCAGACATAGCTTGTAGGAATGTCTTAAACAACCACTAAAATGATGCTGCCGTTTTATCATACAATAATGCAGCTCCAAATAAGACTGTCTCTCTGAAATGGTTAAAGTCAATAAAATAAGCAAAGAGTCGATATGCTTTGTTCGTTCTAAAAGTAGTGTCAAATGAGACGACATCCCCAAAGTTGTCATAATCAATAGTCATCCTTAAGTCGTCACAAAAAATATTAGTAATATGCTCCTCGCATCTAATTGCACTCCATAATAAAATGATGAATTTTTAACTGATTCCGTTTGAAAACACTTCAACAAACTACCCGCCTCACCATATCTCAAGTCTCGTTACCTCCTTTCACAGAGGTAATTCTTTTGGTCTTGACGAGTAAAACCTAGACTTTCCTTTCCTCCTGATTGAGTACTTAAAAGTTCATGGGAAGTCTTAAGTGATAATCCACAATCTGCGGCCATATCAATAGTAATGCTTTGTGCTTCGATAACCTTCCGTTGGGATGACATCATATGCATACATTCATCAAAGTGCAAAGGATAGTTGTGGTTATCATCTCATTTCACCACAACAAATTTTTCAATTTCTCTATAAAGAGATATGATCGTGTCTCTTCTCGAGATTTTCTTATTTGTCACTCTCTTTTATCACGAACCCTTTGACCTTGTTTACAACAAACATATTTTCTATAAATGACAACGTCATCTTTCAAACTTTTATTTTGAAAATATTTTCTCACGCTAAATCCCACAAAACCTCCATAATTATTGTAAAACACATAAGCATCTTCTTTCTGTATTAAATTGCATATCAATATGAGATCTATTCTCAGTCGCATTAACTCCCAAATTATTCATCATAGTATTCTACAATAAGAAATTTAATTAAAATGACATTATGTGGTGAATGAAACACATAATATATGCATGACATTAAAAAAAAACAAAAATCAAAGAAGTTTGACAATCTGACTCAGAAAATCGGCCATCTTCTGAAAAACCCAACTCAAATGTGTAGACCCCATGATTTTCTGGGAACTCATATTTTTTTAATTTCAAGTTTTCCAGTAGTATGTTCTAAAAAATTGATCTGATTCAAAACTCAATTGAATGCCTCCATACATATATGCATATATTGGGAAGCTATATAATCATAAAATATCTCTATTAATTTCATTACAAAAATAAACACATATGAAATCTGGTTTAGCTCTATTAATTTCATAATGAAACATACACATATGAAATCTGATTTTGATACTGTACCATCATTTGATGAAGAGGTCTGGCTTTTGTCGTTCACTACATTTGACGAAGAAGAAGAGGGAGAATGAGTAGTAGAGAAATGTTGTGATCGTGCAACAATTATGGTGAATAATAAGGAATCAAACAATTAAGAAAGTAAGAGAAAATAACACAGAGATTTACGTGGTTCGACAATGTGCCTACATCCACAGGAGCGAGCGGCTGTTCTTTTCCATTATTCAAAGTAGGGTTACATCTTAAGTTTTTATATAACCATAGTACGAATGTATTTACAAAATACCCATGTACCGTACCACGGGGGCGTTGCCCCCGCACCCCTAACTAATCAGCGTCCCCCCTATACATAAAATATATATCAATCCCACAGGGCAAATGTCGTCGCGGGCTCCGTTCTAGGATCTGCCTCCTTGCCATTGTACACACAACAAATATGAGTCACACAAAATCTAACAATCTCCACCTTGGAAAATATTCATTCCTTAGGAGAAAAAGAGAACATGTATCCGGGAACTCCACCTGGGACGCTAAGTTGGGGCATCTTCCATCAAGCAACTAGAGACATTAATTAAGTCCAAGCAGTGCTTGAACTTGTCTGTAGTAACAGGCTTTGTCCACATGTCTATTGCATTCTCAGAAGTGTGAATTTTCTCAAGTAATAGTTCACCAGAAGAAACCAGCTCCCTGATTTTATGAAACCTCACATCTATGTGCTTAGTCCTCGCATGATACACCTGGTTCTTTGCCAAATAAATGGCACTCTGACTGTCACAATGCAACTGAACTCCACCTTGCTAGGCACCCAGCTCCTTAACCAAACCTATAAGGCACAAAGCCTCCTTGGCAGCCTCAGCTACTGCCATATACTCTGACTTAGTAGTAGATAGTGCAATTATAGGCTGTACCTTGGATTTCCAACAAATAGGTTATCCCACAAGAGTAAACACATAACCTGTGGTAGACCTCCTGTCATCCAAGTCCCCTNTTGAACCTCAAATTGATGCCACCTATCCAACACATCACATGGTGTTGCAATAGCACACTGAAAGATATCATACTCATCTTAGAACAACTCAAATATAGTACGAGTGTACACTTGCCTTGCTTGCACTAACATTGATGCTCTTTTTAACTTCAATCTAGGTAATTTTTGCCTAGCTTGGTATTCTAAGTCTAACTACTTATACCACTTATCATTCACAACTCTTTCAAAATATACAAAGAACTAAACAATGTCATGGTCTAGCTTTAAGTACTTCCGTAAGGCTGCATTCAAGCTTTCACTCAGTTAGGTGCTTCTCATTCCTACAGTGAAAGCCCTCTTCATATACATATGCCCTCATTTCTCTCGCAATGCCCAAGTAGATTTCATCAACATATTATCATGCAAATTATACTTCGCAAACAATGATTCCCAAGCCTCAAATAATTCATGCTCTTTCTCAAATCCACACACACACTCTTTAAATCGAGCAGAAAAATGTGAATCATCCTTATATATGTTCCCTAAATGTTTCAAAATATTTTGGCAAAGGTGCCAACAACATAACCCATGGTATGTCTTTGACATCACTAGAGAAATAGCCTTAGTCATCGCTTGATCTTAGTCGATAAAGATGGTAATATGATATTTTCCAGACATAGCTTGTAGGAATGTCTTAAACAACCACTAAAATGATGCTGCCGTTTTATCATACAATAATGCAGCTCCAAATAAGACTGTCTCTCTGAAATGGTTAAAGTCAATAAAATAAGCAAAGAGTCGATATGCTTTGTTCGTTCTAAAAGTAGTGTCAAATGAGACGACATCCCCAAAGTTGTCATAATCAATAGTCATCCTTAAGTCGTCACAAAAAATATTAGTAATATGCTCCTCGCATCTAATTGCACTCCATAATAAAATGATGAATTTTTAACTGATTCCGTTTGAAAACACTTCAACAAACTACCCGCCTCACCATATCTCAAGTCTCGTTACCTCCTTTCACAGAGGTAATTCTTTTGGTCTTGACGAGTAAAACCTAGACTTTCCTTTCCTCCTGATTGAGTACTTAAAAGTTCATGGGAAGTCTTAAGTGATAATCCACAATCTGCGGCCATATCAATAGTAATGCTTTGTGCTTCGATAACCTTCCGTTGGGATGACATCATATGCATACATTCATCAAAGTGCAAAGGATAGTTGTGGTTATCATCTCATTTCACCACAACAAATTTTTCAATTTCTCTATAAAGAGATATGATCGTGTCTCTTCTCGAGATTTTCTTATTTGTCACTCTCTTTTATCACGAACCCTTTGACCTTGTTTACAACAAACATATTTTCTATAAATGACAACGTCATCTTTCAAACTTTTATTTTGAAAATATTTTCTCACGCTAAATCCCACAAAACCTCCATAATTATTGTAAAACACATAAGCATCTTCTTTCTGTATTAAATTGCATATCAATATGAGATCTATTCTCAGTCGCATTAACTCCCAAATTATTCATCATAGTATTCTACAATAAGAAATTTAATTAAAATGACATTATGTGGTGAATGAAACACATAATATATGCATGACATTAAAAAAAAACAAAAATCAAAGAAGTTTGACAATCTGACTCAGAAAATCGGCCATCTTCTGAAAAACCCAACTCAAATGTGTAGACCCCATGATTTTCTGGGAACTCATATTTTTTTAATTTCAAGTTTTCCAGTAGTATGTTCTAAAAAATTGATCTGATTCAAAACTCAATTGAATGCCTCCATACATATATGCATATATTGGGAAGCTATATAATCATAAAATATCTCTATTAATTTCATTACAAAAATAAACACATATGAAATCTGGTTTAGCTCTATTAATTTCATAATGAAACATACACATATGAAATCTGATTTTGATACTGTACCATCATTTGATGAAGAGGTCTGGCTTTTGTCGTTCACTACATTTGACGAAGAAGAAGAGGGAGAATGAGTAGTAGAGAAATGTTGTGATCGTGCAACAATTATGGTGAATAATAAGGAATCAAACAATTAAGAAAGTAAGAGAAAATAACACAGAGATTTACGTGGTTCGACAATGTGCCTACATCCACAGGAGCGAGCGGCTGTTCTTTTCCATTATTCAAAGTAGGGTTACATCTTAAGTTTTTATATAACCATAGTACGAATGTATTTACAAAATACCCATGTACCGTACCACGGGGGCGTTGCCCCCGCACCCCTAACTAATCAGCGTCCCCCCTATACATAAAATATATATCAATCCCACAGGGCAAATGTCGTCGCGGGCTCCGTTCTAGGATCTGCCTCCTTGCCATTGTACACACAACAAATATGAGTCACACAAAATCTAACAATCTCCACCTTGGAAAATATTCATTCCTTAGGAGAAAAAGAGAACATGTATCCGGGAACTCCACCTGGGACGCTAAGTTGGGGCATCTTCCATCAAGCAACTAGAGACATTAATTAAGTCCAAGCAGTGCTTGAACTTGTCTGTAGTAACAGGCTTTGTCCACATGTCTATTGCATTCTCAGAAGTGTGAATTTTCTCAAGTAATAGTTCACCAGAAGAAACCAGCTCCCTGATTTTATGAAACCTCACATCTATGTGCTTAGTCCTCGCATGATACACCTGGTTCTTTGCCAAATAAATGGCACTCTGACTGTCACAATGCAACTGAACTCCACCTTGCTAGGCACCCAGCTCCTTAACCAAACCTATAAGGCACAAAGCCTCCTTGGCAGCCTCAGCTACTGCCATATACTCTGACTTAGTAGTAGATAGTGCAATTATAGGCTGTACCTTGGATTTCCAACAAATAGGTTATCCCACAAGAGTAAACACATAACCTGTGGTAGACCTCCTGTCATCCAAGTCCCCTGCATAGTCTGCATCCACATATCCCATAACTGAAGGGTCACTTTGTTATCTGCTAAACATGATGTCATAGTCTGTAGTGCCCCTCAAGTATCTGAAAATCCACTTGACTGCATCCCAATGCTATCGACCCGGATTTGAAAGAAACTTGCTAACCACGCTGACAGGTTGTGCCAAATCTGGTCTTGTACAAACCATAGTATACAGCAAACACCCCACTGCACTAGCATATGAGACCTTTGACATGTCATGAACTTCATCATCTGTCTTCGGGCACTGAGCGGTAGATAATCTGAAATGATTCGCCAAAAGCGTACTTACTGGTTTTGCATAACCCATGCTGAACCTGTCCAACACCTTCTCAACATAGCTATGCTGGGATAGCCATAATCTCCTGGAAGCTCTGTCATTGCGAATCTCCATCCCAAGAATCTTCTTGGTCGTACCCAAATCCTTCATGTCAAATTCTCTGCTCAACAAAGTCTTCAATTTGTTAACCTCACTCATACTCTTAACAACAATCAACATATCATCCACATAAAGTAATAGAAAAATAAATGAATCATCATCAAGGCTTTTCACATAGACACAACAATCATACTCACACCTTTTGTAGCTAATCCGAATCATGTAAGAGTCAAATCGCTTGTACCACTGCCTCGGAAACTGCTTCAGCCCATAAAGTGATTTCTGCAAATTACAGACTAAATGTTCCTCTCAAGGGAGATTGAACTCTTCTGGCTGTACCATGTAAATATGTTCCTCCAAGTTACCATGAAGGAAAGCTATCTTTACATCCATCTGCTCCAACTGCATATCTGAATGTGTTACTAATGCCAACACTGTCCTGATGGAAGTGTGTCTGACCACAGGGGAGAAGATCTCATCATAGTCAACCCCTTTTCTTTGTGAGTAACCCTTTGCTACTAGACGAGCCTTGAATTTTCCCGCCTCTTTTTCTGATACTGCTTCTTTCTTCTTATACACCCATTTACACCCTATCCCTCTCTTCCCCACGGGAAGCTCCACCAACTCTCATGTCTGGTTCTTATGTAGAGACTCTATCTCCTCCACCATAACATCCATCCATCTACTTTTCTCTTGGCTTTGTACTGCCTCCTGAAAAGTTGTAGGATCCCTGCTACTAGTAATAAGCGTATAAGAAACCAAATCTTCAAAACCATACCTGGTCGGCAGCTTGATATTGTGTTTAGGTCTGTCTGTGGCTACACTGTGATGCTGCTGATCACCTGAGATAGAACTCTCTACATGCTGAGCATCCTCTACTCTACCATGGTTCTCTAGCTCCACCTGCACCACATGTTCATTAGTGCTACAGTTTTCTGACAATTATTTCTCTTTTTCTTGAGTACGCTGCAACATGGATTTTTCATCAAAAACCACATCTCTGCTGACCACCATCTTGTTTGCCTTAGGATCCCAGAGCTTGAAGCCTTTCACTTCTTTCTGATATCCCAGAAAGATACACTGTCTAGACTTCGCATCAAGGTTCGACCTCTCCTCACTAGAAACATGTACATAGGCTGGACATCCGAACACTCTCAAACCATAGTAGGCTACCTCACTGCCTGTCCACACCTCCTCTGATACTTTCCCATCTAGTGCTACCCTCGGTGATATGTTAATCAAGAAACATGTCATATTCACTGCCTCTACCCCGAAATTCTTTGCAAGTCCTACAATCAACTTGAGACACCGAGCTTTCTCAGCTATATATTTGTTCATCCTTTTCGCTACACCATTTTGCTGTGGTGTCTTGCGGACTGTGAAGTGTCTCTTAATCCCATGCTGCTCACACAGCTCCTGAAACTTTGAATCTATGTACTCAATACCATTATCTGACCTGAGGCATTTAATCTTCTTCCCTGTCTAGTTCTCTACTTCAGCTTTCCATAGCTTGAATTTGGCAAATGCTTCGGACTTATGCCACATGAAGTACACCCAGACCTTTCGCGAGTAGTCATCAATGAAACTCATGAAATACATGTATCATCCCCGTGATACTACGCTGACTGGTCCCCAAATATCTGTATGGACATAGTCGAGAATCCCCTCTGTCTTGTGTGTGGCTGTCTTGAACTGCACCCTGTTCTGTTTTCCAAGAACACAATATTTGCAAAAATTGAGCTTGCATGTCTTGACACCGTTCAATAGATTTTTCTTATGAAGCTCTATCAACCCACGCTCACTCATAAGACCCAGTCGCATATGCCACAAGACTGTACTATCTGATTCAGACTCTACAGCAGCAACTCCACCTACAATCGTAATACTCAATAGTCTGTAAATGTTTCCTGCTACTTTCTGTCCCTTTATCACTGTCAACATGCATTTACTCACTTTCATTACTCCACTTATAGATTTGTAACTATAACCATTACAATCTAAAGTGCCCAATGAAATTAGATTCTTCCTTAGATCCGGTACATGTCTAACATCACACAACGTTCTAACCACACCATCAAACATCTTAATTCTAATATTCTCTATTCTAACAAATTTGTAGGATGCATCGTTACCTATCAGAACAGAACCAGAATTTACTGACCTGTAGGTGTCAAACCAATCTTTGTTGGGTGTCATGTGATAGGAACATGCTGAATCCATAATCCAAGAATCTGTTAGACAATTTGAACCGGATGAAACAAAAAGCATATCACCGTCACCGCACTCTGAATCTTCTTCTTCCACTACGTTTGCAGACTTTGATGGACCCTCTTTGTCCTCTGAATTCCCTTTCTTTTTCTCTGGACAGTCCTGTTTAAAGTGCCCCTTTTTCCCACATTAGTAACACGAGACGGAGACGTCTTTCTTCCTCCTCGACTTGGACAGGACTTTATTGTTACCCAATCTATTCCGAGATTTGTTTCTTCCACGTTCCTAGTTACCTTTCACCACAAGCCCTTCACCTTGTGAAGCCTCATCACTGGCTTTCTTTTGCTGATGAAAACCTAATAGAGCACCTGTGACATCCTCCAACTCGAGGGTTTCTTTCCTCCACATCAGAGTCGTAATCAAATTCTTGTACATAGGAGACGCCGGTAGGGAATTCAGCAACACCAGCGCTTTGTCTTTGTCTTCGAACTTCACATCAACTCACGCCAAATCGCTGATGATCTGATTGAACACGTTGATGTGTTGGCTCAAATTCGAGCCCTCTGACATCTTAAGACCATATAGTTTCTGCTTAAGATAAAGCTTGTTCGTCAACGACTTGGACATATACCGACTTTCTAGTTTTAACTAAACTTCCGCCAGTGATTCCTCATCCATGACGTGATACATCACGTCATCAGCCAGACAAAGCCTAATAGTCGCCACAGCCTTCGCTTCCAATTCTTTCCAATCCATGTCGTCCATTCCTGCCGGTTGTTTTTCGTATAACGCCTTCACCATGCCCTACTGCACTAACAGGTCCTTCACCCTCCTCTGCCATAATCTGAAATTTCCAGTTTCGTCGAACTTCATCATGTTGAATTTTACAGAAGAAATCCCAGACATCGTAGCCAACCTCTGATACCAGTTGTTGTGATCGTGCAACAATTATGGTAAATAATAAGGAATCAAACAATTAAGAACGCAAGAAAAAATAACACAGAGATTTACGTGGTTCGGTAATGTGCCTACATCTACAGGAGCGAGCAGCCGTTCTTTTTCATTATTCAAAGTAGAGTTACATCTTAAGTATTTATATAACTCTAGTACAGACGTATTTACAAAATACCCCTGTACCGTATCGCGGGGGCGTTGCCCCTGCACTCCCAACTAATCAACGTCCCCCTCCCTTACATAAAATATATCAATCCCACAAGGCAGATGTCGTCGCGGGCTCCGCCTGCTCCGGCATCTGCCTCCTTGCCATTGTGCACACAACAAATATGAGCTGCACATACTCTAACAAAAAGATAGGAGAAACCAATTTGACGAAGAAGAAGAAGAAGAAGAAGAAGAAGAAGAAGAAGAAGAAGAAGAAGAAGAAGCAGGACAAAGAAAAGGATAAGGGATGTCTGATTTTGATTTCAAGGACCCAAACGACGTCGTTTTTGGTAAGGACAAAAAAAAATGCAAAAAACAGTGAAACGTTGTTGTTCCACTTAATCGCATATCATGCAGTAAGTGGGTTACCCCAAAGGAACCACACCCGTAACGGGTGAGGATTAATCAGAGTTAGTAATTAGGTATAGTGTGGTATTAATTATAGAGGATAAGGATGACAAAGTTTTATTAGTGGAGGGAAAAAATAAGGGCGTTCACCCTACCCTATGGGTAGAAAATATGGTCTTTCGTCTTCCTAACTCGATACTTTGTAGAAGAATTTTTTCTTGGTCTACCCCACTCGATCAAGTGTGGTATTCCTACCGAATTTTCAGCCAAATTAATCAAGTAGGAAGTCGGGTAAGAAATTGGGTAAACACTGTTGTAGTTATTAATTTTTAGATCATTTTAGCAATTTAATTAAATAACATACACAAACTTAACAACACAATAAACCAATAACACTAAAAATTAAAACAATTACAATAAAACACAAGAAAGCATAAACATCAATTCATCATAATTGTTGCACAAATACAATAACAATTATTTTAAATTTAAACAATATGGTTAGAAATTTAGAGTTTTTAGTTATATATAAATAAATTAATTAATTATGCAGGTAGGGCAGGGGTAGGAATACAAAAATTAATAGCTATTCCGCATTTCTACCCCATTTAATCGGAAGACCAAAACTCTTTCGTATTCCTACCCGCTTTTTTCGGGTAGTCATTCAATAGTGTTGGGTAAGGTAGGAAATTGCGGCTAATCGAAAATTTAAACTCCTGTAAAACCCGAAAAAAAAATTATTATTATTATTAAAAATCCTAATTAAATGAGTAAAATAATAATTAATTGGTAAAGTACGGGTCAAAAATATAATTTTAAAAAAAAAATAAATTTACACTATATATATATATATATAAGTCTTCCACTTTTCTTCTTCCAGTGTACTGCCGAGAGAGTGAGAGAGAGAAAGGTGAGGTTTTTTTTTTATTTTTCTTCTTCCTTTTTTCTTAGATCCACGAAGATTGGACCGTTTAATCACTTCGGGCCAAGAATTAAAGTTGCTCTACTCAGCGAGAGCTACGCAATCACACCAAATATCATATTTTTCTTTGAAAAAATATCAAAAACGATAATTTAGGCCTAAGATTTAGGAAGCTAAATTTGGGCTTCCTTGGAGTTCTAGTAAGTGGGCTCACCCTACGAGAGGTGGGGTTTCTCCTATTTAGATTTAATTTCAACATAAAATATGGTATATGAAATGGGTAGGCTATGGGTGTATATCACATATTAGGTCTTAACTAATGTAACCAGTGGATCAAATATAGGATTTATAATTAACTTTGTAATTAATAAAATCCTATTCTGATTAACTTGGTCTAAGTTAATGTTAGTGGTTTAAAGTATGTTAATTGTACATTAGTATTATTTTATGTTTTAAATGACACATTAAGTTTAATAAAATTATTAACTTGTTATGTGATTATGAAATAATATGTATGTTAAATGATTATTTAGCATATGATTATTATGGTGAACTTTTGCTTATATTTATAAAATTAATAAACATGTTGTCATGTTGAAAATATCATTATATTGCATTTTTTATGTAATGGACATTGTAAATGGTACCAAAGGCAATTACACATTAAATTGCATTATGCATAGATTGCATTACATTCATGGTCATTGACATGGGTGAGAGTGTGTGCATAAAATGAAATCAATCACCACATAAGTGGTTGATTGTGCGCTCGAAAAAGTCGCACTAAGGTCCAGTTGAGTCACATGAAAAATTAAATAGATAAACGTGTCGGGGATAGCAAGAAGGACTAGATTCTCCCTCNCGCCTCTTTTTCTGATACTGCTTCTTTCTTCTTATACACCCATTTACACCCTATCCCTCTCTTCCCCACGGGAAGCTCCACCAACTCTCATGTCTGGTTCTTATGTAGAGACTCTATCTCCTCCACCATAACATCCATCCATCTACTTTTCTCTTGGCTTTGTACTGCCTCCTGAAAAGTTGTAGGATCCCTGCTACTAGTAATAAGCGTATAAGAAACCAAATCTTCAAAACCATACCTGGTCGGCAGCTTGATATTGTGTTTAGGTCTGTCTGTGGCTACACTGTGATGCTGCTGATCACCTGAGATAGAACTCTCTACATGCTGAGCATCCTCTACTCTACCATGGTTCTCTAGCTCCACCTGCACCACATGTTCATTAGTGCTACAGTTTTCTGACAATTATTTCTCTTTTTCTTGAGTACGCTGCAACATGGATTTTTCATCAAAAACCACATCTCTGCTGACCACCATCTTGTTTGCCTTAGGATCCCAGAGCTTGAAGCCTTTCACTTCTTTCTGATATCCCAGAAAGATACACTGTCTAGACTTCGCATCAAGGTTCGACCTCTCCTCACTAGAAACATGTACATAGGCTGGACATCCGAACACTCTCAAACCATAGTAGGCTACCTCACTGCCTGTCCACACCTCCTCTGATACTTTCCCATCTAGTGCTACCCTCGGTGATATGTTAATCAAGAAACATGTCATATTCACTGCCTCTACCCCGAAATTCTTTGCAAGTCCTACAATCAACTTGAGACACCGAGCTTTCTCAGCTATATATTTGTTCATCCTTTTCGCTACACCATTTTGCTGTGGTGTCTTGCGGACTGTGAAGTGTCTCTTAATCCCATGCTGCTCACACAGCTCCTGAAACTTTGAATCTATGTACTCAATACCATTATCTGACCTGAGGCATTTAATCTTCTTCCCTGTCTAGTTCTCTACTTCAGCTTTCCATAGCTTGAATTTGGCAAATGCTTCGGACTTATGCCACATGAAGTACACCCAGACCTTTCGCGAGTAGTCATCAATGAAACTCATGAAATACATGTATCATCCCCGTGATACTACGCTGACTGGTCCCCAAATATCTGTATGGACATAGTCGAGAATCCCCTCTGTCTTGTGTGTGGCTGTCTTGAACTGCACCCTGTTCTGTTTTCCAAGAACACAATATTTGCAAAAATTGAGCTTGCATGTCTTGACACCGTTCAATAGATTTTTCTTATGAAGCTCTATCAACCCACGCTCACTCATAAGACCCAGTCGCATATGCCACAAGACTGTACTATCTGATTCAGACTCTACAGCAGCAACTCCACCTACAATCGTAATACTCAATAGTCTGTAAATGTTTCCTGCTACTTTCTGTCCCTTTATCACTGTCAACATGCATTTACTCACTTTCATTACTCCACTTATAGATTTGTAACTATAACCATTACAATCTAAAGTGCCCAATGAAATTAGATTCTTCCTTAGATCCGGTACATGTCTAACATCACACAACGTTCTAACCACACCATCAAACATCTTAATTCTAATATTCTCTATTCTAACAAATTTGTAGGATGCATCGTTACCTATCAGAACAGAACCAGAATTTACTGACCTGTAGGTGTCAAACCAATCTTTGTTGGGTGTCATGTGATAGGAACATGCTGAATCCATAATCCAAGAATCTGTTAGACAATTTGAACCGGATGAAACAAAAAGCATATCACCGTCACCGCACTCTGAATCTTCTTCTTCCACTACGTTTGCAGACTTTGATGGACCCTCTTTGTCCTCTGAATTCCCTTTCTTTTTCTCTGGACAGTCCTGTTTAAAGTGCCCCTTTTTCCCACATTAGTAACACGAGACGGAGACGTCTTTCTTCCTCCTCGACTTGGACAGGACTTTATTGTTACCCAATCTATTCCGAGATTTGTTTCTTCCACGTTCCTAGTTACCTTTCACCACAAGCCCTTCACCTTGTGAAGCCTCATCACTGGCTTTCTTTTGCTGATGAAAACCTAATAGAGCACCTGTGACATCCTCCAACTCGAGGGTTTCTTTCCTCCACATCAGAGTCGTAATCAAATTCTTGTACATAGGAGACGCCGGTAGGGAATTCAGCAACACCAGCGCTTTGTCTTTGTCTTCGAACTTCACATCAACTCACGCCAAATCGCTGATGATCTGATTGAACACGTTGATGTGTTGGCTCAAATTCGAGCCCTCTGACATCTTAAGACCATATAGTTTCTGCTTAAGATAAAGCTTGTTCGTCAACGACTTGGACATATACCGACTTTCTAGTTTTAACTAAACTTCCGCCAGTGATTCCTCATCCATGACGTGATACATCACGTCATCAGCCAGACAAAGCCTAATAGTCGCCACAGCCTTCGCTTCCAATTCTTTCCAATCCATGTCGTCCATTCCTGCCGGTTGTTTTTCGTATAACGCCTTCACCATGCCCTACTGCACTAACAGGTCCTTCACCCTCCTCTGCCATAATCCGAAATTCCCAGTTTCGTCGAACTTCATCATGTTGAATTTTACAGAAGAAATCCCAGACATCGTAGCCAACCTCTGATACCAGTTGTTGTGATCGTGCAACAATTATGGTAAATAATAAGGAATCAAACAATTAAGAACGCAAGAAAAAATAACACAGAGATTTACGTGGTTCGGTAATGTGCCTACATCTACAGGAGCGAGCAGCCGTTCTTTTTCATTATTCAAAGTAGAGTTACATCTTAAGTATTTATATAACTCTAGTACAGACGTATTTACAAAATACCCCTGTACCGTATCGCGGGGGCGTTGCCCCTGCACTCCCAACTAATCAACGTCCCCCTCCCTTACATAAAATATATCAATCCCACAAGGCAGATGTCGTCGCGGGCTCCGCCTGCTCCGGCATCTGCCTCCTTGCCATTGTGCACACAACAAATATGAGCTGCACATACTCTAACAAAAAGATAGGAGAAACCAATTTGACGAAGAAGAAGAAGAAGAAGAAGAAGAAGAAGAAGAAGAAGAAGAAGAAGAAGAAGCAGGACAAAGAAAAGGATAAGGGATGTCTGATTTTGATTTCAAGGACCCAAACGACGTCGTTTTTGGTAAGGACAAAAAAAAATGCAAAAAACAGTGAAACGTTGTTGTTCCACTTAATCGCATATCATGCAGTAAGTGGGTTACCCCAAAGGAACCACACCCGTAACGGGTGAGGATTAATCAGAGTTAGTAATTAGGTATAGTGTGGTATTAATTATAGAGGATAAGGATGACAAAGTTTTATTAGTGGAGGGAAAAAATAAGGGCGTTCACCCTACCCTATGGGTAGAAAATATGGTCTTTCGTCTTCCTAACTCGATACTTT
This sequence comes from Ilex paraguariensis, assembly GCA_963454935.2. NCBI lineage: Eukaryota > Viridiplantae > Streptophyta > Magnoliopsida > Aquifoliales > Aquifoliaceae > Ilex > Ilex paraguariensis. Next base: position 1,133,903 of record CAUOFW020007168.1, on the reverse strand, counting down.
GTAGAAGAATTTTTTCTTGGTCTACCCCACTCGATCAAGTGTGGTATTCCTACCGAATTTTCAGCCAAATTAATCAAGTAGGAAGTCGGGTAAGAAATTGGGTAAACACTGTTGTAGTTATTAATTTTTAGATCATTTTAGCAATTTAATTAAATAACATACACAAACTTAACAACACAATAAACCAATAACACTAAAAATTAAAACAATTACAATAAAACACAAGAAAGCATAAACATCAATTCATCATAATTGTTGCACAAATACAATAACAATTATTTTAAATTTAAACAATATGGTTAGAAATTTAGAGTTTTTAGTTATATATAAATAAATTAATTAATTATGCAGGTAGGGCAGGGGTAGGAATACAAAAATTAATAGCTATTCCGCATTTCTACCCCATTTAATCGGAAGACCAAAACTCTTTCGTATTCCTACCCGCTTTTTTCGGGTAGTCATTCAATAGTGTTGGGTAAGGTAGGAAATTGCGGCTAATCGAAAATTTAAACTCCTGTAAAACCCGAAAAAAAAATTATTATTATTATTAAAAATCCTAATTAAATGAGTAAAATAATAATTAATTGGTAAAGTACGGGTCAAAAATATAATTTTAAAAAAAAAATAAATTTACACTATATATATATATATATAAGTCTTCCACTTTTCTTCTTCCAGTGTACTGCCGAGAGAGTGAGAGAGAGAAAGGTGAGGTTTTTTTTTTATTTTTCTTCTTCCTTTTTTCTTAGATCCACGAAGATTGGACCGTTTAATCACTTCGGGCCAAGAATTAAAGTTGCTCTACTCAGCGAGAGCTACGCAATCACACCAAATATCATATTTTTCTTTGAAAAAATATCAAAAACGATAATTTAGGCCTAAGATTTAGGAAGCTAAATTTGGGCTTCCTTGGAGTTCTAGTAAGTGGGCTCACCCTACGAGAGGTGGGGTTTCTCCTATTTAGATTTAATTTCAACATAAAATATGGTATATGAAATGGGTAGGCTATGGGTGTATATCACATATTAGGTCTTAACTAATGTAACCAGTGGATCAAATATAGGATTTATAATTAACTTTGTAATTAATAAAATCCTATTCTGATTAACTTGGTCTAAGTTAATGTTAGTGGTTTAAAGTATGTTAATTGTACATTAGTATTATTTTATGTTTTAAATGACACATTAAGTTTAATAAAATTATTAACTTGTTATGTGATTATGAAATAATATGTATGTTAAATGATTATTTAGCATATGATTATTATGGTGAACTTTTGCTTATATTTATAAAATTAATAAACATGTTGTCATGTTGAAAATATCATTATATTGCATTTTTTATGTAATGGACATTGTAAATGGTACCAAAGGCAATTACACATTAAATTGCATTATGCATAGATTGCATTACATTCATGGTCATTGACATGGGTGAGAGTGTGTGCATAAAATGAAATCAATCACCACATAAGTGGTTGATTGTGCGCTCGAAAAAGTCGCACTAAGGTCCAGTTGAGTCACATGAAAAATTAAATAGATAAACGTGTCGGGGATAGCAAGAAGGACTAGATTCTCCCTCGAGTGCAAGACCCGCTTACTTGGTTTATACACTTTTCGGCAGTGAAATTCTAGAAAAGTGTAACGGCCAAAACGGAGCCGCAGGTGGGATGTCCTGAGAATCCATTGATGATTGGTGTCCCATTGGTGTAATACCATAAATTATCTCCCCACAAAAATACAAGAAAATAAATTACTTAGTCATTGAGTGTACATAACACTAATGACGGGGCTTGGAATGCCCGGATATATATGCATGACATTGCATATGTTGTAGGAGTTCAGGATGGGGCTTGGTGTTGGTATTGCTTGCGTGAGTCTCATCTCATGACATGACATGATTTATGACATTTGTTCATNGTATAAGAAACCAAATCTTCAAAACCATACCTGGTCGGCAGCTTGATATTGTGTTTAGGTCTGTCTGTGGCTACACTGTGATGCTGCTGATCACCTGAGATAGAACTCTCTACATGCTGAGCATCCTCTACTCTACCATGGTTCTCTAGCTCCACCTGCACCACATGTTCATTAGTGCTACAGTTTTCTGACAATTATTTCTCTTTTTCTTGAGTACGCTGCAACATGGATTTTTCATCAAAAACCACATCTCTGCTGACCACCATCTTGTTTGCCTTAGGATCCCAGAGCTTGAAGCCTTTCACTTCTTTCTGATATCCCAGAAAGATACACTGTCTAGACTTCGCATCAAGGTTCGACCTCTCCTCACTAGAAACATGTACATAGGCTGGACATCCGAACACTCTCAAACCATAGTAGGCTACCTCACTGCCTGTCCACACCTCCTCTGATACTTTCCCATCTAGTGCTACCCTCGGTGATCTGTTAATCAAGAAACATGTCATATTCACTGCCTCTACCCCGAAATTCTTTGCAAGTCCTACAATCAACTTGAGACACCGAGCTTTCTCAGCTATATATTTGTTCATCCTTTTCGCTACACCATTTTGCTGTGGTGTCTTGCGGACTGTGAAGTGTCTCTTAATCCCATGCTGCTCACACAGCTCCTGAAACTTTGAATCTATGTACTCAATACCATTATCTGACCTGAGGCATTTAATCTTCTTCCCTGTCTAGTTCTCTACTTCAGCTTTCCATAGCTTGAATTTGGCAAATGCTTCGGACTTATGCCACATGAAGTACACCCAGACCTTTCGCGAGTAGTCATCAATGAAACTCATGAAATACATGTATCATCCCCGTGATACTACGCTGACTGGTCCCCAAATATCTGTATGGACATAGTCGAGAATCCCCTCTGTCTTGTGTGTGGCTGTCTTGAACTGCACCCTGTTCTGTTTTCCAAGAACACAATATTTGCAAAAATTGAGCTTGNGCTGTTCTTTTCCATTATTCAAAGTAGGGTTACATCTTAAGTTTTTATATAACCATAGTACGAATGTATTTACAAAATACCCATGTACCGTACCACGGGGGCGTTGCCCCCGCACCCCTAACTAATCAGCGTCCCCCCTATACATAAAATATATATCAATCCCACAGGGCAAATGTCGTCGCGGGCTCCGTTCTAGGATCTGCCTCCTTGCCATTGTACACACAACAAATATGAGTCACACAAAATCTAACAATCTCCACCTTGGAAAATATTCATTCCTTAGGAGAAAAAGAGAACATGTATCCGGGAACTCCACCTGGGACGCTAAGTTGGGGCATCTTCCATCAAGCAACTAGAGACATTAATTAAGTCCAAGCAGTGCTTGAACTTGTCTGTAGTAACAGGCTTTGTCCACATGTCTATTGCATTCTCAGAAGTGTGAATTTTCTCAAGTAATAGTTCACCAGAAGAAACCAGCTCCCTGATTTTATGAAACCTCACATCTATGTGCTTAGTCCTCGCATGATACACCTGGTTCTTTGCCAAATAAATGGCACTCTGACTGTCACAATGCAACTGAACTCCACCTTGCTAGGCACCCAGCTCCTTAACCAAACCTATAAGGCACAAAGCCTCCTTGGCAGCCTCAGCTACTGCCATATACTCTGACTTAGTAGTAGATAGTGCAATTATAGGCTGTACCTTGGATTTCCAACAAATAGGTTATCCCACAAGAGTAAACACATAACCTGTGGTAGACCTCCTGTCATCCAAGTCCCCTGCATAGTCTGCATCCACATATCCCATAACTGAAGGGTCACTTTGTTATCTGCTAAACATGATGTCATAGTCTGTAGTGCCCCTCAAGTATCTGAAAATCCACTTGACTGCATCCCAATGCTATCGACCCGGATTTGAAAGAAACTTGCTAACCACGCTGACAGGTTGTGCCAAATCTGGTCTTGTACAAACCATAGTATACAGCAAACACCCCACTGCACTAGCATATGAGACCTTTGACATGTCATGAACTTCATCATCTGTCTTCGGGCACTGAGCGGTAGATAATCTGAAATGATTCGCCAAAAGCGTACTTACTGGTTTTGCATAACCCATGCTGAACCTGTCCAACACCTTCTCAACATAGCTATGCTGGGATAGCCATAATCTCCTGGAAGCTCTGTCATTGCGAATCTCCATCCCAAGAATCTTCTTGGTCGTACCCAAATCCTTCATGTCAAATTCTCTGCTCAACAAAGTCTTCAATTTGTTAACCTCACTCATACTCTTAACAACAATCAACATATCATCCACATAAAGTAATAGAAAAATAAATGAATCATCATCAAGGCTTTTCACATAGACACAACAATCATACTCACACCTTTTGTAGCTAATCCGAATCATGTAAGAGTCAAATCGCTTGTACCACTGCCTCGGAAACTGCTTCAGCCCATAAAGTGATTTCTGCAAATTACAGACTAAATGTTCCTCTCAAGGGAGATTGAACTCTTCTGGCTGTACCATGTAAATATGTTCCTCCAAGTTACCATGAAGGAAAGCTATCTTTACATCCATCTGCTCCAACTGCATATCTGAATGTGTTACTAATGCCAACACTGTCCTGATGGAAGTGTGTCTGACCACAGGGGAGAAGATCTCATCATAGTCAACCCCTTTTCTTTGTGAGTAACCCTTTGCTACTAGACGAGCCTTGAATTTTCCCGCCTCTTTTTCTGATACTGCTTCTTTCTTCTTATACACCCATTTACACCCTATCCCTCTCTTCCCCACGGGAAGCTCCACCAACTCTCATGTCTGGTTCTTATGTAGAGACTCTATCTCCTCCACCATAACATCCATCCATCTACTTTTCTCTTGGCTTTGTACTGCCTCCTGAAAAGTTGTAGGATCCCTGCTACTAGTAATAAGCGTATAAGAAACCAAATCTTCAAAACCATACCTGGTCGGCAGCTTGATATTGTGTTTAGGTCTGTCTGTGGCTACACTGTGATGCTGCTGATCACCTGAGATAGAACTCTCTACATGCTGAGCATCCTCTACTCTACCATGGTTCTCTAGCTCCACCTGCACCACATGTTCATTAGTGCTACAGTTTTCTGACAATTATTTCTCTTTTTCTTGAGTACGCTGCAACATGGATTTTTCATCAAAAACCACATCTCTGCTGACCACCATCTTGTTTGCCTTAGGATCCCAGAGCTTGAAGCCTTTCACTTCTTTCTGATATCCCAGAAAGATACACTGTCTAGACTTCGCATCAAGGTTCGACCTCTCCTCACTAGAAACATGTACATAGGCTGGACATCCGAACACTCTCAAACCATAGTAGGCTACCTCACTGCCTGTCCACACCTCCTCTGATACTTTCCCATCTAGTGCTACCCTCGGTGATATGTTAATCAAGAAACATGTCATATTCACTGCCTCTACCCCGAAATTCTTTGCAAGTCCTACAATCAACTTGAGACACCGAGCTTTCTCAGCTATATATTTGTTCATCCTTTTCGCTACACCATTTTGCTGTGGTGTCTTGCGGACTGTGAAGTGTCTCTTAATCCCATGCTGCTCACACAGCTCCTGAAACTTTGAATCTATGTACTCAATACCATTATCTGACCTGAGGCATTTAATCTTCTTCCCTGTCTAGTTCTCTACTTCAGCTTTCCATAGCTTGAATTTGGCAAATGCTTCGGACTTATGCCACATGAAGTACACCCAGACCTTTCGCGAGTAGTCATCAATGAAACTCATGAAATACATGTATCATCCCCGTGATACTACGCTGACTGGTCCCCAAATATCTGTATGGACATAGTCGAGAATCCCCTCTGTCTTGTGTGTGGCTGTCTTGAACTGCACCCTGTTCTGTTTTCCAAGAACACAATATTTGCAAAAATTGAGCTTGCATGTCTTGACACCGTTCAATAGATTTTTCTTATGAAGCTCTATCAACCCACGCTCACTCATAAGACCCAGTCGCATATGCCACAAGACTGTACTATCTGATTCAGACTCTACAGCAGCAACTCCACCNTAATTGCATGAAATAATTATTGCATGTGACATTTCATGTGCATTTAGGTTGAGAGGTATTCTTTATAGGAGTTACCCTATTGAGCGTTGACTCACCCTTTATTGGAACATTTTTCAGGTATTGCACAGGCGTCCACCGAATGCGAGGCCATGGGCCCGCTTTGAAGACAGAGCCGGTTTGTGGCTCTTCTTTTGACATCGTAGTCCTCGTTTACATTTACTTTTGGCCTTGTGTAATTTTTTTAACAAAAACTTGTTTATATTTAAAAGACATGTATAAGGGACTCTTTTGAGACATTTNAATACTCAATAGTCTGTAAATGTTTCCTGCTACTTTCTGTCCCTTTATCACTGTCAACATGCATTTACTCACTTTCATTACTCCACTTATAGATTTGTAACTATAACCATTACAATCTAAAGTGCCCAATGAAATTAGATTCTTCNCCACATGTCTATTGCATTCTCAGAAGTGTGAATTTTCTCAAGTAATAGTTCACCAGAAGAAACCAGCTCCCTGATTTTATGAAACCTCACATCTATGTGCTTAGTCCTCGCATGATACACCTGGTTCTTTGCCAAATAAATGGCACTCTGACTGTCANCTAACAAATTTGTAGGATGCATCGTTACCTATCAGAACAGAACCAGAATTTACTGACCTGTAGGTGTCAAACCAATCTTTGTTGGGTGTCATGTGATAGGAACATGCTGAATCCATAATCCAAGAATCTGTTAGACAATTTGAACCGGATGAAACAAAAAGCATATCACCGTCACCGCACTCTGAATCTTCTTCTTCCACTACGTTTGCAGACTTTGATGGACCCTCTTTGTCCTCTGAATTCCCTTTCTTTTTCTCTGGACAGTCCTGTTTAAAGTGCCCCTTTTTCCCACATTAGTAACACGAGACGGAGACGTCTTTCTTCCTCCTCGACTTGGACAGGACTTTATTGTTACCCAATCTATTCCGAGATTTGTTTCTTCCACGTTCCTAGTTACCTTTCACCACAAGCCCTTCACCTTGTGAAGCCTCATCACTGGCTTTCTTTTGCTGATGAAAACCTAATAGAGCACCTGTGACATCCTCCAACTCGAGGGTTTCTTTCCTCCACATCAGAGTCGTAATCAAATTCTTGTACATAGGAGACGCCGGTAGGGAATTCAGCAACACCAGCGCTTTGTCTTTGTCTTCGAACTTCACATCAACTCACGCCAAATCGCTGATGATCTGATTGAACACGTTGATGTGTTGGCTCAAATTCGAGCCCTCTGACATCTTAAGACCATATAGTTTCTGCTTAAGATAAAGCTTGTTCGTCAACGACTTGGACATATACCGACTTTCTAGTTTTAACTAAACTTCCGCCAGTGATTCCTCATCCATGACGTGATACATCACGTCATCAGCCAGACAAAGCCTAATAGTCGCCACAGCCTTCGCTTCCAATTCTTTCCAATCCATGTCGTCCATTCCTGCCGGTTGTTTTTCGTATAACGCCTTCACCATGCCCTACTGCACTAACAGGTCCTTCACCCTCCTCTGCCATAATCCGAAATTCCCAGTTTCGTCGAACTTCATCATGTTGAATTTTACAGAAGAAATCCCAGACATCGTAGCCAACCTCTGATACCAGTTGTTGTGATCGTGCAACAATTATGGTAAATAATAAGGAATCAAACAATTAAGAACGCAAGAAAAAATAACACAGAGATTTACGTGGTTCGGTAATGTGCCTACATCTACAGGAGCGAGCAGCCGTTCTTTTTCATTATTCAAAGTAGAGTTACATCTTAAGTATTTATATAACTCTAGTACAGACGTATTTACAAAATACCCCTGTACCGTATCGCGGGGGCGTTGCCCCTGCACTCCCAACTAATCAACGTCCCCCTCCCTTACATAAAATATATCAATCCCACAAGGCAGATGTCGTCGCGGGCTCCGCCTGCTCCGGCATCTGCCTCCTTGCCATTGTGCACACAACAAATATGAGCTGCACATACTCTAACAAAAAGATAGGAGAAACCAATTTGACGAAGAAGAAGAAGAAGAAGAAGAAGAAGAAGAAGAAGAAGAAGAAGAAGAAGAAGCAGGACAAAGAAAAGGATAAGGGATGTCTGATTTTGATTTCAAGGACCCAAACGACGTCGTTTTTGGTAAGGACAAAAAAAAATGCAAAAAACAGTGAAACGTTGTTGTTCCACTTAATCGCATATCATGCAGTAAGTGGGTTACCCCAAAGGAACCACACCCGTAACGGGTGAGGATTAATCAGAGTTAGTAATTAGGTATAGTGTGGTATTAATTATAGAGGATAAGGATGACAAAGTTTTATTAGTGGAGGGAAAAAATAAGGGCGTTCACCCTACCCTATGGGTAGAAAATATGGTCTTTCGTCTTCCTAACTCGATACTTTGTAGAAGAATTTTTTCTTGGTCTACCCCACTCGATCAAGTGTGGTATTCCTACCGAATTTTCAGCCAAATTAATCAAGTAGGAAGTCGGGTAAGAAATTGGGTAAACACTGTTGTAGTTATTAATTTTTAGATCATTTTAGCAATTTAATTAAATAACATACACAAACTTAACAACACAATAAACCAATAACACTAAAAATTAAAACAATTACAATAAAACACAAGAAAGCATAAACATCAATTCATCATAATTGTTGCACAAATACAATAACAATTATTTTAAATTTAAACAATATGGTTAGAAATTTAGAGTTTTTAGTTATATATAAATAAATTAATTAATTATGCAGGTAGGGCAGGGGTAGGAATACAAAAATTAATAGCTATTCCGCATTTCTACCCCATTTAATCGGAAGACCAAAACTCTTTCGTATTCCTACCCGCTTTTTTCGGGTAGTCATTCAATAGTGTTGGGTAAGGTAGGAAATTGCGGCTAATCGAAAATTTAAACTCCTGTAAAACCCGAAAAAAAAATTATTATTATTATTAAAAATCCTAATTAAATGAGTAAAATAATAATTAATTGGTAAAGTACGGGTCAAAAATATAATTTTAAAAAAAAAATAAATTTACACTATATATATATATATATAAGTCTTCCACTTTTCTTCTTCCAGTGTACTGCCGAGAGAGTGAGAGAGAGAAAGGTGAGGTTTTTTTTTTATTTTTCTTCTTCCTTTTTTCTTAGATCCACGAAGATTGGACCGTTTAATCACTTCGGGCCAAGAATTAAAGTTGCTCTACTCAGCGAGAGCTACGCAATCACACCAAATATCATATTTTTCTTTGAAAAAATATCAAAAACGATAATTTAGGCCTAAGATTTAGGAAGCTAAATTTGGGCTTCCTTGGAGTTCTAGTAAGTGGGCTCACCCTACGAGAGGTGGGGTTTCTCCTATTTAGATTTAATTTCAACATAAAATATGGTATATGAAATGGGTAGGCTATGGGTGTATATCACATATTAGGTCTTAACTAATGTAACCAGTGGATCAAATATAGGATTTATAATTAACTTTGTAATTAATAAAATCCTATTCTGATTAACTTGGTCTAAGTTAATGTTAGTGGTTTAAAGTATGTTAATTGTACATTAGTATTATTTTATGTTTTAAATGACACATTAAGTTTAATAAAATTATTAACTTGTTATGTGATTATGAAATAATATGTATGTTAAATGATTATTTAGCATATGATTATTATGGTGAACTTTTGCTTATATTTATAAAATTAATAAACATGTTGTCATGTTGAAAATATCATTATATTGCATTTTTTATGTAATGGACATTGTAAATGGTACCAAAGGCAATTACACATTAAATTGCATTATGCATAGATTGCATTACATTCATGGTCATTGACATGGGTGAGAGTGTGTGCATAAAATGAAATCAATCACCACATAAGTGGTTGATTGTGCGCTCGAAAAAGTCGCACTAAGGTCCAGTTGAGTCACATGAAAAATTAAATAGATAAACGTGTCGGGGATAGCAAGAAGGACTAGATTCTCCCTCGAGTGCAAGACCCGCTTACTTGGTTTATACACTTTTCGGCAGTGAAATTCTAGAAAAGTGTAACGGCCAAAACGGAGCCGCAGGTGGGATGTCCTGAGAATCCATTGATGATTGGTGTCCCATTGGTGTAATACCATAAATTATCTCCCCACAAAAATACAAGAAAATAAATTACTTAGTCATTGAGTGTACATAACACTAATGACGGGGCTTGGAATGCCCGGATATATATGCATGACATTGCATATGTTGTAGGAGTTCAGGATGGGGCTTGGTGTTGGTATTGCTTGCGTGAGTCTCATCTCATGACATGACATGATTTATGACATTTGTTCATAATAGACATATTTTAATAATTGCATGAAATAATTATTGCATGTGACATTTCATGTGCATTTAGGTTGAGAGGTATTCTTTATAGGAGTTACCCTATTGAGCGTTGACTCACCCTTTATTGGAACATTTTTCAGGTATTGCACAGGCGTCCACCGAATGCGAGGCCATGGGCCCGCTTTGAAGACAGAGCCGGTTTGTGGCTCTTCTTTTGACATCGTAGTCCTCGTTTACATTTACTTTTGGCCTTGTGTAATTTTTTTAACAAAAACTTGTTTATATTTAAAAGACATGTATAAGGGACTCTTTTGAGACATTTATTCTTTTATGAATGAATGTACGTAATGATGATGATTATAGTAGTATCTGATACTATGCTGAGTAGGGATGAATGAACCCAGTGTGGTTAATGTTATATGATTGCACAAGTTGCGTTTTGGGTAGAGCTCCCTGTACAACGGAGATTCTGTCTAAATTTTGTTAAGTTATGAATCTCGGTAAATGGGACATAACGGCATGGTATTGAATTACATGGTATCTACTGGTATTCTGCGGGTTGATGGGTGATCAACTGGGTAATTACTGACACTCGAATTTTGGGACGTCACAACTCCCTAGGCAAAAGTGAAATTTTTGTAAAGTATTACAATATTTTAAAGTAGTATAGATATATAGTTGAGTATATATCATATCGAATTGTTTAAAGGATTCATGTTATATTTGGGTAAATTAGTGCACTTATTTATTTAATTTCATATTAAGTTCATTGATCGTGTCTAAAATTGTCAAGCCAAATTACAACTACCGATGCTATTTCCAAGCCATTTACTTGCATTGGTTGATTGATAATCATAGCCAGCCACTAAATTCGTTGGCTTTTAAATTGCATAATGCAAGAAAAAGTAATATATATATATATATATAATGANCTGTTTAAAGTGCCCCTTTTTCCCACATTAGTAACACGAGACGGAGACGTCTTTCTTCCTCCTCGACTTGGACAGGACTTTATTGTTACCCAATCTATTCCGAGATTTGTTTCTTCCACGTTCCTAGTTACCTTTCACCACAAGCCCTTCACCTTGTGAAGCCTCATCACTGGCTTTCTTTTGCTGATGAAAACCTAATAGAGCACCTGTGACATCCTCCAACTCGAGGGTTTCTTTCCTCCACATCAGAGTCGTAATCAAATTCTTGTACATAGGAGACGCCGGTAGGGAATTCAGCAACACCAGCGCTTTGTCTTTGTCTTCGAACTTCACATCAACTCACGCCAAATCGCTGATGATCTGATTGAACACGTTGATGTGTTGGCTCAAATTCGAGCCCTCTGACATCTTAAGACCATATAGTTTCTGCTTAAGATAAAGCTTGTTCGTCAACGACTTGGACATATACCGACTTTCTAGTTTTAACTAAACTTCCGCCAGTGATTCCTCATCCATGACGTGATACATCACGTCATCAGCCAGACAAAGCCTAATAGTCGCCACAGCCTTCGCTTCCAATTCTTTCCAATCCATGTCGTCCATTCCTGCCGGTTGTTTTTCGTATAACGCCTTCACCATGCCCTACTGCACTAACAGGTCCTTCACCCTCCTCTGCCATAATCTGAAATTTCCAGTTTCGTCGAACTTCATCATGTTGAATTTTACAGAAGAAATCCCAGACATCGTAGCCAACCTCTGATACCAGTTGTTGTGATCGTGCAACAATTATGGTAAATAATAAGGAATCAAACAATTAAGAACGCAAGAAAAAATAACACAGAGATTTACGTGGTTCGGTAATGTGCCTACATCTACAGGAGCGAGCAGCCGTTCTTTTTCATTATTCAAAGTAGAGTTACATCTTAAGTATTTATATAACTCTAGTACAGACGTATTTACAAAATACCCCTGTACCGTATCGCGGGGGCGTTGCCCCTGCACTCCCAACTAATCAACGTCCCCCTCCCTTACATAAAATATATCAATCCCACAAGGCAGATGTCGTCGCGGGCTCCGCCTGCTCCGGCATCTGCCTCCTTGCCATTGTGCACACAACAAATATGAGCTGCACATACTCTAACAAAAAGATAGGAGAAACCAATTTGACGAAGAAGAAGAAGAAGAAGAAGAAGAAGAAGAAGAAGAAGAAGAAGAAGAAGAAGCAGGACAAAGAAAAGGATAAGGGATGTCTGATTTTGATTTCAAGGACCCAAACGACGTCGTTTTTGGTAAGGACAAAAAAAAATGCAAAAAACAGTGAAACGTTGTTGTTCCACTTAATCGCATATCATGCAGTAAGTGGGTTACCCCAAAGGAACCACACCCGTAACGGGTGAGGATTAATCAGAGTTAGTAATTAGGTATAGTGTGGTATTAATTATAGAGGATAAGGATGACAAAGTTTTATTAGTGGAGGGAAAAAATAAGGGCGTTCACCCTACCCTATGGGTAGAAAATATGGTCTTTCGTCTTCCTAACTCGATACTTTGTAGAAGAATTTTTTCTTGGTCTACCCCACTCGATCAAGTGTGGTATTCCTACCGAATTTTCAGCCAAATTAATCAAGTAGGAAGTCGGGTAAGAAATTGGGTAAACACTGTTGTAGTTATTAATTTTTAGATCATTTTAGCAATTTAATTAAATAACATACACAAACTTAACAACACAATAAACCAATAACACTAAAAATTAAAACAATTACAATAAAACACAAGAAAGCATAAACATCAATTCATCATAATTGTTGCACAAATACAATAACAATTATTTTAAATTTAAACAATATGGTTAGAAATTTAGAGTTTTTAGTTATATATAAATAAATTAATTAATTATGCAGGTAGGGCAGGGGTAGGAATACAAAAATTAATAGCTATTCCGCATTTCTACCCCATTTAATCGGAAGACCAAAACTCTTTCGTATTCCTACCCGCTTTTTTCGGGTAGTCATTCAATAGTGTTGGGTAAGGTAGGAAATTGCGGCTAATCGAAAATTTAAACTCCTGTAAAACCCGAAAAAAAAATTATTATTATTATTAAAAATCCTAATTAAATGAGTAAAATAATAATTAATTGGTAAAGTACGGGTCAAAAATATAATTTTAAAAAAAAAATAAATTTACACTATATATATATATATATAAGTCTTCCACTTTTCTTCTTCCAGTGTACTGCCGAGAGAGTGAGAGAGAGAAAGGTGAGGTTTTTTTTTTATTTTTCTTCTTCCTTTTTTCTTAGATCCACGAAGATTGGACCGTTTAATCACTTCGGGCCAAGAATTAAAGTTGCTCTACTCAGCGAGAGCTACGCAATCACACCAAATATCATATTTTTCTTTGAAAAAATATCAAAAACGATAATTTAGGCCTAAGATTTAGGAAGCTAAATTTGGGCTTCCTTGGAGTTCTAGTAAGTGGGCTCACCCTACGAGAGGTGGGGTTTCTCCTATTTAGATTTAATTTCAACATAAAATATGGTATATGAAATGGGTAGGCTATGGGTGTATATCACATATTAGGTCTTAACTAATGTAACCAGTGGATCAAATATAGGATTTATAATTAACTTTGTAATTAATAAAATCCTATTCTGATTAACTTGGTCTAAGTTAATGTTAGTGGTTTAAAGTATGTTAATTGTACATTAGTATTATTTTATGTTTTAAATGACACATTAAGTTTAATAAAATTATTAACTTGTTATGTGATTATGAAATAATATGTATGTTAAATGATTATTTAGCATATGATTATTATGGTGAACTTTTGCTTATATTTATAAAATTAATAAACATGTTGTCATGTTGAAAATATCATTATATTGCATTTTTTATGTAATGGACATTGTAAATGGTACCAAAGGCAATTACACATTAAATTGCATTATGCATAGATTGCATTACATTCATGGTCATTGACATGGGTGAGAGTGTGTGCATAAAATGAAATCAATCACCACATAAGTGGTTGATTGTGCGCTCGAAAAAGTCGCACTAAGGTCCAGTTGAGTCACATGAAAAATTAAATAGATAAACGTGTCGGGGATAGCAAGAAGGACTAGATTCTCCCTCGAGTGCAAGACCCGCTTACTTGGTTTATACACTTTTCGGCAGTGAAATTCTAGAAAAGTGTAACGGCCAAAACGGAGCCGCAGGTGGGATGTCCTGAGAATCCATTGATGATTGGTGTCCCATTGGTGTAATACCATAAATTATCTCCCCACAAAAATACAAGAAAATAAATTACTTAGTCATTGAGTGTACATAACACTAATGACGGGGCTTGGAATGCCCGGATATATATGCATGACATTGCATATGTTGTAGGAGTTCAGGATGGGGCTTGGTGTTGGTATTGCTTGCGTGAGTCTCATCTCATGACATGACATGATTTATGACATTTGTTCATAATAGACATATTTTAATAATTGCATGAAATAATTATTGCATGTGACATTTCATGTGCATTTAGGTTGAGAGGTATTCTTTATAGGAGTTACCCTATTGAGCGTTGACTCACCCTTTATTGGAACATTTTTCAGGTATTGCACAGGCGTCCACCGAATGCGAGGCCATGGGCCCGCTTTGAAGACAGAGCCGGTTTGTGGCTCTTCTTTTGACATCGTAGTCCTCGTTTACATTTACTTTTGGCCTTGTGTAATTTTTTTAACAAAAACTTGTTTATATTTAAAAGACATGTATAAGGGACTCTTTTGAGACATTTATTCTTTTATGAATGAATGTACGTAATGATGATGATTATAGTAGTATCTGATACTATGCTGAGTAGGGATGAATGAACCCAGTGTGGTTAATGTTATATGATTGCACAAGTTGCGTTTTGGGTAGAGCTCCCTGTACAACGGAGATTCTGTCTAAATTTTGTTAAGTTATGAATCTCGGTAAATGGGACATAACGGCATGGTATTGAATTACATGGTATCTACTGGTATTCTGCGGGTTGATGGGTGATCAACTGGGTAATTACTGACACTCGAATTTTGGGACGTCACAACTCCCTAGGCAAAAGTGAAATTTTTGTAAAGTATTACAATATTTTAAAGTAGTATAGATATATAGTTGAGTATATATCATATCGAATTGTTTAAAGGATTCATGTTATATTTGGGTAAATTAGTGCACTTATTTATTTAATTTCATATTAAGTTCATTGATCGTGTCTAAAATTGTCAAGCCAAATTACAACTACCGATGCTATTTCCAAGCCATTTACTTGCATTGGTTGATTGATAATCATAGCCAGCCACTAAATTCGTTGGCTTTTAAATTGCATAATGCAAGAAAAAGTAATATATATATATATATATAATGAGAATATCTATTAAGGTAGAACCGCTTTAGATTCATCCCTGTGAGATCAAACTCCAAATGTCTATTATCACCCATAAATCACAAGTCTCAATTAAGTTTGGAAGACACCAATGAGAGTCAAATTTCTGACGTCTGAATTTATAATTTGTCTAAACCCAACCCCACACCACAAGGCTACTTGTGTTGTTTAGAAAAAAAAAAGATTTTTAATCCCGAGTTTAAGTGCATAAGTTGTGTAATCTATATAATAATAAGATAGAGCTCATTTCAAAATTTTCAAATTGGAATCAACTCTCTCAATTTAAAAAAACAGAAGAACAGTTATGATTTAATTGAAGTTTAAGTATACGATTCCGATCTCATCTAAATCTATCAAATTAAATCCAATGATTCATAATTCATCCCACTTAAAACCTTAGTCCTGCCCAAACTCACTGCACAAACCCCATCAACAGTTAATACCCCTATTGCGTGCCGCACCACTCTCTCCTTATCTCTCATCTCTAGATCCTGTGTCTGAAAAAGACGAAGTTATTAACAAAATATTATCATTTTTAAATAAAAATGCCGATCTAACAAATTTTTTAACTTATTTATCGATCTACTGCAATTTTTTATAGCTAAGATTTAATTAAATTTTTAGCAAATAACTTAGATTTCATCTAAATCTATGTAATCTAATCCAAAGACTCATAATTCAACTCACTCAAAAACTAAATCCGGCCACAAACATCGAAGGTGTGGCACACACCCCAACATTTGA
Organism: Ilex paraguariensis; assembly: GCA_963454935.2. Classification (NCBI taxonomy): domain Eukaryota; kingdom Viridiplantae; phylum Streptophyta; class Magnoliopsida; order Aquifoliales; family Aquifoliaceae; genus Ilex; species Ilex paraguariensis. The sequence goes on along the minus strand of CAUOFW020007168.1, from coordinate 1,117,514 downwards.
GTTATAATTTTCCACGCATGTTCTTTTCATTTTTTTCCCTTCCCCTTTCACTCCTCTCTCTCTCTACGTGACCCTCTCTTCTTTCTCATAACACCCCTCCAATCTCTCCCCTCTTGCGATCATAAATTGATACCCCTCCCCTCCCACCAGGGGTGGCTCAAAGTATTTTGAGTCCTAAAACGATAATTTTAAATAAGGTCTTTTATTTTTAATATTAAGATTTTATTAAAAATTAATTTATTTTTTATTTATTATGTGTATGTGATAGAGGAAGAATCAGTGTTATCGATATAGATGTTTTAATTTTAATTTTTGTTTTTTATCATAAGAGAGTAAATGTGAGGTAAATAGAACTAGACTTTTGAGTAAATTTTTTTATACGTTTAGTTTTTTTTTTTTTTTTAACTTTTGATTTTTGAGTTTCTTATATTATAGGTTGAATCATGAGCCCAAATTATTGCAATTAAAAATTTTGATTGAACTTAAATTTTTTAAGTTCTTTCGATAAGACTTAAAATTTTTGCAAAATTAAATTTTTGATGTGTGTTAATTATATAACTTAAATTATAGGCCTTCTCAAAGGCCTAAAGTCCAAACTTTATCTATAATGACGTTGGGCCGGCCCTGCCTCCCACCAAACCCCCTTTTGCGCAACCCCCTTCCACCCTGTCTGTTTCTTCTCTCTGTAGCTCACTCCTCTGCCATGAGTCATCCTGTCGCCCAGATACTTTTATCTCTTTCTCCCCCGTCTCGACTCACGCACACACAGTCGAAACACAACGGTCAAACACACACATCACATGCACATAAGCACACCATCCTTTCCCACACACATATTATCGTTCTCTCTTTCCCTTCTTTATATTTGCCTCAAACACACACACACACACACACACACAAGATTTGATGCTCGGAATCACAGACAACAATTGGGTTCTTTGAGTTTGTATATTTTTGTGGAAAATGGTTATTGGGTTAGGATTTTCTTGAGAAATCTTTGTTTGGTATTTAAAGTAACTTAATACTGAAACTGGATAACTCTTAATTTAAATTTTTTTAATGTGGAGTTGATTTAAGTGATGTTATACTTTTGGCTAAAATTATTTAATTAATTATAAATTTGAACACATAGATGTTGATAGTGTGAAAAATACTATAGAACCAGAGCTTAAATTGTCATAATTTTTTTTTTTCCCCTTTGAAGTTAATGACTTTAAATTAGTGATTTATATAGTTTTTTTCCAAGATGCATATAAACTAAAGTATCCCTAAAAGCAAGTTTTGTTGCATGAGTAACATGTGCTCGACTATTGTTATTATGATATAAATGTTATTTTAGTTTGAATTTGAAGTGTGACTAAAATACAATATTGTCTTTGAGTTAGGGTGAGTAATTTATTCTTGAGATTGATTACGCAATGATTTTTGTTAGACAATGATGCAATTGATGTCAATCTAGACATGTTGAGATTTTTCTGATTTCTTATTTTAAGAGAAAATTTTACCACAATTTAAAAAAAAAAGTAGGGATTAGATTAATTCCAATTTCTTTAATTAAAACAAATAAAGAAAAAATTATTTCAAATTGAATGATTTTTGTAAAGATGCAAAATGTGTTTAGGCTGGGGTTATTGCTAAAATATAATATTGAAGTTCTCCATCCCAATCACACAATTGAAGTCCAAAGAAGACAATTGTGTGTGTGCAATTTGCATGTGTTTTATTTGTTACGTATTTAGTATGGTGAACTAGTTACATATGATTATGAAGATATATTTGGTTTGATCTATATTTATAGTTGTTTTGGTAGTTGAGTATGAAATATTGATTTTGAGAGAAATAGAATTAAATTGTTGCGGTAAAAGGTATTGTGAGTTCTATAAACAGGTTGATATTTTCCAAAATTTTTATTTTTAGAGAAAATTTTGCTAAAATTTTTGAAAATCGTGGGGACTAAATTTATTTTAATTTTTTTAATTAATGCATCTGAAGTAAAAACTATTACAAATTCACAGTTTATTTTAGGTTTCTAAATGCCTTTAGCAAATAAGTATTCTTCAAGTTTTGCACTGGCAATTACTAGTGACCGAACTTTTCAAGTTTGAGTCCCCACACACCTGATGTAGGTGGTTTGAAAGAAGCTATGTCTATCCGGATTTTACGTTACATCTAATCTCCCTAAGAGAGGAAAAAAAAAAACAAGAAACAAAGTATAATCCTCGGAAGTTGGAACTATCTAATTAATAATGTGGTAGTTGATCTTTGAGCTGTGGCAAAAGATAATATAAAAGATGATGACTTTATCTTTGACCGGAGAGAGAGAGAGAAGTTATAATAACAGATGATTATAGTTGATCTGTTAACTATAAAAACTCACAAAATTGTTCTAACTGTAGACACTGCATTCATGTATCTCCAATTGTGGGACAATCTTGAGCTTGTTTCTCAAGGTTCTCAATGATCATAACCAGTTTTGTGTTGAGACGATTGACAAAGCACTTGGGCAACCAACCTGCAGGGTCCAACTGAGTTCCAAAACAAGAAACAAAAACATTTAGTGAAACTTTCGTACCATGAACTTCCTCCACAAAGAAAAGTAAAATGAAAGAAAGAAAATAGCAAAAGATAAGTAATTCAGTAGTCGATTACCTGAACAACGTAAGTGACCATGCAAGAGTCATCTTCAAGCTTTTCGACAACCCATCCCGACTGCAGCAACAGTCCTCTGATAGCGTTATTTTGCTTTGGGTGTAATCCAGCTGCTATCTCTTTTGGCAGAGAAGCTACTGCCACCACCTGCAAATTAGCCTCAATTTTCGACTTTGAATAGTTCAGCAATAGAGAATTGATCCCAAATCTTTCAAAGTAAAAATTTCAAACAAAAAAGAAGTTATTTACCAGAGTTCCATCGTCCATAGTTTCACGTCGCTCATAGACAATAAATTCTCTGTTTCGGAAAAGGGATTTGGAGTTCTCTCCAAACCTTAGGCGGATGATGTTGAGGTTATCTTCCAAATCTTTTATGTATTTAGCTTCTACCAGATCAGGGTCCCATTGCTGATCCAATACAATGAATATCAAACCGAGTTAGTGACTTAAGCGTACTTGTGTCTTCCATATGAAGATTATGTACTAGTATTCAGATCAAAGTACTTTCCCAGAAAGAGTTTGTCGATTTTTGCATAAAAAAAACTGAAATGGTCCTATTTTGCCATTTCCATGGAAGGCCAGAGTGACAAGAATATAGTATAATGGACAATGTGGGGACAAAATCTGTTTTTTTTTTTTCACAATTGCCAAAACCAAGGAGGTCTTTCTTTGATCCTGTATGAGCTTCCGACTGTGCTCAAAGACGGAAGCTCATCGCTTACACTTGCTGCAGAATCATCTCCCCATTTGAAAATCAGCATATGCACTCAACGCTTATATAATTTATTTTCATTCATTCTTGGCCTAGCATAAACAATTTGTTTATGATGCTTTTAATAAGAAGTTGAAACTTGCCTTTGCAGCATCGATGGCATTGGCGACTGTGATGAATTGTCGGGGAGAGACTGATCTTAGTAACCAGCGGCTACGGAAAGTATGAAGTGATCCAGACCTGCGCTTTGATACCTCGACTCCATTGTCAAATGCAAGTACCTTCCACCCGTCACCATTATTCCCAACCTTGTTTGAGTCTGAAGCTGACAGCAACTCTTGTATGCAGCTCTCACTTGCAAAGAAGACATACCTTCTCAAAGAATCATCACTAATGGACCTTCAAATACACCAAAAAAATGAATTAAATGTAACAAGCAGAACCAACTCTCAGCTTAGAATAGTAGTCAATGAGACAGTGCTTAAAGGCAACCATGACGTCATTTATTTACCAGGATCGACTGCAAGCCGCTGGGCTGTTGCTCATCTCAGCTGCATCAACTGCTCTTTGGTTATCAATAAGGGTCCAGGTTGTAAATCAGAAGCATATAGATTGATATATATAATGCTATAGAGAGAGAAAAAGGGGGGGGGGGGGGGG
>CAUOFW020007168.1:1076004-1112704 GCA_963454935.2 Ilex paraguariensis | reverse complement strand
TCTCTCCCCCCCCCCCCCCTCTCTCTTTCTCTCACATAAAAGCCACCAATAAACACTCCATGTGCATCATCTTTCGCATCCTTAACCCTTGCACTCTTTTAGAAGAAAAGAATCTTTCTTTTACCAATGCACATAGAAAGAGAGAGATGTGAGAGAAAGACTAATAACTAAAGCCAGTCTAACAGTGTTTAAAAATCATTTTACCCAAACTTGCCTGGTTATGGGTGACAAGAACACACCCAAACCCTCTCATCACGTGCAAGGCAAAGGCTAAATTAACAAAACTATACCAACCACCAAAATGGACAAAACCTGTCCTAATCTGTTGCTTTGGCTGGATTGTTGCAAGTAGTGAACACTTGCTCATCACATTCCCTGCTCTTTATTTGACAATGACTATGAATTACATTGATTTCATAAATTTAACTATTTTTGTGCAAACTTAAACTTGAGACTCGGACTGATTCTGCAGAATTTAAAGGCAGTTGCAGAGTATAGAGTGGTAAAAAAGACGCAAGACAGATGCAATCTCACAATCCATCTACAGAGACAAAAATATCAACCCACCAAAAGATAAATCATGCTAAGATTGTAAACTTTCAGCGTAAAGTTTACAATCAATTCGAAGTTCAGAGTTACTTTTGGAACACTTAAATAAATAAAAAATAAAGATAATAGACAATTTGATTAAACCACCAAAACAAAAAAAAAGGAAAACGGTCTATTGGCCTCATTATTATGCCATAACAAATAAATAAGGCTGATTAAATAAGTGGAAGTTTCAGCTCTAGAAAGGACTTAAGATAGCGACTTTTCCTGCGCTTTCTGCCCCAGGAAACCCTTTTCTTTGAGGCTCTCAACTGTGTCTCTGACAGCATCTTCAACTGTAGTAAAGACTAGTCCCAAATTTATCAATTTCTTTGCAGCATTTTCACAAGCTGTCAAACCTGGTTGTGTTTTCCCAACAAACCTGTATTGAAATTTGGAGTTTGCATCATTGAAACCAATTTATTGAACAAGAGGAAATATATTTTGAAATCCAAGAAAACAAATACATGAAGGATTAAAACCGTACAGAAAAAATTACAAAATTGAGTGAAATAGTGGTTGCTTATTCTTTTTTTCTTTTCTTTCATGAGAACACTTTATCCTAATTTTCTCTTTTCCTTATCCACTATACCTGTTTTGTTTTCTGTAAAATCAAATTCGTATAGCTCTCTTGTAACATGTATTGCCAATCCACGTCTCACCGAAAATCAGTAATTATAGAAGCAATATCATTGAAGCCAAGAGCTTCCTTTCAAATCTGTAATTATAGTAGTAAGTCATTTTTAAATAAATGCGATGTGGTGACCTTTCGAAACAGGCACATGGGAAGCAGGGGAAAGGCCATCTTTGATAGTGATACACATCCTTTTTGGCCATTCAGAATCCAGAGTTAATATAACAGTATTACAGAGGCAGTTTGAACAAAGAAAAAATTAGACCAGTAATAACTTAGTCTTCCTCAAGATTTTCCATTAAAATCAATGCCCCTTATAGAGGGTATCAGGTACCCCACCACAGCTTTTTGGCTAAACTACAAAATCTAATGAAGTTGAATTGACTTAGCATATGAGGAATGCACTTAAACAGGGTATGTCTTTCCTTTATTGCTACTTTTACAATAAGCAAAAATGCATATGAGATTAGCCAATATAAGAATTTTCCGTATAGATATAATGCATCAATAGGCCTCTAAGGCAGCATCTGAGTCGTAAAGCTTCATTAAGGCCAAGTTGAGAGCATCCACCATAAAAGGCAACCATAGAAGATGCACAATCACACCCAGATGGAATCTCCAATCTCCAGCATTTCTTAGAACTGAAAAGTGGAGCCCTGGGCCTTTGCTAAGGGAAAGGTGGTGTTGGAGAGTAGTGGACATGCTTTTAAGCAATATGAAGAGTTCCTTGGAAGCCAAAATAGAATATGGGTCCTCATTGTGTGGCCAAGGTATTTGTTGAGAAACCGAAATTGCAACAAGAGAAGTACTCATTGTCTGGAGTGGAACCACCATGAATCATGTAGAGGATGAGGTAACATGGCAAAAAGGATAGGCATTAAAATCTAATCAAATTTTGTAGATAAAAACTTTGTCTACACCTGTACACCACAAGGAGCATGATTAATACCATTTACTTGGGTCAATTGATCTAACTTATTAAATTTGAGAGATTTTATAAGAAATCCAACTATAGCTTGATGGGTTCTCAATCACAGTCTGCCAAATAGCGTGAAAAGATACCTTCCAATTTTAATTCCAAAACATTTGAGTATCATGATTACTTGAATGATGTCCATGTTGCTTCTGCATGCTTTCCTAATCCGAATGTGACAAAGGATTTAGATATGCTAGTATCGGATAAAAAGAAAAATGTTACTCATATTGACTTCCAACTCCCTCCTTCAATTTCATCAGATCAGAGTCCTCCTCAATGATGTCCATGTTGCTTTTGCATGCTTTCCTAATCTGAATGTGACAAAGGATTTAGATATACTAGTATCGGATAAAAAGAAAAATGTTACTCATATTGACTTCCAACTCCCTCCTTCAATTTCATCAGATTAGAGTCTTCCTCCTTTGCACCCACAAGAGTTCATATCGAAAGAAAGTGTGTGTGAATCTTTGCTTGTGTCAATTCTTGAACCATCATTGGTCTTGGAAAATGTGAAAAAGTCTGTTGAGTCTACACCTACGCAAGAAATTAAGCCAATCGAGTCATTTATTGCAGAATCTACTAGTGACTATTCTGTGTCTACTTGTCCAAGTCATCATGACTTTGCTACGAATTCTTCCCTAATACGATCTACATAAATTTGATATCAAAGCTATTACGATTTACATCAATTGTCNGATGTTGGATGAGCAGCGACTAGGTGTTTTACAGCGACAAACTGCAGAGATTTGGGAGACTAAAAAATTGTCAAATAAAGCAAGTTGAGATTAGATAGAAGACTTATACCTTGAGAGAAGTTCAAAAGTTTTGAACCAATTAAAAATAAATTGGAGAAAAGTTTGCCAATACTCTGTATAAAATAGATGAAATAGAGAGAGATTTGGTATGCATAGCAGTGGCATTGTTATAGTGGTTTTTTATTTGGGCATGACTGTGTCAGGCATGGGAGGAGAGAGAGAGAGAGGTTGGCGTGAGTGTGTAAAGTAGATAAGGAAAGAGAAATGGTGGCAGATGGCTTGGGCGCTTGAGGGATAAACATATACATATGGGAGAGTAGAGTTTTATAGAGAGAGCGGGGGCAAATTAAAGCGTGAGAGAGGAGCCGAATATGAGATATTGGTTGGCAGTGGATTTAAAATTTGAAATTTTTAGTCGTATGTGTTTTGAGAGAGAGAGAGAGAGAGAGANCTAATACGATCTACATAAATTTGATATCAAAGCTATTACGATTTACATCAATTGTCCCTCCAGCATTACCACTATTGATAAGAAGTAATTCTTATGGATTCTCTATCTTGCCATTTTCTAAGCCATTGTATTCTTTATGCATTGAAAATTCTAAGAGGCTTATTTCCCTAGAGGAACAGCCACAAAAATTGCGGTCCTCACTCCTCACAAGCCTTTGTTCCTATAAGGGCAAGCATTAAGAAATTTCTGAGGGCAAGACAGATTTTGCCTATGCAGTTTATAGGGGTGTTACGGAAGGCCTGTCTTCACGTCAAATATCAAAATACCAAGTCTAAAAAATTCTGAACCGGTAAAACAGAATCATTTTCTGGACTATTTCTGTGTCTCTCTTCCGTATATTATTGAATATGTAATGCACATATCATTAGCTAAGTTCTAGAGAGATTATTCCATATCAGTATTTTGATTTCATATTCTGGGTACTTGAGATTGGTAAATTCAGATCCAAGGCTTTCTCCATGGTCACAAATCTTTTGTATAATTAAGAAGCCAGAGGACTCTATCTCCCAATCAAACACATAAAGATGGGAGTGATGATACTGTGACATGAGAGAGAGCAACAAAGAGAGAAAAAAAATTCCAAAGGTATGAATATACGTTGAAGCCTTAAACATTGGAATGAATACAAAACACTGACCTGTGAACTGGAAACTCAGGAAAGAGTTTGGAGACTTTCTCAGCAAAATCACCAAACTGATAGATGCCATTGGCGCAAAGGTGTCGTCCAGAAGCAGCAGCATTCTCAAATAGCAATAGTTGTGCCTTTGCGACATCTTTGACATGCACTGCCCCCAACCAGTGATATTCCTGGGTGTCTTTTGATCCCTGCAGCAGCTGTTGCAATACAGCACAACTCGCATTCAAACTCGGTTGCAAAAGCGGACCAAGACATGTAGCTGGATTGATTGCTACAACGTCCAATCCGTTCTTCTCTGCAAATTCCCACGCAGCTTTCTCAGCCAGTGTCTTTGACACTGGGTACCATTTCTGTCACAAAACAACTCGTATTGAGCAATCACAACTTAGTTCTTTAGGATTGTATTAGACAGATACCACAAATTTTCCCCATAGAGTAATAACATGTCATTTTCAATCTGATATCAGATGGCAGTTGATTTCGATCATCAGTCCTATTCAACATACTAGTATTCGATTTTGAGTAAAATTTATTTTTCAATACTTAGCTCATCATTGACAGAAATTCATAAAACAGAACATTAAAAGCTATGAACGCTTGTGTGTGAGAGAGAGAGAGACCTGGCGGGACTTGCAGTAATCAAGATCAGTCCAAGAACTTTCATCAAACGGCTTGTTATTATCCCAACAGGGATTCGGTACAATAGCTGAGATCGACGACGTGAGGACTACGCGCCGCACGTCAAACTTTTTCGCCGCCGCGAGAACGTTGAGAGTACCCTTCACGGCGGGCTCCAGCAGCTCCCTCTGCGGGTCAACCGGGTCCTCGAGAGTGCACGGCGACGCAACATGGAACACGCCACCGCCGGAACACCCCTCTATGGCCTTGTGAATGGCATCGCCGTCAAGGAGATCAGCCTCGTGTACCACAAGTCGCACGCCAGCGTCGGAGGCTCCCGGGAGACTGAAAAGGTGGGTTGGGTCGGAGCCGGGGAAAATCGAGGCGTGGATGGTGGTGTAGCCGTGGTCTAGGAGGGTCTTGACAAGCCAGGTTCCAATGAAGCCGTTGGCTCCGGTGACGCAGACCGGTGATTTTGTTTTCTTGTTCGGTGTTGGATCCGCCATTGTTGTGTTTTCCGGTGAGATTTCTGAATTTTTTTATTTTTTTTGGGATTTTGGGTTTGAATTGAGGATGATGAGTTCAGTTGGACATTGAATGGATTATCTAGTGATAGATTTTGAAAAGTTTAAGGTTTATCTACAGGGTTTATCGATTTGTCCACTAAACAGTTCTAGGTTAGTTGGGACTTTGTTAGTTTCCATTTGGATGACCTTGTGCAATACTACTCTCTCTCTCCCCATTGATACTTGTCATTTACGATAATCCCAATAGGATAATTACAACTGGGGTGAACCTTTAATTCAAGCAAATTTTTAGTTTAGTTTTGATACCAAAAAAAGTCATACAATTGAGGTGAACCCGTTTAATGTCCAAAAATTTAATAGAAATTAGTTAATATCTTATATCTAGAGTAAATTTGTTGACGCTAAAGAAACTAATTTTAACAGCTACTCAGCCCCTCCTGCCCACCAAAAAAAAAAAAAGTCAATGATTATTTTAATCCTTCCTCCATACTCTTTCCATTTTGAAACCGATAATCCATGCATGTTGCTATAAAAATCTCATCCCCTCATCAAAAGTAGAATCTCATAATTTCCTATCTCCCTCCATAACAATTTTCTATAAATCCGTTTCTAAATAGATAAAAAAATATGTTGAATGTCCACCATTCAATCCTCCAAATTAGTTGAGAGAGAATGTAATAGATAGCTAAATAAAAACATTTAATTTTCATTAAAATACAATGTGTTTTCACTTCTCATTTACTGAAATTTATTAAAAATACCAAGCAAAGAAATTGAACTTTTACCTGACTGAAAGATTGTACTTGATATATTATAACTACAACGTGAAATAACAAAAAAAAAAGAAAACAGAACAACAAGAGAGGAAAATATAACTTTTAACACATTATCAATTTTAGATGTGGAATTGAACATGGGAGGATTGTGTATACCTTTCTATTTGCACTACGACATACAAACAAATTCAATTGTTTAGCATCACCTATATTTTTATGCAACAACACAACCTTTCTTATCAATAAGAGTTAGGCTCACTGCATATTCCCAAAATCTAATTTGAATAAATTTTAGCTATTTGAACCAATACCCAACATATCTATAGCCATTTGAGTTAAAACACATATTTAGGCAACTAAATCAACCCACTGTACACAGGAGGACTTGACAAACAGTATATCAACAAAACAAATAGAACATCACAAAACATCTTGGCAGTAGGTTTTGATTCATATGGTTTAAAGAACACATCGAATTATAGAGAATGCAAATGGTTAAAAAAATAACATATCGAATTATAGATTAATTATTTCAATAAAACTATTTGAAGCATTTAGTACCTCATACTCTAAAACTCAAATAATAAATCACAACAATTTTTTATCCTTGGAGTAATAGATTACCTAAGTGCCCGTGCACCTCCTCCAAGTTCTTGTGCAGACCTCTGCATTTATATTGTTGGTACTTGAAGTGGTCAAAAGAATAAAGCAAATTAGAAATCATAAATGATGGTGCCAATTCTTTTTCTCCAAAGAAAATTAGTGGACTGCTTCCCAACCATCATAATTTATGATTGGACGACATAAACCTTATGTGAGATGCCTGCACACACATTGTGTATGTGTTCTATGTTCTTGTGTGTCATGCAGAAAATCTTGACAAACATCCTTTGCATGTGTTCTATGTTCACGTGGTGGGTAACAGCTGCACAAAAAGCAACACACGAAAGCAAAATTTCAAAAAAAAAAAAAATCGAAGCTTTAAGCAAAATATTAGCATCCCAAAAAAGAATTCAACCTTTAAACACATATCAATTTCGTGTGTTCACAGACGATGTGATTGCTCTGTGTGTGGAACACCACTGTGGCCTTTGATCAAACACCAATGTGAGTGTTCAGAGAGAGAGAGAGAGAGAGAGAGATAGGAGCAGCGGTAGATGTGTAATGGGCAACGATGTTGGATGAGCAGCGACTAGGTGTTTTACAGCGACAAACTGCAGAGATTTGGGAGACTAAAAAATTGTCAAATAAAGCAAGTTGAGATTAGATAGAAGACTTATACCTTGAGAGAAGTTCAAAAGTTTTGAACCAATTAAAAATAAATTGGAGAAAAGTTTGCCAATACTCTGTATAAAATAGATGAAATAGAGAGAGATTTGGTATGCATAGCAGTGGCATTGTTATAGTGGTTTTTTATTTGGGCATGACTGTGTCAGGCATGGGAGGAGAGAGAGAGAGAGGTTGGCGTGAGTGTGTAAAGTAGATAAGGAAAGAGAAATGGTGGCAGATGGCTTGGGCGCTTGAGGGATAAACATATACATATGGGAGAGTAGAGTTTTATAGAGAGAGCGGGGGCAAATTAAAGCGTGAGAGAGGAGCCGAATATGAGATATTGGTTGGCAGTGGATTTAAAATTTGAAATTTTTAGTCGTATGTGTTTTGAGAGAGAGAGAGAGAGAGAGAGTACATGAGAGATAGGAGTCTTGAGTTCTATATAGGATAAAAGACTTATTCAAATTTTTAGGTAGGAAAACAATTATGAGCATCAATTAGGATTGTTTGATCAAATATTTTAAAATGATCTGAACTATTTTTTATGTTGGAATTATATTGTCCATTTAATATGTTTATGTTTTATTTGAAAACGATCTAGACATCTCTTTGTCTCCAAAATTCAAACTCAGCTATACTTTATTTTATATATATATATCTATATAATAAAGTAGTTAGCTTTGTTTGTCTTGAACTTCTCGCATGTTAGATCATTTGAAGATTATTGAACACAAACACTCTCTCATCTCTCATTCTCTCTCTCTCTCTCTCTCTTTATATATATATATATAAAGTCTAATTAGGATTTTGCGGCTCAGATCATTTAAAGATTATTGATCTGGCGATCTTAATTGAACTTTCTGTGCGTGCAGATTTTTACACAATAGTTGAATTAGGAACAGATCTCTCCCACAACGAACTATGATTTTTCAAGATAGTAGTTCTGATGGAACGGGAATAGGTTCAGTGGGACAAAAAGAGCCAAGATGGTAGTGAAGGTTTGCTTTTAGGATATCGGATCACCTCTGGCTAAGATTTGACCCATCTGAATGTAGATTCCGACAACAAGTAGTAGGTTGAGAGGGTCATAGGGGCCCTAAGGACTGGTGATGAATTGTATGTTGGGTCGCTTGACCGANGGATAAAAGACTTATTCAAATTTTTAGGTAGGAAAACAATTATGAGCATCAATTAGGATTGTTTGATCAAATATTTTAAAATGATCTGAACTATTTTTTATGTTGGAATTATATTGTCCATTTAATATGTTTATGTTTTATTTGAAAACGATCTAGACATCTCTTTGTCTCCAAAATTCAAACTCAGCTATACTTTATTTTATATATATATATCTATATAATAAAGTAGTTAGCTTTGTTTGTCTTGAACTTCTCGCATGTTAGATCATTTGAAGATTATTGAACACAAACACTCTCTCATCTCTCATTCTCTCTCTCTCTCTCTCTCTTTATATATATATATATAAAGTCTAATTAGGATTTTGCGGCTCAGATCATTTAAAGATTATTGATCTGGCGATCTTAATTGAACTTTCTGTGCGTGCAGATTTTTACACAATAGTTGAATTAGGAACAGATCTCTCCCACAACGAACTATGATTTTTCAAGATAGTAGTTCTGATGGAACGGGAATAGGTTCAGTGGGACAAAAAGAGCCAAGATGGTAGTGAAGGTTTGCTTTTAGGATATCGGATCACCTCTGGCTAAGATTTGACCCATCTGAATGTAGATTCCGACAACAAGTAGTAGGTTGAGAGGGTCATAGGGGCCCTAAGGACTGGTGATGAATTGTATGTTGGGTCGCTTGACCGATCCGGGAAGACTATGGTGGGATCCTGTGACACAGAAAAACAAGTTAGAAGGGTGCCGGAGTGCTCTTCGGCATATTCCCTCCGACGAGAGAGGGGAAGAAGAAAGCACTATGTAGTCCTTTTTAGAAGTTTTTGCATACCTTTGCAATACTTTTTTGAGAACTATTTATACCTTCAAAGGCTCATGATTGCTGACAGTCCATCTAGCAGGTATTTGTTAGGGATGGGGTAGTGTGCCCCTCACTTTTATGTGGAACTGATTGAGATGCTGAGCATTTAAAGCTCACTCCTCGGTTTACCGAGCATTCAATTTTCCTCTTCTCGGCGAGGATGCATTAAATGCCCAGGTATGGAAGTCTTTAATGCACTTCACTTCTCGACCCCCATGCCTTAATTGCTGTTTCATCAGGAGGAGGATTCATTAAATGCTAACTTGCTCTAGTCATGTGTCAGCATGAGTATCCAAGTCTTTTTACTACTGATTTGATATCACATTGCACGCGTTCACTCCTCCTTGGTTGTATGTTCTGCATTCCTGCACCTCCTGACACCATGGAGCAAAGCATCTTCATGATAGCTAGCTTAGCTTGGCCTAGACTAGTCATCTGTTAATCATTAGCTTTTATAGAAGCAGAGGAGAGGTGGGATCCATCGTGTCGAAGGAAGACCTCGGCGCCGAGGGATAGTGATCCTCGGGGTAAAGGGTTTTCACCGAGCCGAGGGTATATGTGTCAACTGCGCAATTTGGGGGGATCGCTCAACTCCGAGCTCTACCACCTCGGCAGAAGGGACTAAGCAATGCTGAGGACACGTGTCCATGCCTGACTGGGAATATAATGCCGTTGAGGACACGTGTCACCGATCTATCTCCTTCCAGAAATGTTCCATCAACTGCCCCCCAACCCTTTGATCTTTTGATGCAAGGGAGACGTGTCGTCAGAAGACGAAGGGTTTTATAAATGCCCCAACCACCTCATCATTGCTCTCAGCTGTTTTTCGTTGCTTTGGAGATTGTGCGCATTAAATGTGCCTTTTAGTGTTTCGTGCGCAATGATGGGGACAGTTACTATATAAACTGAATCCCCTTCCCTTTTCTACACTTTAGCTTATGTGAAAAACCTACGAGAGCTTTCGCTGAAAAACTCCTTAGAGAACCAGCTGCACCACCGCTTTTCTAGCGCTCACCGGAGTAGAAACACCTGCACCACCTTCGCCACCAGACTATTGATGAAGAAACGAGTCCTCCTAAGCTTCCAGCCTCTTTCCTTTGTTCTCTGGTGAGTCTTCACTTTCTCTTTCTTTCTTTTCCTTCTTCCTTCTGGTTTTTCCGGTGACCGGTGGTCTTCTTGGTCCCCATCAATCTCCCCAATGGTTTGAAAAACTCCTTAGGACCTTTTAGGGGGAGAAATCCTCATTTTTTTTGTAGAGATGCCTAGGGCCCGCCTCGACACCGAGATCCAAAGTGCCGGTCCATCGAGGCAAGGAAAATACAAGGTTAAGGGGGATCAGCAAATAGAGAGTTTTAGAGCCCGTTATCGTATACCTAGCAATGTTGGTATAGAAGAATTCAAACCTGCTCGGCATAATCGTGATGTCGGGACCGAGAATGCAATGTCTTTCTACGCCAAGGCTATCATAGAGGGTGGGATAAGATTCCCTTTGCCTCCTTTACTCCTTCAATTCCTCTCCTAGTTCAATCTCGTCCCCGGGCAATATTGCCTGAATGTCTTTAGGATAGTAATGGGGGTCTTAGAACTCAACAGGCGTCTCGGGGTCAATCTTGGTCTCGATGACATTCTCTTCTGCTATTCCTTGTTAAGGGTGATGCCCCAGCAAAATTTCTATCTCAAGGCTAGGGACCCATCCATGTATCTAGTGACTCACCTCCCTGATTCAGACAAGAGGTACAAAGATGACCTATTGGTCTTCAGTGGGGCCTAGGAGAGAGGAACTAGCCCTGAGTATGCTGGTCTGAGGTGCCCCTTGCAGTGGAGTGGGTACCTCCTCCATTAAGTGCAAGGGTTTCTATGGCAGGGGGGGAGACGACTCTTACCCGATGTGGGATGGAAGTAAAAGGCTACTGGGTGGTCGCTTTAGCACATGCCAGGTCAGCTAAAATTCTTCCGTTAAGGGTAGAAATCGCCCGTTCGGATCTCATCCCTGAATTGAAGAATTTTAGTTGACTTGGCGTGTGCCAAAGCGACCACCTAGTAGCATTTTACCTCTATCCCACATCGGGTCGCTAGTGGGTACCTTCTCCATTAAGTGCAAGGGCTTATATGGCAGGGGGGGAGATGACTCCTACCCGATGTGGGATGGAGGTAAAAGGCTACTGGGTGGTTGCTTTAGCACACGCCAGGTTAGCTAAAATCCTTTCGTTCAAGGATGAGATCTGAACGCGCGATTTCTACCCCTAACATTTTCATTCCTTTTAAAACTCTAATTCTCATATCTCTCATATAACTCTCTCTCTATCTCATACACCTAACTTTCATATGTGTATATATATATATATATATATATCTCATAGACATTTTAAACACACACTCTCCCGTCTCTCTCATATATAGATAGAATAAAATTCTAATTAGGATCTTAATTGGACTTATTTACTCAAAATATTTGTATGATTTTATAGATGAGAAAATATTTAAATGTTAAAAAAAATTCTCAGTTATACACATTCAAAACCAAATTAATCACCAATAAAAAATAACAAGTGATACCAATTGCACCAAAAAAATAAAATAAAAATTCAAAACTAAGTTAATCACCAATAAAAAATGACAAGCGATACCAATTGTACCAAAAAAACTAAAATCCAGCTAATTACCAATAAAAAAAATAACAATGAGCGATAAAAAAAATTAAGTGAAACCAATTTTTTTTCCTTATTTTTATCGTTTTCCCCTTACTTATGTTTTTTTTTTTTTTGAATATTTGAATAGTACAAAATAGACACCGAAACGAAAAAAATGTCAGTTAAATCAATTTCTTTTTTAAAGTGGTGAAATTTTGATTTTGTTGATTTGACTTAATTACAGCGTGAGAATATTTCTGTAGCATCCGAGGAGTTATAGCAGCAGAGAATTTAAATCAATTATCCTCGCAGTTACAAGTAGATCCACTAAACAATGTTAGTTCAGTTGGATTTTTTTTCTATTTTTTTTCTATTTTGATTTGTAATTCAATGCAAACTAGACAACATATTCATTAAATTTAACCAGAGGTTGAAAAAATGCATACTCATTAGAAAGAAGAGCCACCATGAAGAAATGTATAGCAGGATAATTTTGTAATAGTGTTAATTTAACTTCATGGGGATTCTTGAATTGTGTTAATGTGATATGATTCTTCTTCATTTCAACCCTTGCACTTCTTTTATTTAAGACACTCTTGGCTGCCTAATTTGTTTGACAAATTTTTTGTGTTAAGAGTGCCTTCAAGAACAGGTAATAACTAGTCTATCTATACTTCAAAAAATAAATATTAGGTGTGCATCCAATTTATAATATAGATAATACTAATATATATCTATCTATATTTATATCTATATTACTATAAAAATTTCAACATCTATAAAAAACTTTTGAATACCTAATTTTCTCTTAAAAATTCCTAAAAATCAAAGAGCAATGTTACATGGACTTAAAAAATATACTTGATAATTACAACTATTAGTTTCATTGTGAATCCCAGTATTTATTAAAACCTACTATCTATTCAATAGTTGTAATTATCAAGTTTACTTATTAAGTTCATGTAGTATTACTCAAAACGAAATTATATACCCCTTAATAACCCTAATAATGGTTTTTATTGGCATTTTCTATATCATAATTACAATAATTAATATTTAAAATTTTTAGTTATTCTCATTATGTGCAATGAATACATTATTTCCTCTTCCAAATAAGCTTCGTATATCATTAGAACAAGATTGCACCCAACATCTTGACTACCATACTATTTTGACCTTTGAAATTTTACCCTTACGAGAATTGGATAGCCACCAAAAAATTCCTTGGCTATGGAGATGCACTTCACCTCACTACTATACAATACATTTCCTACATGTTGGATTAATCTAGCCTATTTGGGGAAGGGACATTACAAATCATGAGATTTGAACTAATTCTCTTTATGTTTGAGCAGATGTTGTTCCATATATAGTTTTTTTGTAGCTCTCATTTCCTTTTTATATTAGAATTTGGGTTAAATTTCAATTTTTGGGATTTTGCTACCCAATTCACATGAAATATACCATATTCATGAATCTCAATCCTTCAACTCAGAAAGGACCACAAAAAAAAACTCATTCTTTTGTGGAGTTGACAAAAGTTTAAGGCCAAGCCCACAAGCTCGTATTGCTCTGCAGATGGTTGGTAAAGAAATTTTTATATTTCAACTTTTAGCACTTTTGTAATTTCAATACTAGAAATGTACTAATATTTTTGTGTGCTGAAGTTTCATGTATTTGCATATATTTGAAGAGTTTTGAAAGTTTGACAAATCATTATTTGTTGAAAGCATAATGGCCTTTAGTGTGAGAGCAAAAAAGACTTGAGCAAAGTAAATAAGCTTTTTTTTTTAATAGCAAAGCTGATTTTTCTAATTTCATGGATTTATTTGTTACTTTTACCAACCTTTTTCTTTGTATATAAAAGTAAGAAAAAAATTGTGTTTTCAAGTTATGATATATTTTAATCATTGAGGAACAAAAAGAATAAAAATGTTACTATTGATGTGCCATGAAAATGATGGAATAATACTACACTTGACCCTTTTATTATACCTTTTACTTTTATTTTAAAAGACCGAGAGGAAAGACTTTTTTTTCTCATAATTTAATTTATTATTTTATCTAAAAAAGAAGTCATCTTTTGGAGAATTTGATATCAAAATCTACAGAGTGTTGGAACATGTGGCTTGCCTTTGACACTTTGGTGGAGTAAGTCACTAGGAAAAGATGCAAGGAGTAGTCGCCGATTTGAATTCTGTAAACAATTGGATGTTCTAAAAACTCATTTGTGATGAGGATAATTTTAAGTGTTACTACAAAATCATGTATTACACTACATTACATTTTAGAATTTGTAATTTTTTCATTAATACGTGTGTAATTTTTTATGCTAATGGTTATATTATGTGTTGATTCGGGATCCTCATATGATTTCTAATTTCACTTATGAGTCAAAAGTAGTACAATAATAAATCTTAAATTAGATAAGATTCTAACAAAAATATACTTTCAATGACATTTCAATTAACACTAGCATATCTCCTACTTTGATTTGAGTTTAATGTTCAATGTGATCTTAAAGTCCCCAATGGTTTTTTTTTTTTTGGTAACATTAGAATGCATGCCACTCCTTTTAAATTCTAGAAAACCATTTAATTTATGGTTAGAGTGTGATTTTTTACGGTGATGTGGTCAAAGCACTTGTGTTTTTTAAAGATCTAAAACAATAAAAATTATATAATCTACATAACATAAATATTCTATCTTATATGATATTCAAAAATAATTCACGTGTAACGCACATGTGCTTTAAATAGTATATCAAATACACAAATATATTTGATAATAACAAAATAATATATATATATAAATTTTAAGTCTAATGTTTGGCTTTGTTTCTTGACATTAACATATAACCCAAGCCATAAATAAAAATTTAGCGCGACTTTAAAGACACAGCATAAAAAGAGCAAATTATATCATATATCTAGGCAATAAATTTTTTTAAGTAGTTAAATATTTATTTTGAATTTTCTAAATAGTCATGTTCACTTTACAAATATATCATAATGAGATGATTAATATATTTGTAAAAGTAAAAATTAATTATTTTTTGTGCTATTGTTATTGATTTATCAAAAATTATAATCATTACGTTTGATATAATAATAAATATATAAAATATATATTTTATAAATATATCCTGGACGTATTATAATTTTTCAAGTTTTATTGTATTGTTATATTCATATTATATTTAATTAATATTTTATATCCATTTTCATATTATTTTTATATTCTAATTGTCTAATTCAATAGATACTAGGTAGGGCACAATTGATAATCAAATAATCCTTTCACTTGGTCCGTCAAATTCGAACTTGAGTGACCATCCGGACTAAAAAAAATATAATAAAGGTGTTTGAGAAGCCGATACATTAAATTAGACTTAATGGTCAAAAAATACATATTAAAAAATATTTTGTAAAAAAGTCCACTTGTGATATAGAAAGCTTTGAACACTTTTTTAATATATAGCAGTTTTCTAAAACTCATAATAAATCCTCTCCATAACTCTTGATCTCTCTCTATTTCTCATTCCTTTATTTCTTTTTTTTAGGGATATGTTTTAAAGTTTTGGAAACTTTTTGAAATTTGACAACTAAAATTAAGATAATTAAGTTATTTTTTGTTAGATTTAATTTAGTTACGTATATATGTGTTGTATTTATATATATATATATATATATATAAAGCCTTGAATACTCTTTTAATATATAGTAGTTATCCAAAACCCATAATAAATCTTCTCCATAACTCTTGATCTCTCTATATTTCCCAATACTTATATATATATATAAGAACATCTCCAATCATAACTCAAATTTAAGTAAAAAACTTGATTTGGTATTGAGTACTTGAATGGGTAAACTCAAATATCTACTCAAATCTGTTAAAAAAATTTCTTTACTGTCGCAAAACTCGTTTTTTTGTGTAATTCAAATCATGATATTCGATAAAATAAATAAAAATTTCATATCTCTCTACAAATGTGTAATTCAACAAAAAAAAAATGAATATGTATACAACACTACATGAGAATAAAGAAACTACCCTAGAATTTAAAATTGTTCTAATCCCTTATCATTTTTTATAAATTCAGAAAAAGAAAAAGAAAAAAAATTTAACTATTTTTACATGGGCCTAGTCTGAAGAACACAAAAACATACATTTTTAATAAAAATGAAATATCGAAGAAATAAAATGACAAATTTTTAAAATTTCTGGGTAGCGAAGGTTTAAAATTTCAAAAAGAATCGGCAATCAAAAAGATGGAAGATGCATGAAAAGAAAAAACTTACCTACAACCCTTCAAATGATTTGTGAAAACTTCGGTGGTGGTCGATGATGGAAGCAACGTAGTAGAGAAGCTAGAAGAGGCAGAAAATAAGTCATCGAAAAAGTCTTTTAGATTTGGATAGGTTAAAAAGTTATCGTTAGAAATTTGGAATACTTTGAGTCTGCTTCAATTTGGGTCCAGAATAAGTTTTGCCTTGATTTGGTTTAGGTTTGAGTCCAATGTTGGAGAAGTTTTTTAGAAAATTTTGACTCAAATTTAAATTTGAGTCTACATTTGAGTCAAGGTTGGAGATGATCTAATAAAAGAAAATCCAAAAATTTAGACAAACCAAAAAACCAATAATAAATATTCTCAATTTTTTAGGGATTTGTTTCAAAATTTTTGGAAAACTTTTGAAATTTGACAACTAAAATTAAGAAATTTAAATAATCTTATTTTAAAAAGTACTAAAATTAAAGAATTTTGATTTTCTATTAGATTTAATTTGGTATATATATATATAAGGGTTCTAATATGATAAAAACTTAAAATTTAGGGGTTTTACAGCAAAATAATACTACGAAGTCACACTATGTATTAAAAAACGAAACTGTAAAAAAAATTAATAAAACACAAAAATATTAAAATCAACAAATAATCATTTGAAAGAAGAAAAGTTAACCAAAAAAGTGAGCACTCAACACAATAAATAGAAATGAATACGGAAACTATATAAAAAAAAATCTCATAACTAACTAGCAGTCTGTGGAATGAATAAAATAAAAAAAAATGAAAGAAAACATAAGTTCAACCTGATAATATTTGAACATTGTAGAAGAAGAAGTACGATATGTTTGAGCTTTTCGTGTTTGTCAAAGAATAATAAAGATGATAGGTTTGAGCTTTTTCGAATGTTAATGGCTGATAAACTGGAGAAGAAGAAGAGTGAGATGTGTAGACATTAAAAATTTAATTAACAAATTAATGTCTATATTTGAGATCAAATCAAATAGATAAATAAAATTGGGTTGGACCTAAATTTCATAAGCCCAAATGATACAACTCTAAATTTAATTCAATAGGCTTGAGTTGGACCTAAATTCTACAACCCAAACAATGCACACCCAAACATAATTAACCATCTTGTTAAATTAAAATGGACTTAAATTCCATTAGTCCAAATTAAACAAACTTTTAAAGGTACAATGGATTGGACTTAAATTCCATAAACTAAAGTCGACAAATTTATAGGTAACCCATTACCTAATGCCCATATAAGGGTAATCAGGTAAAATTACTCTTATATGGATAACTATCACTCTTATATGAATAACTACTCCTAGCACTATAAATAGAGATATAGAGGAGGGCTAAAAGAAAAAAAAGAAGGGAGAAGAAGCCAAGGAAGAAGAAAGATCAGTAAAGCTTTGCCCGAGGTTCACTTTCAGCTGAAGCCTTGCAAGTTCATCTCTAAGAAGAAGAACACACATCTAAGGTTCTTCTTTGAGAAATCCAAACCATCTTCAAGCCATGCAATATAGGGTGACGAGATTAATCAAAAGAATCATCAAATTCAAGAACAGGAGATACGTTGATCAAGCTTTCGTATTCATTAAATCCACCAAAGCCACCTCCAATTGAAGATCGAGAAATATGTCAATCAGGCCCTTATCTTCACCAAATTCATCATCTTTATCAAATTCATCATCTTTACCAAATTCACCGTGAATCAAATGATAGTGCATGTGACAAGCACGCTGAAGAGAGTCAACACTACATCTTTTACTTAAAGTCAATCAAATTGACTATTGTAACTTGACCTTATTTTGTGTTAATTTATACACAAAATTTGTCATTACAATTTTTGGCAAGCCCAGTGGGACACTCTCTTCCTCTCATCTCTCAAGTAAAAAATCCAACAAGCCTGACAATAATGGCAACCAAAGACATCGTGATTCCTCCCATTAACAAGTTAGCGGACATGGTTGAGAAGTCAATTCCAACAACCCGTGCTAGAACAATGGCGAAAAAATCTCAGTTTTTGCCATCAATGGAGCATCGATCTAGGCAAAGCAAAAGGAAGACTCTTCCAACCAAAAAAAGACAACTTTCCCATTCTTCTATCCATCTAGAGGAAGAAATGAATGATTCGTTTCCCAACACACACTCCAGCATAGACTCGAGGATTGAAACTTACTCTGAAACTTCTCCTAAGCTAAAGTGGGGTGATTATTCCTAGGCCTCCAATATGCCTATGCCTGTGATGGTGACGGAACCACTTCATTTGAAGAACATCTTAGCAACTCACTACTAAGATCGAGAAGTTAACCAAAGCCCTTGAAGGTAAATAGATGCAAATTGCCGCACTCATGAATTAGCTTGAATTGCAAGAACCTTCAAAAAGAAGTAGTTAAGAAACTCTAAGTCTGTATGGTACTAAAATGCCAGAAAATCTAAAGTTTTCAAAACAACAGCATAAACATGGGCAATATGATCAAGCCATGGCACAAAATTCCATGCAAGATTCTTCACAAATGTCTGTTGCCACACTCTCTATCCAACAACTTTAACATATGATTACTGATACCATTCGAGCTTAGTGTGGAGGTGATCCCCAGTCTTCATTTGTACATGCCAAGAGATATACCAGACGAATTGACGAGATACAAATGTCAATAGGCTACCAACTCCCGAAGTTTCAACAGTTTGATAAATAAGGCAACCCGAAACAATATGTTGCCCATTTCATTGAAACGTGCAATAATGTTGGTACATATGATGACCTGATGGTGAAATAATTTGTTCGATCCCTAAGAGGGGCTGCATTTGACTGGTACACTAATCTAACAGCTGGGACAATCGACAACTAAGACCACCTTGAATGGGAATTCCTCACTCGATTCTATAGCACCCGATAAACGGTAAGTCTTCCTGCAAGAACAAAGCAAAGAAAAGACGAACCTATCATTGATTACATTGAATGCTGGAGGAGTCTTGTTCTCAATTGTTAGAAACGCATTAGTAAAGCTTCTTTGATTGAAATGTGTGTCCAAGAGATGCATTGGGGACTACTTTATAGTCTCCAAGGAAACTTGCCACATACTTTCAAAAAACTTACAATACGAGCTCATGACTTGAATATTCAAGGCACGAAAGTTAATTTCTCAGTGACCCTCATGAAAAGAAAGATGTGAAGAAAGACGTGAAGAAAGATGTGAAAGCCTCCAAATCAAAAGAATCTTTGGCAATCTCCACTACACCGGTGAAGATTTTTGACAAAAAGCCAAAGACAGACTTCCAAGTCAAATTTAATCAAGATCAGACTCAAAAGAAGACAAGAACAAGTTTGAAAGAACTTGAAGAGAAGAAATATCCCTTCACTAATGGTGAAGTGTCAGATATGTTTGACTACTCGAGTTAAAACTTATCGAGCTTCTAACACCCTAATGGCTAGAAGAATTGGGAATGGTTGATAATCCAAAGTATTGTAAATATCATCGGATTATTAGTCATCCCCTTGAAAGTTGTTTTATCTTGAAGGAAGAGATTCTTCTTTTATTGAACAAGAAAAAAATTAGACTCGATTCTAGAGAAAAAATGACAGTTGCAATTGTGACAATGGTCACTTTTGGGTCCTTCGACCCTATACCAA
Source organism: Ilex paraguariensis (assembly GCA_963454935.2). Lineage (NCBI taxonomy): Eukaryota > Viridiplantae > Streptophyta > Magnoliopsida > Aquifoliales > Aquifoliaceae > Ilex > Ilex paraguariensis. Next base: position 1,092,845 of record CAUOFW020007168.1, on the reverse strand, counting down.
TTCCAAACAAAGGAGCACAATCATCACCTCCGATGCATTCTAAAGAACTATCACAACTATTGAATTCTTATATCTCTGCAGAAAAAACACCATTAATTGAAAGTAAGGAACTTACCGTTCCTTTTCCTAAAGGAGCTGTGTAAATACAGTTCATTGTTGATGATGAGATAACATCGGTGTATGCATACCTAGCTATGTTGAAACAAAAAAATCCCAACATCCCAATGCTTTATGAACTCATGACTGATAATCTAGATGTTTGGGCATCATCATCTGAATCAGAAAACAAGATCGGGGATGATTGGTCAACCTTTGTCAGCAAAAAAAGATAAATATCAAACCTCAATTACTAACACAAAGTCATCTAATCTAGTAGGCGACTTAGAGCTCATGATGGGATCACCTATTTTGGATCTCAAACTAAGTGGGTGGTCTCATTTGGATGATTATATGGCTATTGAAGAAGATTTGGGGGAATGGACTACGGTAAAACTTCATAGAGTCCGTAAGATAAAACATTCATCTCCTTCAACTAGTAAGTCATAACACCCAAAAACAAAGAGGGGATCTCATTCTCGCCAAAATCGAAGATGTGGAGGAAAAAGAAGAGTGTATTCCTAACCGATAATCATTGATGATGAGACTATAAGTTATGTTCTCGCACACCTATAACATTGATGAAATATTTTTCCAAGCAATTCTTGACAAGGGAATTAATGACATCTTATATGATCAATGCTTGTGAAGAAAAATGCATAACTGATGCTCTACTAAATAAAGATTCAGATACCAAAAATGCCCAGAAAGAGGTATCGATAGACGAAGAAGAAATGATTGCTAGGACAGGCCAGCCTCGCCATATTGAAGGAGTTAGACAGTGCCATCATAAAAGACTCAGCCCATAACTGACATGCAAAGAGATCTCCTTGGAACGCCATGTCACCACATCCACAAAATTGTCATGCCTGTTGCGAGAAGGGCGCCACCTCTACTTAACTACCTCACCTAATACGAGAAAGACGATACACAAAGGGGTCATCTCTCGCATATCACTCATATCTGATCACTCTATACTCTTTAATAATACTTGTCGGAATTTCAGTGTTACTTGTCGAAATTTCTATTGCGACGGACTTTGTGATTCTCTGAAAGTACGAGATTTTGGGGGTGATGAAGGTTGAAGCTGAAATTAAGATTTTGCAGTTGGACTATGAGTTTGAGTTCGAGATTTTGAAGATGGAGTATGATTTTGAGTTACTATTTGTTTTGCGTTTCTCATGTTACTGATTGGGAATATCATGGTCATCTAGTGTGATAAGTTATCAATATAGTATTTATCTCTCATGGACTAGATTTGAGTCATATTACTATTAATGTTATAGTATGTGTTACTATTTCTATACTAATACAAACAGTAACCAATCGTGCAATAATATTACAAACTCACTTAAAAATGTAACATTAAAACAGATTTTCTTAAAGTAGGTGATTCCCTAAATAAGAACAAAGTTAAGCCACACGTTACTATTCATGGTACTTTTTGCACTAACAATTTGGACAGAGTTTCATCTGTTTTTCAAATAAATATATACAATTAATACCCAACTCTACATATAACAACCTATCACTTCTACATATAACATCTTATTAGCGTTCTAAAATCAAATTTTACTCCATATCAGTGTTCTAAAATCAACAATTACACATATCAAATTTGATAGTAATTTCAATTCTACATTATTAACACATATCTTAGTAACATCCATCCATAAACAATCTTAATTTTCAGTGATAAATTTTTTTAGAATGAACATAAGACATTAAGCATAATAACATGAACAGTTAAGCCAAATACTTATGATATCATAGTAACTATTGTTCAGTAACATTATTTACAATATGTAAGTTAATAACACAAAATAACTCAAAGTTCTTGTTAAACATTAATTACATTATTTGAATAAGTAACACCAAATTGTAAAGCAAATTAAAGCACACAAAATGTGACACCCCAAATTCATGGGGGTCCGTTAATTTCCCTTCAACCCATGGAATGCCCGTGGATACCGTATAACTCGATATCGCACCGTTGTGTCCCATTTACCAGGATCCATAATTTAACGAAATCCGGGCAGAGTCTCCTTTGTACGGGAAGCTCTACCCCAAAACACAATCTGTGCAATCAACATTTACATGACCCATCCGAGGTCCAATATAATACCATAACCACACAGGGTCCATTTTATACATAAAACTTGACCACACCGGGTCCAATCATCATATTTATATCAAAATATGCAAGGTTATATTAAAACAGTCCATATATACTCTATTACAATTCCTTTACACATTACATGCCAAAATTTAATTACAAATCTACTTTTACAAAAAAAAATGGATTGGAAGCCACAAGTCGACTTTTCTTCAACCATGTGACCCGGATTGTGAGCCGTCCATTGGTGCATGACCCACACCTGAAATGTTTCCCGTATAGGGTGAGCCAATGCCCAGTAGAATAATCCCTACAGAGGCTACTCATCACCTAAAATGCATATGCAATGTATAAATGCAACATTTCACAACAAGTATTCCCTCCAACAATAACATATAATACAATGTTGGAAAATCATGATGCCATGCCAAGTAATGAGATGAAACTCACCCATGCATGCTATCCCGAGCCCACACCGACTCCCACAACACAATGCGACACTTACGTGTAAAACAAACGTCTTTGATGAAACACATCCAAAGATCATTTTGAAATCAACCATATGTCATAAAACTAATTCATTCTTGGATGTTTCCCATCAAATGAATAATTTATATATCAAAATCATGTGCCTTTATGGGGTATCGGATTCAGGAATCGCACCTCCGGCTCCGTACGCCGTTACACTTTTCTGGAATTTCACCGCCGGTAAGTGTATGAACCAAGTGGTCGGGTTTTTCACCCGAGGGAGTGTCTAGCCCTACTTGCTATACCCGACACAAGTTTTCTTATGCATGTCACCGTGCGACTCCGTAGGACATTCCATCCCACTTTCCCGAGCCTACCATCAAGAACCAATGTTGGTGTTGATCACCCCATGCAACCCTACACCCACACTCATGCATGTAGCCCATGAATGTGATGTTAATTCCATGTCCATATTGCAATGCATGCCAAATGACAATTTTTAAATATCATTGTATACCATGACAATTAATATCATTTGCATATAATCACATAACCATTTCAAGTTCAATATATCCAAGAGCATATATCAACACTCCATCAACATGATAACACATAATACATGCTAATATTACATTTCATTCACAAGGCATAATATAAAACACAAAGCATGCCCACATGATCCCAATTTTCAAGGGATTACATAAATACTTCCATATACCAAAATCAAGCCAAGATTTTATATGGATCATTCAAACAAAATAAAAATCAGAATATATGATTTTTATATAACCAATTATCTAAACATTCAAGAAATCACAAACTAGCACTTTCTAACTACCAATTCACACTAAAATTGATCCTACCCATTTCCATAGCACCAATCATAATGAAAAAATATTAGAAATACCCAAAACAGCCCACATGAACCCTATGGACACCTTAGGTTAGAAATAGGTCCGAGTAGGAGGAACCCTACCTCTTGAAGCGTAAAGAATTTGTAGGAAGCCTCAAGAACAAGATTGAAGTCCAAAGCTTAGATTTCTCCAAAATCCTCCCTTTGAATCTTCGGTGAAAATCTTTGTTTTTGGTACCCACGCGTAGCTCTCGTCGCGTAGATCGACTTTAATTCTTGGCCCGACGAATTCCGACCGACGGAACTCCGAGAATCGGCGAAAGAAAGCTTGAAGAATTTTATTTTTTCTCCTTTGCTCTTTGGTTTGATCCAGCCGGCAGCAAATGAAGAGCAAATATCTGATTTTTCAGATATTTGCTCACTTTTATACCTTCTAAACACTTGGCCCTCGTCGCGCCAAGTGTCGTCCTTTGTCCGGGTCCGTTTTCATCCCGAAACGATTAAATTTCGTACCGATTTAAACTCAAAATATTTTATATGAACTTTATTTAAAATATTTTTCAAATTTTCAAATTTTTATAAAAATTTCGTTTTTTTGGGGTCATCGAACACCCGTCACCTCGAAAAACGTGAAAAATCTGACTATCTCAGAATTCGACGAAATTTGTCTAGGTAACTAGATTTCGTGAGACGAATCCAACGGTGAGGTCCGTTTCATCATCCGAGGTCTTTTTTTTTTTTAACCCGCACTATAATGGCAAATTACCATTTTGCCGTTTTTTTTTCAGAAAAAGTTAAAATTTTTCCTGGGTTTCACATGAATCCTACTTGCAAACTCATTAAGCAAAAGAGGAGGAGTTTCACTCCAGAATGCCACAAAGACATCAATGAGGAGGTCAGTAAGNAACCATGTGAAAATTTTGGAAATCAAACATCTCTTTTTTTTTTCCGTAGTAACACAAAGAATCAATTTTGGATTTTTTTTTTAACAAAAAACAATACACAAATTGAAAAATTACCTTATTTCAATTAGTAACACATAATCGCAAGTTGAATTAGGAAAATAATAACAATTGTGAACATCAAGACAACGAATGTGTAACATCAAATTTTTTTCATCACAATAACATCAACGTTTTTCCACAATAACACAACGAAGCAATTTTCGATTGTTTTTCGATTGAAATTAGAAAAACAAAAATTAATGAAAATTTTTAAAATTAGAATATGCAGAAGATGTTATGAAACCCAAGAATTAACAACAACTTCCCCATAACATCACATACCTCAACCCTAATTCTGAATCTGAAAATGTAGAATATGTATTGAAACCCTAGAATGAACTTCAACTTCTTCAATAAAATTCCACGGCAAACTGGAGAAGCAAATCGAATATGGTATTAACTGAATGGACACTACAAGAATTTAGGATTTTTGCGTCACTTTTTTTTGTAATGGAATATTTACAGTGGCAAACATATTTGTTTTTCAATGGTTCTTGATGCTGATGTTTAAAATGGTATATTTGTAATAGGAAATCATGTTCGTGGCAAAAATTAAATTTTTTTTTAAAAAATTTCTCTTTTTTGTGTTGGTTTTTTTCCTGTTGTAAATGCCCAAACCAAAACGACGTCGTTTTATTAGTTCTAATTACCAAAACAACGTCATTTAATCTTTAAACCATTGATTATTAATAACCCTACTTTCTTTTTCATCCAATTCAGTCACATGCCTCTTCTCTCTTTGCATGTTTCCTGTTTCTCCAACTACAACTCTCAACTCTCTCTCACTCCCTCTAATTCTCTCTCCCTCTATCTCTCTAAAATCGAGCAAGCCCAAGAACAAGCAACCTTTCCAAATCAAAGCCTCTCACTCTGTCCTTCAATTCCAGGGAATTATTCTATTGGAATTATCTCAATGATCAATAACCGTTCCTCATCTGGCGGATAGGTTTTGTTCTTCATTCTTTATCAATTTCTCCACGTGGGTTATCTCTAATTGTTCTCATATTTGATTTTTTGGGTTAGGAGCATGTGAGATCTAAAAAAAAATTGAGAGTGTCAATGAAAATCTTGTTGCTATAAATCTCTATTTCTTTTGTGTTATTGATGTGGCTCCAATTGTTTGTTAAATTGTCCTTGAGATTAAAAAAGTTCAATTATTCAGTTTTTCTATGTTTTGTTATCAAGAAACGTCATTTTGAATCCTTTTACTTGAAAGTGTGTTTCAAAGACAGAGACTCCACTTGGGTCACACACACAGAGCATGAACTCAAACATAACCACTGCCTCCACCGCTTCATTAATCTCCTTGACTAAGTCTCCAAGTACATACTCTAGTAAACCTTTGATTTTGATCCCCTTGCCACACACATCGAGTAGGGAGGTCCATCCCATATGATGTTGTCAATGATCTTAAGGGTGGTTATTGAGTCCCTTTGTTTTGGACTTGGTTTTGATTGCTTTATGTGCATTGAACATTTGAAGACATTTTATTCATCTGATTTAGACCTTTCTACAGTTGTTTTTTTTACAACGAGTGAGGTAACTTAATTTATTGAAATTTTCCATCAAATGAAAGTGGGGACTCAGATATGAGATTGTCATTAAAAAAAAAAGTACATACTCCAGTAAGCTGCCACACACATCCACTTTTTCTCTTTATATGTGAGTGCAGTTATTTATTTCATTCTACCTCTCTAAATCAGATTTTGGTTTAGCTTCATTATGGTTTTGGCACTTCCTCTTACAATTCTCAAACCAATAATTCAAGAATTTGGAGTCGGAGTTCACCTCTATGAAGTAATACTTATACGAAACTGTGAAGACCTCTCTGAACTAGTACTTATTGTTAATTTTGTAATCTAATTTTGTTATTTGTTACTTGTACTATAAGGAATTGGTCTAAACTGGTTCGTTCTCTTATTTTGTGTAAGTTTCATGGCGATAAGATAAGACTAGCAATTTGAGTTTTCACGCATTAATTATGTCATTTACTGGAACTAAAAAGTGGCATATGCTATTTACAATGTTTAATTACTTCTTTATTCAATGCTTTGTTGTGTGCTATTTTGAAACTGAGTCATAAGAGTGGCATGTAACAAGGTCTTTACGACTCTTTTGACGGGTTAGAGGTGATTTGGAGGTTACAAGATTTGGATTGGGCTGTGAATACTTTTATAACTGTAAGCCTCTCTCTCACTTTCTTTCTTTGTACTGTAATTGAATTCTAATAATTTGGATTGGGCTATGACTCTGGGGATGGAAGTTAGGGTTGTGAGTGTATTTATTATTCTTGGGCCATTGTGGAAGGATTATATATGATTCTTGGGTATGAGTGTATTCACTTTATCTCTCATTTTCTTGCATGCATGCCATCAATTTCAATTAAATTGGGTTTGTTGTAAGTTATTGATAAATTCATCCATATTTTACTCACATGTGCATCTTACTATCTTTAATTATACTTCACTCCTAACATGAATATGTTAGTTATTGGGTGCTCATTAAATTTAGTTTTCATGATAACTAAGTTACCTTCATGTGGATGTGTGAAAATAGTTAAGGATAATAGAAATATGGATAAGAGTTAGATTGATTCAACAGAAAGGCTTTCAAGGGCATACTTTAGAGGGGTTGAGGAATTTCTCAAGTTTGCATACATCGATCAAGCGGAAGATGCAACGATTTATTGTTTGTGCAGGTTATGTTTAAATCGTTATTTTGTTAAACGAGAGATTGTGGGAGAACATCTTATTATAAATGGCTTTTCAAGGAAGTACAAGAGTTGGACTAAACATGGGGAAGCCTATGTTTTGAGACATGGTAAGTAGGAAAATGAAACCTTAGATGATTTAGATATTGAGGATGATATAATTGGAATGACACACGAGGCTATTGGAGGGTGAAATTGGAAAGTTTATACTACGAAGCCAAAAAGGTAATCGACGACATAGGGTTTACGCATTAGACGTGGGATGCATGTCCAAACAGTTGCATGTTGTTCAGAAACAACATGAAGGTGATACAATTGATGCGTTCAATGGTAGAAAACCAATAGCTGCAAAACATGTGAGGTATTTTCCCTTGAAGCCACAGCTATAGAGGTTCTTCATGTCATCAAAAACTGCTTCACATATGAGATGACATTTAGGAGGACGGACTAATGACGGTGTATTTAGGCATCCGGCTGAGTCTCTTGCATGGAAGATTTTTGACAAACAATGCCCAATTTTTGCTAGTGATAGTCGCAATGATAAGCTTGGGTTGGCATCTGATGGATTCAATGCGTTCAGGTCAATGAATATAGTTCATTGCACTTGGCTTGTCGTATTAATATCATATAACTTACCGCTATGGATGTGCATGAAACAACCATTTTTTTTTGTGCTTATTGATGGACCAAAAGGGTCTGGTAATAAGATTGATGTCTACTTGCAACCTCTGATTGAGGAATTAAAATGGTGTGCAAACATTTGATACCTCAAGTAGTAACATGTTTCAGCTACACGCGGCCTTACTATGGACAATTAATGATTTTTTTGCATATTCTAACTTGTCAAGGTGAAGTACAAAATGTGAATATGCTTGTCCAATTTGTAACACGAAAACTTGATCTAATTGGTTGACTCATGGTAGAAAGTTTTGTTACATGGGTCATTGCTGATTTTTACCTAGTCAACACAAATTTCGAAAGGATAAAGTGCCTTTTGATGAGAGACGGGAACATGGTCGCAAGCCTACTACGTTATCTAGAACTTAGATATTGTTACAAATACAATCAAAAGATATCTTGACAGAATACAAGTAAGATGACCTTAAGGAAAGGAAGAGGAGAGAAGTAGAGAGGGTAAAAAATGGGGCAAAAATATATAATTGGAAGAAAAAGAGTATCTTCTTTGAATTTTCGTATTGGAGCATAATCTAATTAGACACAATCTTGACATAATGCATATAAAGAAGAATTTTTGCAATAATATATTATGGACATTAATGGGGGTTGCTGGGAAAACCAAGGGCAATTTGAATGCTCGACGTGACTTACAAGAAACGGACATTAGAAGACAATTACATCCCCAAACTAGAGGATCTAGTAAAGAATACTTACCTCCAACAAACTTTACTTTGAGTAAGGATGACAAATAGATATTTTGTAAAATTGCTGAAAGGAGTCAAGGTGTCTGACGGATATGCGTCTAATATTTCGCAATGCGTGCACATGAAAGAACGTAGTATTTGGGGTCTTAAGAGTCATGATAGTCATATTTTGATGCAACAACTGTTGCCTCGAGCAGTCCAAAAATCCATGCCTTAGAATGTGGCTGAATCATTGATCGAATTGAGTAATTTCTATAGACAATTATGTTCGAAGGTGAATACTACAGCTAACTTAGAATATATTCAAGGTTGGATTGTGGTATCATTTTGTCATCTAGAGAAAATTTTCCACCGGGCTTTTTTGACATAATGGAGCACTTGCCTGTACATCTAGCTGAAGAAGTATTGATAGCTGGACCAGTGCAGTTTAGATGGATATACCCCATTGAGAGGCATGCATTTCTTATTTATGCAAAAGGTGTAATATGAATATTATCAAAATACATTATCCATTTTGCATGGATGGATATTTTTATGCACTTATATGCTTATAGGTATCTTCTTACTCTAAAACAATATATGCACAATCAAGCTCATCCTAAAGGCTCAATAGCTAAAGGTTACTTGATGAAGGAGTGCCTGGATTTTTGTGCTATGTATCTTGATGACATGGAAACCATGTCTAACTGACCATTACAGAACTATGATGGTGGTGAAAACTTAGGTCGTCCTTTGGAGGGAGGTCTTCCTTTTCTCCTTAATAACGTGACATGGGCATAGACACATAGATATGTGTTATTCAATACTGACTCAATTTCATCATTTGTGGAGTAAGTTAAATGTCATTTTTGGTGAATTTTGTTATTTATAATTTATATGCGATTTGAGTACTACTTTGTATCTATATAGGGACCACCTTAGAGTCCTTCAACGCCAAATGCTGCATGCAGAGGACCATAACATTTTTCATGTGCACAATGAAACATTCCACATATGGTTTACCGAGCATGTATGTATCACATATGACAAATCGTATGCCACATTTGTTAACATGCATATGTATAACTTTATTGTTAATGCTTTGTTAATATATTAAAAATAGGTTCAAACTTTGTGAAGGTCAGATAGCGTCTAGTGTGCAGATGAAATCAATACATTAGTTGAAGGTCCTTATCACACAGCAAGGAGATTTAATTCATATACTATCAACGGATTTCGTTTTCGAGTCAAGAGCATGGATAAACGCCAAAGTACACAAAGTAGTGGTGTTACTTTAAAGGCAAGTAATGTAAGTTATGCTAGTGAGAAAGACAAAAACCCTCATGTAGGGCCATATCTTACTATGGAGTATTAACAGACATTGTTGAAGTTCCATATACTAATGACATAAAATATGTTTTGTTTAAGTGTGATTGGATTGATAAAAATTTGGGAAAGAAAGAAGATGAATATAGATTCACATTGGTGAACTTCAACAATTTGTTGTATAGAACTGATCGATTGACTGATGAATCATTCATCTTGGCATCCTAAGAAGAGCAAATTTGATATACACTAAATCCTGTGGAACCTAATTGGCATGTTGCTGTGAAGATGTCCCCGAGGGATTTATTTGACATGCAACATAAAGACCCCCAAGTTGAGCCATATATCAATCAACAATTGAATGAAGATGTGGTTCTCCGCGATGAGGATGTTGGTTGGGTGAGACAAGGAGTAAAAGGAGTAACTGTTGACTCGGATGTTGTTGTAATGGAGGAAGATGACATGGTTGATCTTGATAATAGTTGAATATTTATTAACATGTCATTGATGTTATATTTTTTATTTGAGTTAGTAGTTGTGTATAGAGACATTACTATTGTTTTCTATCTTTACTTATATTAGTACTTTCTTGAGATGTTATGGTTGCATATTATTTTTTTGCACAAAAATTACTTATGCTTATTTTGTATTCAACAAATATGATGATGTTATATAAAGACAAATTTATCATGCAATCAAAGAGGAAGGTATGCCATTTGACCATGGTAGCCTACTGGTCAGGCTGTTACTAATGCTCCTACCCAATCAAATGGAGAAAGTATGTATGCAGTTTATTTATTTGTAAATTTCCATTATGTGGATGGATATTACCTTATTATTTTTTATGTTCACAACAAATTATAAATAGGTCATGGCACAAGAGACACATCAGCGATCACCAGGCATTGTCGAGGATTAGCAGTGGGTGGTAGGACTTGGGGTACTAATAAAAAGATGGAACTTCAATTTAGTCATAAGTGACAACCAATTGGACCATTAGCTATCAAGTTCAAGTCAGAATTGGGCATTTTGGTTCACAATGGCCATCGACTACCACTCAACTATCTTTCTTGGAGATATATATCTGAAGATACAAAAGATTGGCTTTGGAAAGATGTGCAAGTATAATGAATTGTGCTTTCATCGCTAAATGAATTTTTTTAGTTGTATGCAGCTGTCCAAATTGCCAACTGCTATGTGCTTCATGCAATAAATTTCATAAATTGGTATCATATATTTTATTTAGAATTTCTCTCTTATAAACAAGTTACTTGACATTGTATTTTGTTCCAACTTGGGGTGAAATCGTGATACTAGGATAACACTAATCCTCATCCAGAGTTTAGAAAGGTCTATTTGAAGATTTGTGGAAAAATTTGGAAGGACTGGAAAGCTAAGCTGAAGGCGCAATATTATGATAGTGCTACTATAGACGAAGAGCGTTTGTTAAGAATAGGGGTGTTAATCAAGCCAAGCTCGACGAGCATCACCATGCTCAGGCTTGGCTTGACATTTTGAGAAGCTGCTCAAGCTCGGCTTGAGCTCGAACATCAAGCTTATTTTTTAGCTCGAGCTCGGCTTGACAAAAAAATGAAAAGTTCAAGCTTGACTTGATTAGGCTTGTTTGCTGTTAACAAGCTCAAATTCGAGCTCTAGCTCGTATAAAGCTTGATCCAAAAATTCAAATTCAAGCTTGCATACAGGCTTGAATTTTAACACTAGAAAAATGCACATGCATTGATGCACCCAACACACACTGATGCACATCACCAACTAGAAAAATTGTTCATAAACAACTAATTAAACAACCAACCACATGCACTGTCAAGTGCCAAGTGCCAACAAAAAAATTACAANAAATTCAACACTAGAAAAATGCACATGCATTGATGCACCCAACACACACTGATGCACATCACCAACTAGAAAAATTGTTCATAAACAACTAATTAAACAACCAACCACATGCACTGTCAAGTGCCAAGTGCCAACAAAAAAATTACAAAAGAAACTGTCAAGTGCCAACAAAAAAACAACAAGTTTCACAACAAAACAGCCAAGTGCCCTCGTAGTAGATCCTGCAATGAAAAAACCATAACCAAGAATTAGTATTTTTTTGCCATACAAATTAAAGGCAAGACAAGAATTATTTTGTTATTGATACCTTAAAAAAAATGATTCAAAAGCTATTTTCCTCAAGGCTATCTCCATTCATAAACTCATTCTCTTCAACAACCTGTAAATAAGACACCAACAATGAAATTCATAGTGATTGAAACAAAATGAAACACAAGGTAAAAAAATCCTTACAATATTCGATTCATGGATTCCAAAATCGTTACGCAACCAATCTCTGGTACATATCAAAGCTTCAACTGTCTCAGGCTTCAAGGAGCTTCGATATTTATCAAGAACTCTTCCTCCGGCACTAAAATTAGATTTCGAAGCAACTGAAGTAATGGGAATAGATAGTATGTCCCATGCCATCTTTGACAGGTTTCTAAACTTAAGAGTGTTTGCCTTCCACCAATTCAAGGCATCAAAATCCTCAATGTCGTCTTCATCATGAATATAAATGCCTCCTTCCAAATAAATTTCAAGCTTAGACTTGTATGGTTGAACAACGTCCAACTGTTTGGCCCATAGATCAAATTCATTCACACACTTTGCCTTTCCCTTGACGTTGTTGGTGCCACCAACATTTCTACTTTCACACGAAGTTTTTGGTTGTACATCTTTAGACACATAATCCTTGCAGAGATCATACAAGGAATTACGAACAACATCTATATAATGCACTACTTCATCCAGTGAATAAATTTTGGGAAAACAAAACTCAATAAGTCTCATTTTATATCTAGGATCTAGGACTGTTGCAATTGCCATCAACAAGTTACAATCTCCCCAATACTTGTCAAACTTTTCAGTCATTCTAGTAGTCATGCGTCTCATGTAGTCTCTACTATCAAATTCATGCTCATTCAAAATCTTTCTAATTTTCCAAATTTCACAAAGAAATAAATTTGAAGTTGGGTAAGAGGAACCCGAGAATAGCTATGTGACATCGTTAAATATTTCTAAAAATTTGCATACCTCTTCAGCTCTTGACCAATCTTCCTCAGTTGGCAACCATTGATAGTTGTTATCTCTTTCTTTGTACCTTGGAAACACTTCTTTAAACATAAATGCAGATTCTAACATTTCATATGTTGAGTTCCACCGAGTAGGCACATCAAGAATAAATCTCCTAGTTGTTGGCAATTGCAATTGTTTTACAATATCATTGAATTTATCAAGTCTCAAAGGAGACATCTTCAAGTATTTCACACTCTCACGTATGTTTTCAATTACATCTCTTATCTCACCCAAGCCATCTTGTACCATTAGATTCAAAACATGTGCACAACACCGAACATGAAATATTATACCATTGAAATAAAGCCTACCTTGTAACGCCCCAAAAACCCCCTTGGGTGACATTACATTCTAAAAACCATTCACCGCATGAGAGCATTAAGTAAATCCATCACGACGAAAGTTTCATTCATCCACCATTCATATTTTAACAAAATTTGGGCAGAGTCTCCTCTGTTCGGGGAGCTCTACCCAAAACACAACCTGTGCAATTCTACTGTAATGACCACACCGGGTCCATTTAACTACCATAAAATCAATCCATCCAATTTACATGTTATCCCAAAAGAATAGGCCAAGTTATGGCCTTTACATTCCCACAAAAGTACTATAATACACAGCGGAATTTATAAAATAAAAACTAGGCTATACAATTCTCCCAAAAGATTATCCAAGTCTATAACAAAAGAAAGGGGGGTCGCTCTAAGCATCCACCTCGGGATCCACGCTCCTTTCTATCGGAGTCTCCAAATATGTCGGCCCCTCGACTCCCAGCTCCTCGTCAAAGGCAAAATCTGAAAGGTGGGGAAGTAGGGGGTGAGCACAAGGCTCTGTAGGAGGATCCTTCCAAACCCATTCAAGGTTTTGAAATCAAGTAAAACAGGTAGGTCACGTTTCGCACATACATATAAATGAATTTTAAAGTAAAGTAAGGACATTTTAAAGGAGATCTCAAGTTTGTACAATAATAAGGACTTGAACGAGAATAAAATCACGTTTAATTGACAAACAATTTCCAACATAATCCACTCCACCATACACCATTTCCACAAGGTATCGCGGCATCCCATACTACCCGAAACTCTTGGAAAAATAATATTTGGTACAATGAACAAAAATTTCTATTTGGTACCACTCAAGTAGGTTGTCGCTTCTCATGAATCTACCCGACGATTCTACCTCGTTCACCCATTTCCACTAACAATCACAGATCAATTTAGGAAGGGCATGTACCGTCTCATACGGCCTTGAAGAGATCCTTCTAAGGTGTCTAGTATACTAACCCTTTTCCCCGGTATCTGTGAACAATAGTGGTCACTNTATACCATTGAAATAAAGCCTACCTTGTAACGCCCCAAAAACCCCCTTGGATGACATTACATTCTAAAAACCATTCACCGCATGAGAGCATTAAGTAAATCCATCACGACGAAAGTTTCATTCATCCACCATTCATATTTTAAGAAAATTTGGGCAGAGTCTCCTCTGTTCGGGGAGCTTTACCCAAAACACAACCTGTGCAATTCTACTGTAATGATCACACCGGGTCCATTTANCTAAGTCTCTCACAACACCATACACAAGAGTGACATACCAACAATATACTCAACCTTATATACAAGCAAATTCCATGATGTTTCCCCAAATTTTCACAAGCAAGATACATAATAGAACAATTTAAGAAAATATACCCATTTCGCAAATCATATAACAAGAGACAAGTTTAAAGGAAATAAGCATGAGATCATCAATACAATCATTTTACTACCCAACACAAAGTTCTAGAATTTTCGANGACGGCCCCTCAACTCCCAGCTCCTCATCAAAGGTAAAATCTGAAAGATGGGGAAGTAGGGGGGTGAGCACAAGGCTCTGTAGGAGGATCCTTCCAAACCCATTCAAGGTTTTGAAATCAAGTAAAACAGGTAGGTCACGTTTCGCACATACATATAAATGAATTTTAAAGTAAAGTAAGGACATTTTAAAGGAGATCTCAAGTTTGTACAATAATAAGGACTTGAACGAGAATAAAACCACGTTTAATTGACAAACAATTTCCAACATAATCCACTCCACCATACACCATTTCCACAAGGTATCGCGGCATCCCATACTACCCGAAACTCTTGGAAAAATAATATTTGGTACAATGAACAAAAATTTCTATTTGGTACCACTCAAGTAGGTTGTCGCTTCTCATGAATCTACCCGACGATTCTACCTCGTTCACCCATTTCCACTAACAATCACAGACCAATTTAGGAAGGGCATGTACCGTCTCATACGGCCTTGACGAGATCCTTCCAAGGTGTCTAGTATACTAACCCTTTTCCCCGGTATCCGTGAACAATAGTGGTCACTGTCACCACAGTGATCCACTACGAGCATTAGGCAACCATCTCACCCCCCATTGGGATAGACTAACCTCTAATGCTCTACGGCAGTTTTCGAAGGTAATCCAAGTCCCTCACAACACCATACACAAGAGTGACATACCAACAATATACTCAACCTCATATACAAGCAAATTCCATGATGTTTCCCCAAATTTTCACAAGCAAGATACATAATAGAACAATTTAAGAAAATATACCCATTTCGCAAATCATATAACAAGAGACAAGTTTAAAGGAAATAAGCATGAGATCATCAATACAATCATTTTACTACCCAACACAAAGTTCTAGAATTTTCGAAATCAAGATGATGTGAAGATATAGAGAAAAATCCATATTTCCCCCAAAAACTAGAGTTTGATGGATTTCCAACCATCATTTTGTTCAAATCATGGGAATGTTTGTAAACATACCAAGGAACAAGGAACCCATAACAAATACATACTATTAAGAGCCAAATTCTACATGTATAATAACCCTAACATCAATGGACAAGGATGGAAGAAAACCCTACCTCAATGTTCTTAAAAACCTAGGTTTAGTGTGAAGAAGATGAAGATTTGATCTTCTTTGAAGTATAGATCTCCTCTTGATCTTGTGTTTTATCCTTCTCTCTTCCTCTAGAGTCCTAAGAGAAGTGGGTTGAGAGTGGAATGAGAGAAATGAGAGTAAAGGCTGAAATCTGTGTTTTTAAACACAGAAATCCCGATTTTTTTTTTCTTTTACTGTTCATGGGCTGCTTCGATATTACTTCGTTATCGGGGCATAACTCTCTCATCCGAGCTCCGATTGAGATGATTCAAGATGCTATGGAAAGCTAAGAAAGAACTCTACAACTTTCATGTTTTGAGTTTTAAGAGATATTGACTACATCAAGGTCTAAATTGGGCTTGAAGTTGCAGCCAGTGCACAGTTCACGTGCACTGTTCACTATTTCATCCCTTTTTCCATGTCCAATCTACCAAATTCAAACACACATCGCTACACCTATCCCCATTTTTACAACAATTATTTAATATATATCTATATGCATATATATAAAATAAAATGCGGAGTGTTACAATACACCCCCCTTAAAGAAAGTTTCGTCCTCGAAACTTACCTCAAGTATCGAACAAATATGGATATTTCTCTCCCATCTCCCACTCCGGTTCCCAAGTTGTTTCCTCTACGCCATGATGTTGCCACAGGACTTTCACCAGTTGGATTACCTTGTTGCGAAGCACTTTCTCCTGGATATCAAGAATCTTCACCGGCTGCTCTTCATAGGTGACTCCATCTTGCACTTCAATATCCTCCAAATCCACGACATGCGACGTATCTGGTTGACACTTCCTCAACATCGAAACGTGGAACACGTCATGAACTCCTGACAA
>CAUOFW020007168.1:1002600-1072877 GCA_963454935.2 Ilex paraguariensis | reverse complement strand
AGTGCCACAAGCTTCTCTCTGATGGTCGGTCTCAAACCCTGCTCGAAGCGCTTGGCCCTCCTATCCTCGGTGGATATGAACTCTGAAGCATAACGGGATAGCTCATCGAACCTCCTCTCATACTCAGCCACGGTCATACTGCCCTGCCGCAAGGCTAGAAAGTCTGCACTCATCTTATCTCTGACAGACTCTGGAAAATACTTGTCGTTGAAGCTTTGCTCAAACTCCTCCCAAGTGAGCGTATTAGTGTCCCTCCTTTTCTTCACTGACTCCCACCAGTAATCGGCCTCCCCTTCCAACAAATAGGTAGCCAAGCCAACCCGAAGGTCCCGGCGATCCCCATACCATCACAAATTTTTTTCACCCGGCGGATCCATCTATCCGCATCTAAGGGATTGGAGCTCCCTTGGAAGGTGGGTGGGTGTTGCCGTAGAAATTCTCGAAGAGCCACCATCCTTCGGTTTTCATCGCCGTTGCCCGGTACTTGGACTAAAGGACGAACTCCACCGTTGTGGTGGTTGTTCCCACTAGGTTGTTACATTAGGGTGGTGAGTTCCCTTAAACATTGGTAAATACCCTGTATGGCGTCGAGAGGTGGTGGAGGTGGTGGAGGTGGTGGATTTGCTTGACCACCACGCCCACGACCACGCCCACGTCCACGTCCATGTACCCGTTCACCGTCCATCCTGCATATCAATTCACAATTTAGTTTCATTGATGTACAAGACATCCTAAATATCACTTTAATCTACAGCATATGGTTCATATAAAATTAGACCAACAATTTCCTTCAACTTAATCCTACTTCCCGAGTGGTAATCCATAACCTACAGCTCTCATGTAAGACCTAAAGCCTAGGCTTTGATACCAAATCTGTAACGCCCCAAAAACCCCCTTGGATGACATTACATTATAAAAATCATTCACCGCATGAGAGCATTAAGTAAATCCATCACGACGAAAGTTTCATTCATCTACCATTCATATTTTAAGAAAATTTGGGCAGAGTCTCCTCTGTTCGGGGAGCTCTACCCAAAACACAACCTGTGCAATTCTACTGTAATGATCACACCGGTCCATTTAACTACCATAAAATCAATCCATCCAATTTACATGTTATCACAAAAGAATAGGCCAAGTTATGGCCTTTACATTCCCACAAAAGTACTATAATACACAACGGAATTTATAAAATAAAAACTAGGCTATACAATTCTCCCAAAAGATTATCCAAGTCTATAACAAAAGAAAGGGGGGTCGCTCTAAGCATCCACCTCGGGATCCACGCTCCCTTCTATCGGAGTCTCCAAATATGTCGGCCCCTCGACTCCCAGCTCCTCGTCCAAAGGCAAAATCTGAAAGATGGGGAAGTAGGGGGTGAGCACAAGGCTCTGTAGGAGGATCCTTCCAAACCCATTCAAGGTTTTGAAATCAAGTAAAACAGGTAGGTCACGTTTCGCACATACATATAAATGAATTTTAAAGTAAAGTAAGGACATTTTAAAGGAGATCTCAAGTTTGTACAATAATAAGGACTTGAACGAGAATAAAACCACGTTTAATTGACAAACAATTTCCAACATAATCCACTCCACCATACACCATTTCCACAAGGTATCGCGGCATCCCATACTACCCGAAACTCTTGGAAAAATAATATTTGGTACAATGAACAAAAATTTCTATTTGGTACCACTCAAGTAGGTTGTCGCTTCTCATGAATCTACCCGACGATTCTACCTCGTTCACCCATTTCCACTAACAATCACAGACCAATTTAGGAAGGGCATGTACCGTCTCATACGGCCTTGACGAGATCCTTCCAAGGTGTCTAGTATACTAACCCTTTTCCCCGGTATCCGTGAACAATAGTGGTCACTGTCACCACAGTGATCCACTACGAGCATTAGGCAACCATCTCACCCCCCATTGGGATAGACTAACCTCTAATGCTCTACGGCAGTTTTCGAAGGTAATCCAAGTCCCTCACAACACCATACACAAGAGTGACATACCAACAATATACTCAACCTCATATACAAGCAAATTCCATGATGTTTCCCCAAATTTTCACAAGCAAGATACATAATAGAACAATTTAAGAAAATATACCCATTTCGCAAATCATATAACAAGAGACAAGTTTAAAGGAAATAAGCATGAGATCATCAATACAATCATTTTACTACCCAACACAAAGTTCTAGAATTTTTGAAATCAAGATGATGTGAAGATATAGAGAAAAATCCATATTTCCCCCAAAAACTAGAGTTTGATGGATTTCCAACCATCATTTTGTTCAAATCATGGGAATGTTTGTAAACATACCAAGGAACAAGAAACCCATAACAAATACATACTATTAAGAGCCAAATTCTACATGTATAATAACCCTAACATCAATGGACAAGGATGGAAGAAAACCCTACCTCAATGTTCTTAAAAACCTAGGTTTAGTGTGAAGAAGATGAAGATTTGATCTTCTTTGAAGTATAGATCTCCTCTTGATCTTGTGTTTTATCCTTCTCTCTTCCTCTAGAGTCCTAAGAAAAGTGGGTTGAGAGTGGAATGAGAGAAATGAGAGTAAAGGCTGAAATCTGTGTTTTTAAACACAGAAATCCCGAAATATTTTTTTTCTTTAACTGTTCATGGGCTGCTTCAATATTACTTCGTTATTGGGGCATAACTCTCTCATCCGAGCTCCGATTGAAATGATTCAAGATGCTATGGAAAGCTAAGAAAGAACTCTACAACTTTCATGTTTTGAGTTTTAAGAGATATTGACTACATCAAGGTCTAAATTGGGCTTGAAGTTGCAGCCAGTGCACAGTTCACGTGCACTGTTCACTATTTCATCCCTTTTTCCATTTCCAATCTACCAAATTCAAACACGCATCGCTACACCTATCCCCATTTTTACAAAAATTATTTAATATATATCTATATGCATATATATAAAATAAAATGCGGAGTGTTACATACCTTTAACAGAAAAATTATCTTTCAAATTTCTCACCGCTAAATCATTTGTGGATGCATTGTCTAGAGTAATGGTAGACACCTTATCCTCAATCCCCCAATCAGTTACACTTGTAAATACAATCAATAATCACAAAACCTATGTGTGGAGGTGCCAAGCAACAAAAATTCAAGATACGTTTTTTTAAGTTTCACTTTGCATCCAAAAAGTGTGCGGTAAGACACAAGTACCCAATTGTTTGATTGGAAGTCCATAAGTCGGTCATCAAGCTAACTCGGTTAACAGTACAAAACATTATCTTCAATTTCATTTTTTCACTCTCATATATTTTCAAGCAATCATTTTTTATGGTTAAACGTGGGTTAAGAGATTTAAGAAGCATCTCAAATAGTTCATGTTCAATCATCCTAAAAGGATACTCATGCACTATAATCATTTTTGCTAAAATTTCTCTTACCTTCTCCTTGTCAAACTTATAAGTTGCCAACCCACCACCTATAGACCCATCGAAACCAGCTGACGAAAGAGACAATAATTGTTGAGTGGGTCCTTTCTTTTGGCCAGAACCAAAAACTTGACGAATTGGACAAGTCAATAAGTGCCTTCTCAGATGAGTTGTGGGAGCATCTCGACCCAAAGAAAGACTTTTTTTACAATGGTTACACTTGGCCTTTCTTATTCCATTTTCATATATTGTCTCCAAATCATCCCAAACTTTCGAGGTCTTCCTCCTGGATTTTTTTTGGAGTGGTTCATTTTCAAAAGGCCCTTCGATTGTAGCAGCATCATTAACGTTGGCTTCTTGATTTCCACCAACATTTACAGTACTAGGGGCCACATAATCAGATGCCATCTGAATTATCATATGAAATTAGAGATAAAGTAGCATATGAAACTCTCAACAAAAAAACACAATTCAACACTAGGCATATCTAGACAAAAAACACAGTTCAACACTAGCCAACAAAAAACATATAAAATAGCATCTCAATTTACAGTACATGTATATTTCTATAAACAAACGTTTTATGGCGTGCAACCAAATCATGTGAGCATTGTAAGCATACTACCTGCTTGTGCTGATCTTAATGCTTTGCAATTTGGAAAATAGGTACATGGGGTTTCTATAAAAATGGCGTATTATTCACATACAAATGTCCAACTTGTAAATGTATATGCAAAACATAGGAATTTTGAGTCCTCAATTCGGATTTTTAATGGGATTTCAAAGAAGGATATTATTTCTTGGAGGAGTATTATTCATGTGTGTATTAAAAATGAGTGCCCCCAAATGGCACTGAATTTGTTTGCTGAAAATGATTCATGGGTGTATTGAAAATCGGGGAAGTAATTGGAGCATCTTTACAAGGAGAAAAACTTAAGTTTGAACTGGGATCTCATTGCCTTGTTTTGAAATGTGGGTTTTTGGCTTTTGTTTCCACAGCGACTGCGCTTCTTCAAATGTATGCAAAATTAGTGAAGTTGGGTCAGCCAAAATTTTATTTAATCAAATAAAATGAAGTGTTAGTCGCATCAAGCAGCAGACGAGAAATGGGTTGTACATGTCTACCTGATCTTGGGTTGAGAGATGGACGAGAGAGATTTCACAAAGAATCACAAGCGAATCACCGAAGCATATGAAGAATCACCAAAGCAATAGAGAATCACCGAAGCATATGAAGAATCACCGAAGCATTGCATTGTGGTAGACGAGAGATGGAGTTGAGGCTTCACTGCTTCGGGCTTCGGAGAATGGCGCTTCTTCAGATTTGGGTTTGGGGTGTATTAGGGTTAGACAGGTAGAGATATATCATGTCCTTGCCGTTGGATCTCTTTGGAATGGACAGCTATAATTGGACCACTAGAAAATCATAGTAAAAATAGGTTAAAAAATATCAAGCTTGTCAAGCAGCTCGAATTCGAGCTCGAGCTCGACTCGTTTATAATCAAGCCTAAAATTGTGTTCATACTTGGTTTGGTTACAATATTTGAATGATCTCGAGCTCGAGCTCGAGTAGCTTAGTTCGATTAACAGCCCTAGTTAAGAGTCCCTGATCGAGTGGGGGTGGTACCTGAGCAATGGCGTATACTTGTGTAATATTGGGGTACTGATGAAGTAAAGGTATGTGCACATATTAGTTTTTATTATTGACAAATATTGAAATAATAAGACTTATTTTTATATTATTAATGTTATAGGGAATATCAAAGTGAAATTCAAAAAATCGTGCATTGAGAGGCCCGACACATAGGACATGACGAACATTCTTTCTTAATGTTCAGATGAATGTAAGTTGTTATGGAAAATAATAATTATTGGCATGTTGCTGTTTTTCTATTTTAACTTACAATTAAAATATGTATTTTTAACTGAGAATTCAAATGGAAAATAATGGAGAGAATACAAACAAAATAAGTGTGTTCCGTCAAAACACACACAAAGAATGACGCTCCATGTGACGAGGAGACGACAAGTTATATGGTATGTACAAATTTCTAGTACGATTCTATTGCAACTTAACTAGATATGCTCATGTTGCCACATGGTAGGAGGAATTCACACGACTCTCTAAGGTGCCAAAGATGGAACAGACTCCAGATATTCGGGATAGGGTATTCCATGACGTAGTTGGAGAGGATGGTCACGGCTATGTGCGGACTTATGGTTCAGGAGTCGTGTGAAGTGATGTATATGGCCAAGCCTGCACTTCATCTCAAGTATCTACAGACTTGGAAAGAAAGAGGATGCGACAAGAGCTACAAGAAGAGTTAAGAGAAGAGTTTTGAGAAGAAATTAATGATATGCGTCAACAACTTGCTTTGATACGTTCTTGCTAGGAGGAGGGTGGACGCTCTGGGGTTGGACCGGTGGAGTATAGTGAATTGTTGATATTATTGTTTCAATAACTTATTAATTTCCAAAATGTGTTGCTTAATATGTCCTAAAAAATGTCGTAGATTTCAGATGCATCTAGTATTCATAGGCCACTCAGAGAGCGACACGAAGATGGACGTACACCATCTACACAAGTGCAACATGAGTTACCAACACCCTCACCATGTCCATGGCCTTTTGAAGAGATTTGTAGAAAATATCTTAGTTTTTCAATTTGCAACATATTTTTCCACATTGGCAATATGCATGTTCTTGATCCATTTTCCATGAAAATGGGCATACATACTCTTCGGTGATTGAAAAATGTAAGAAAGTATGTGATCTCGATACGATCCCCGGTAAGAGAATTCGCCTAAAAACTAGAATACTAACTAATGTAGTTTTGACATTGCTATATTTATACTGACTAATGTAGTGTTGACCTTTTTTTTGTAGATACGTGTTGTTAGGGTGAAAAAGAGAAAACATGCACCAAGTTTGAAGAATAATGAGGTAAGTGTATGTATATGGTAAACATAGTGTATGACAATGTGTGATACATAGATTTACAATTGTAATTTTTTTTAATTGTATTTGTTTTGGCCACTAAAGTTGTTAACACTTATGGTTGTAGGTTCATACAAAAGTAGACCTGCTTAATTCCCATTTATCAAGGCAAGTAGAGGCAAAGGGGGTCCTTGTTAGTGTGGACCCATCGAAAGAAGTAGAGAGAGTACCATTGGGACCTGATTTTTCAAACGTATTTACTGAGGAAGCAATATTGCATAATACTTATTTGATAAAACCCTTTCCTGGTGTAATTACTGTTGGGAAGACTGTGGAAAAAAGTGTTGTCTGACCATCTAGTGATGTATGTTTTATTTTAATTAATATGTATATAATTACCAACCAAACATATTATTGACAATAAAAACACAAATAGTATCTTTTGCAGTTGCTATCAAATGAGTAAATAACGCAGAAAGTAGATGACGCATGGGTAGAGAGTACATATTGTGCATGATTATGCATTGATTCTTTCATTATGTAGTTTGAAATATTTTATTTTTACAATTTTGGATGCTATTTACTTATAGTGAATAAATTTTTATTTTTAAATTTAGATACTTTTGTTTTGAGAGATGTGCCTTATTATTTTAATCAAATGATATTATGAATAATATATTGGATATGTAAACAGGTATAGAAAAACACGTGAAAGAGAAAATTAGGTTTTAAAAAAAAATTATTTATGAAAGCAAGTTGATGACGCAATAACGTCAAAAGAGTAATGTCATTTTTTTTTTTTGCATCGGCCTTCTGCCGTGGCAAATAATATCTTTTGCGATGGTTAAAAACCATCATAAATGGGTTTGTTGAGACTATCCCCTACTATGGCTAATAATCTCATTTGCAAAGGATTAAAACTTTTGTAAATGGGTTTGCTGCGATGGTCCCCTACTATGGCAAATAGTATCTTTTGCGACAAATTTTAACCACTGCAAACGGGGTTTTTTGCGACGGTCCCCAACTGTGAATAATAATACCTTTTGCGACAGATTAAAACCATCGCACATGGGGTTTTTTGCGATAGAAAATTACTGATGCAAAACAAAAAATGTCGAATCTAAGATTTTTTTGCGACAACGCATTTTCATCAGGTTTTGCCAATGCAAAAACTTTTGTGACAGTTAATTGCCGATGTAAAATCTTTTGCATCACCTATTGTTTGTCACCCCCAATTTGTCAACTCAAAAGATCACGTTGCCATCGCAAAAACTATTTGGGATGACAACATGATCTTTTAAGTCGGCAAATTGCTAATGCGAAAAACTCATTTTCTTGTAGTGGGATTCAATTTAAAATTTGAATTTGAACGATTTTTGAAAAATTTTGGTTACATATTTGTCGGAGAAGGCAATATCGTGGTAGGAAAAAATTTTGCCAGATTTGTAGGTGTTGCCGAATTTGAAGGCGCTCGTTGTTGGAGGAGTCAATTGTTTCCATTTGTGAAAAGGGTTTCCTTAAACGTCATCTACTTCACTTCTAAGTGAAAGGGACAATATGTTAAAATTGACAAAATACAGACTTCATAACAAATAAGTTTCTTTGCTGGACTTATCTCTAAATAAGTCCATATAGAGGGACCGACCTCCAAATTTTCCTAAAATTAAACATGTTCTCACATTAAATTGGGCTGAACTTAAAATTCATAAGCCCAAGCAAAATAAAGTCAATCCAAACAAAATAAAACCCAAACTAAGTGGAGCAAAAATTCATGTCCCTAGTCAAATGATTGGTGTGAGGATAGTTATGCCAACTAGTGGAAGAATGATGTGTTTCTCCACCTAAATAGCATATTGATGGCTGACTTTATTAGCCGATGAGTCTAAAAATTTTAAACTCAAAGCATATGTTGCATTCTCAAAGTAAGATAAAGTCTTTTCTAAAGAGCTTAAATTGCTCCCTTATCTTTAGAAACGGGATGGTTCAAATGACATTTCATAAACTCATGATCAATCAACTCAAAAATGTTAAAGATCATGGGACTCTCCTTGTGGTTTAACATGTTGGGACTCGCACACTCATTTTGACTTTTCGGTATTACCTATATATGGATAGCATTAATTAAACTAAACTCTATAACATCCTTACAATCAACATGAATTATAATTTCAAGTTGATCAAACTAAAAAATATTAAAAATTGAATCAAAATGTAATTCGAGACTTGTTTACATATTTTAATATAAGAATATTAAAAAATAATAATGTCTATAATTGAAGCCCAAACTAAAATTAAATAGGGTCATTTGGAAGCCGATACACTAAATTAGAAATAATTGTAAAAAAATATACAGAAAAAAATGTGTTGTAAAGAAGTACACTACTGAGATACAAAGATTTAACTGCCCATTTTCTAAAATTTACTTTCCTAAAAACGATTTTAGCAATGTATCTTAATATTAATTAGGTACACAATAATAAGGTTTAACCGTTAAATTTTAGGAACATTACTTTCGTAAAAACAGTTTTAGGAATATATCTTAAAATTAATTAGATACACAGTGATAAGATTTAATCGCTAGATTTTAGGAACATTAATTCGCAAAACGTTTCATCGTTGGAAAACGGTTACCGCTTCTTCTTTCTATCCAAAAACTGCTTCATCTTCCTTGGCGAGAAACCTTAAATCGTTTCGTGAACATCTACAAGGTTTTGTTTTTGAAAGGAAAATCCTACTGATCCACCATTGTAGATGTAAATTTGTTTGTGTTTCTTACATAGTGTAACAAAAACAGTGTTATAGTGCAACACTATAACACAAACAGTGTTCAGTAGTTTTGTGGATATGATAACAAATTCAAAACAGAGCTGAACTGTTACAATGAAATTATATACAAATATATGTTTGACAAAATGTAACAGTACAGTGTTTTGTATAAGTAAATTTTTATGTTGTTATTGTTACATTGTAAACGCATATACAAAATGAACTTTGGTTATGGTGTTCGCATATAAAAAAATATACATATATAATCACCTTTAAAATGACAAACATAAATCTAATGGAGTCATGAATTCAAACCTTGTAATGGCTTCGATTGAATAATAAAGATGAAATAATGTTTTGGACTTGCACTGATAAATTGCTTCCAGGTCGAAGAAGAAGAATACAACAAATGATACTATTGTAAAATTTAAAATTCAAACCAATTGATTTATCCTCAAAATAAACGAAAGAATTAAATCTTCCATTAAATTAGAAGATTTTTAATGCATAAATATAATTTTAAAAAAATATTTTCCAAAAATAATTGCATGATTTAAGGGAGGGCACAAATGTCAAAGGAAAATCCGAAAATTTCAAATTATGTATTTGTACACAATTAAGATCTAAAATTAAGAACTTATTTATTTTACATTTTTTTCTGTGTATTTTTTTACAATTAAACTCAATTTAATGTACCCCTTTCAATTTATCAAATTAAATAAGTTCTCAAATTCATTTGGAATGTACTTAAAATCCATAAGCCCAAAAAAAGCCAAAACAAAATAAGGTCCAAATAACATAAGCCCAAACATAAAAGCCCTATCCATAAAACCAATAAAAATTGAACAAAATTAGAGTGAACCTAAGTCCAAGTTCATTAAAGCCAAAGTAAAACAAAGTCCACATAGGAGTATTTATGTAAAATGCCATCTTACTCACAACTCAAGAAATAAAAGCCTAGGGGAGGAGAATAGGAGGAGGCTAAGAAAATAGAAGACCAACAGTGGAGTCCTGCAAATCCATCTTTGTGGAGAAGGGTACATCGACTGGTCCTTCGTGAGATCTCAAGCCGATCAGCACAAAAATTGACGACAACATCCACCAAAATCAATTCCAAATCAAAGATCATAAAATATACCAACTTAGCCCTTGTCTTCAAATCAATTGAGAATCAAAGCACTGTACATATGAGAAACACACAAAAGAGAGTCAAATTCACTTTGTAATCATAGAGCCATTGTAACTTGACAATTTTTTTGTGCAACACACGAAATTTGTCGTTACTGTACCAACCATATCAGTTTTCCTTTGTGTATACATATGAAATCAAATTATATATAAATAGGCACATAAAAAAATGGCCCTTAAAAACCAACGACTCTTATATGTAATGCTCATTACAAAATTGGACCTCATTGTTGGTTAGGCCCAACGATACCTTCCGAGGTAATCCATTGAGACAATCCAACTCTCAATTAAATTTAACGACCTAGTAATTTCTAGGCACGACTCACAAACTCGACACAAAATTAACTAGTTTCGTTTTGGCCTTTGCTTAACAACATGGATTTACCAGAATGGTTGAGTTATTCACCAAGTTCCGATCAACAGTAAACTATGGATTTTGTACATGAGAATCAAGTCTGGACGAGGCTCATTAACAAACTATTTTCTTTGATGAGGAGGAACAAACCAGACCAAATTTAATGTCATGCAAATGACTGTAATTTAATTGTTGAGGTTGAATGGAATCTTTGCATATTTCTCTAATGTTAAACTCTTGTAGGGTTCGAACCATAGTTTTCCCGTAATTGCATAAAAAACTTGAGTTCTTTTTGGATTTTTTACAACTTCAGTATTGTCATCATGTCGTAGTTTCAGACCGTTGTCACGTTTAAGTTCTTTACATGTACATATAATTACAGCTTTGATCACTTCTGATCTTTCTAAAGACATTTAGGGTACTGCTTCTTCAATTATAACAAGAATAACGCCACCAATATGAACATATTAACGATTACTAGCTCCTATGATTTGAATATACATCAATTCTCGAACCCCGCTATTATTTGCTACATTCAAATGGGTCTCCATTGGCAAACTATCATCTGTGACGATTTGAATAATCCAAGTTCAAATTCGTTTTGCATTGCCACACTTAAAATGAAGAAGGAAAAAAAAAAAATTCATGCAGGCTTGACTCTTCCAATTTGCATCCTTCCATACAATGGTTAGGAGGTACCTTGCCATCCGGGTCCAAATTGGGCTGACATTCTCCTTCGCTATATTTCTCTATCGGTGGAATCTACTCTCAATCTAACAGTTGTAAATTATTAAGTTTTCAGATTAGATCTTTAAATTATATCCAAATAATATTTTTATTGCTCAAAATGTGTACAACTCCAGTGGTTTTGCATCTACTTTGACTAAAATATACAGGGTTGGCCAAATAGTATGGGTAAAAAAACCTGGGCTTTAGGCCCTACTCGAAAGAAAGGTCCCAAATTTTTGAGTTTGTAGTACTAGTTTAAACATAAAAATCTGGCTCCATAGAAAATATAGGGCCATTAAATTATGTAGGTTGGGCCCATTATTAAGCCCATAAAATCAATGGCCCCTGAGTTCAAACTTTTTGAAAAAAGAAAGAGAAAAAAACTAAATGTACAATAAAAACTACTTAAAAGTCAAAGTAAGTTGATCAAAACTTACCATCACAATTTTCAACTTCTCTCTCTCTCTCTCTCTCAAGCACCAAAAATAAAAAAGAGAAAAATAAAACAATTAATAGAATATAAAAAAATCTCTTGATGAAGTTGTAACTAGTAACAAAATAATTAGTAATTTTTTTTTTAAATGAACCTCAATAAATTAGAAGATAATGAAACTATACAGCAGCATAACAATAAAAATATTCATTATCATAATCAAAATTTAATACGTCAATCGCAACGTAACAATGAAAAAAGTTCAAAGAACACTAAATTTGTTATCGTCTATATTGCAAAAAAAAATTAAGTGGATTAATAATTCTATGAATTAAAAAATACACAGTAGTAAAACGCGAATACAAAAACTTGTGAGAAGAATAAATTATGTATAACTTTTATTAATATTAAAAATAAAGTGTCTCTTTATTGTTGTCATTTTAAGTCTCAAAATATGTGGAACTGCTCTATTTACATATATATAAAGTACAAAGAATTTTGAATTCCTAACTTAGTTTAAGTTTTTCGGAGCTCAAATCACTTTTAAATTATTCATCCGACGAACTTAATTAATCCCTAAAATTTTTTTGTCACCCATAACTTTCCTTACTGGTGTGCATGTTTCACGCCATCTAATAACCCCAAAATTGACTCACTCTCTTTTTCCACCCACCTATGTTATCCCATTGGTAGATTTCCAAGTCGTTGTATTTTTCTTAATGATGCTCATGTTTCACGTCAAATCCCATCGGTAGATTTTTCACGCCTCGTTCACCTCCTCAGCTGTATACCTCAAATTCTAACCAACCTTCTTGCGTTAAACATTGTCGATTTACATATTTTCTCGGATATTTAAATTATTATGTTTCAATAATTAGAGCATAATTTTCTTTGCATAAAAATTTGATTATATATGTTATGCATCTAAGTTGATATTGGTCAAATAATATGATTTTAGAATATATTTTATCAAAATTTTTAAAAATATTAGTGGGCTTATTTTTATCATCGTTTATTGAAATTATATGTTATACATTGCATTTATGTATAGAGAAATGTTTATAACTTATTTGTTACTATATGGGCATGTTTATTTGGGAGTTTTAGTGGTATTATAAGGTGAGATATCAAGAAATAGTACTTGGGACCCACCTATTGTCTTGTTTTGTTGGTATTTTATGTGCAATACTGTTTTTCGGGATACAATATTGACCCGATTTATACAGTAGCATTTAACCCTTGTATATGACTTTAATGAATACCACATACTGAGTGGTATTATTTGCTGGTATAAATCTATCGACGGTATAAGTAAGAAAAAAGACACAAATACCCTCCTATGTAGAGTGTACATATGAAAATTTTATTTTGAAATTTTTTTCTTGTATTATGTTTAATTGTACAGTGTCACCGGTTTTTTATTATTTTTTTAAAAAAATTATTTTGAATTTTTCAATATATTATGTTTAAGCGTACGGTATTACCAATTTTTTTAAAAAAAATTTTTTACGGTATCATTGATTTGTAACATCAGATTCTTTATTTTTTTATGTGAGTTTTTTACGTTAATCGGAATTTTTTGGGTATGAATTGTCATGTCGTGTATTATACCAAACATCGTACAAAAGTGTTACATAAACAGAGTAATAGAATGGATAACGTTACGGGTAAAATTTTATATTTGTTATACAATAGTGATAAAATAGATGGTCGTTTGTGAGACCCACTATAATACTTATTGAACAAACAAACATGAAAGGAGATTATAATACGTACTAATTTTCATTGATATTAAAAATATAAAAAATGCATTTCTTAATCTCATAAATAACAATACTCAAAACAAACCTACCCTATATATATGACTTTGGAAAAGTGACAGAGTTCGGAGACGACAATGTTAATGGAAGAAAACCTGCCAGCAATTACAAATGTCAACTTCTATACAAGGGAGTAAACAAAGGAATCACGGGATACATCCTTTCCCTTAATTGCTTAGTACCCAAAACTTACTCGTACCTTATTTTTACACGTTAGAAATAAAAACGTAATTGCGTGTAAAATTTATTGTTTTTTTTTTATAATTAACATATATTAATAAATAAAAATTTATTGTTAGAAATCATTCTTAAATAGTGTGGTATCAAAAAGATGTATTTTTTTTTTTGTACAATTGTCTTACCCAAGCTGAAAATTGTATAACATTTAAATTTACGGGAATGATTAAGGTAACAAATGTGATATTGTAATAAAAATGTAATATGTAAATGTGTAACTTATGACTCCTATATACATATTCGATCACAACATTAACTTTTAAATATCAAACTATACCTGAAAAAAATAAAATTACAATTCATTAAAGTCGATTCCTATCATAAACAACCTTAACCGATCATAACTTCCTTTCTAAAGCATGTGGCTTGATTTTTAATATGGGAGAATTACACTTTATACTCCAAAAGTTTTAATGATTTTTATTTTGCATTATTAAAAATTTAAATTTTTTACGTTACACCCTGAATGTATTAAAATTATTGCAAAATGGCATTTTTGTTAGTTATCGTTGCTCTCATTGACAGAATAAGCAGAGAAAGCTAACAGAAGAGGTATATTGCAGTATTTTTAATACATTGATGAAAAAATAAAAATAAATAAATCTTTAAAAGCACAAAAATAGCTAAAATTTAGCTAATCAAAGTAAAAAATCATACTCCAATAGAATATATTTGTATACTCTAAAATAGATTTTTTTACTACAGTAATACTCTAAATATAGAGTATTACTGTAGCAATATGTAAAATTTATTTATAATATTCTCTCTCTCTCATTTTCCTTTCTTTCATTCTTTCTCTATCTCCCTTTCACTATTCCAAAAAATAATAACACAAAAGTAATGAGAAATAATATTTAAAAGGAATAGTTAAAAATATAAAAAATCTGTTGGAGTTTGTATTAAAAAAATGAGTAACTAAAATATAAAATGTTGCTTTTTAAGTAGCTAAAATAAATTTTATTGATGAAAATGCTCTTAATAATAGTAATTTGAAGTATAAGACTGTCATTTTTTTTAGAGAGAGAGAGAGACAACCACAACAAATCTGAGAGACTGAGGGAGAGACTGAACAACAACAAATCCAGAGACTGACACAACAAGGAGGGACAGTATTAAGTGTTGCCTTCTCTTGTACTAGTTCTTCTGCAACTACTACTTCTTGGTCTTGTTCTAAGTTGAGGAACATTTAATTCTGAGTCTGACGGTCAACAAAAGGTCCAGTACAGTCAGACAGTCAACATGGTGACTCCATTTATGATCAGCGGCGAGTTTCATTGAGACATATTTGTCATTCATTAATCCAACGGTGGTGGTGGACCCTCATGCCTTATGACCATTCATAGATTCCCCTTATCTCTGTGTTGTCTTCTTCTTCTTCGTCTTCTTCTTGCTCAGTCATCAAAAATAATGCATATGACAGCATCCATTAATATATCTGGTATGGCTATTAAGGTTGGGCGGTTACTTAGATACAACTTCAACTAACACTTAATTCTTGCTTGCAAAAACGGCAAACAAATATCTCAACTAAGTGTCATTCTGCAGCACCGGGAAAAAAAATATAATTTTAGTATCGATTATGTCTTTTATATTTCTAATTTATACTTCAAAAAATTATAACTTAATGTTATATAAATTTTAAAACTTGGTACTTGGTCTTCCTCGTCAACCTAACTCCATCGGTTGCCCCAAGTCCCTCGATTGTAGATTACTTATTCTGAAATGATGGATGACCGACATGAATACAATGAGTTGGGTCTCATAATTTGGGTTCATAGTAGTATAAACACTCGATTAGATTTGAATCCTAAGTTTATATTTAGTTTTTGATATACATAGTGAAACTCAATTCTAAATTGTGTCTAGAAGTGATTAGAAACTACTTAAGCAATCAATCGGGCAAAATCCATTTAAATGCACTCCTGATACATACAATGCTCAAATTTTTAATGCATATATGAAATTAACTAAACAAGTTAAGAGGGTTTATTTTGTTTCATTCTTATTTTTGGGAAATATATAATTTGGCTCCTCGAAATTGTAATTGAATAAAATTAAACAAAAAATGTTACAGAAAATGATTTGTGTTTCAAATCAATAGTTAGCACTATGAAATTTGGAAATTAAGATTGTTCGAATCTATTGTAGCTCAATTAGTTTTGTAATCTTAAAGATCTTAAGGTTCATGTTTCCTACCGTTTTTGGAACTCTTCAACATGTCAAAAGAGAGTGTAATAAAGAAACATATGAGTTTAAGAATAATTTAGTTAAGTTGTAATTAAGACTGAGAATTGTCCCAATCAGACCATCCTTTTATACTTGAAACCCTCGGTGAATTCAAAGTTTTCCCGTGAGACTCAAAAATTTGGTTTTCGAGCTAACAACTTCTGAAGCCTTTACATCTGAAATACCCGAATTAAGGGACAATCTAGTTTAATTTTCCTTTCTATGATTTTCATTCATTATGGACGGTGTTCTTGATGATATAGTTATTGCTCTTTCTTGCATAAGACCAGTCCACACCATTTTAGCTAAGTGTTTTCTCTATCTGGTTATGGTCCCCATCTTATTCAATTTAGTTTGTTTTTCTGTCGGGTCAAGAACAGGAGAAAATATGTAGTGTAAATTGTGATATTATGTTATTATTGTTACATGATGTAATTATCGTCCAATGATAAGCAAATAAATGGGTACGGTAAACCCCACTTTTTTATATTGGGTGGTTATCTTACAGCAAAGAGTACTTTTTTAAAAAAGTGAGATTCCTTTAGTTCATTTATTTATTTTTTTTATCATTAGACCGTGATACCACGTGATAATACTGATTAGATGTAATATACATATTTTTTCAGTGAACAGATAAAACGGTGCATGAAAGTTTTAAGCACGTACTCGAGTTATGCATGGCACTTGCGCCTTTGGGCCCTAGCCTTCAATCTTTGAATATGCTCTTGACATACGCCTTAATTGATGCTCTGCGTAACGTAGATTGACCGCAAATTTAAAAAAAAAAATAAAAAAAACTAAAGTAAACCGAAAATGGGGATCAAAATTATGGCATAAATGATATAAAAAAAATGAATAAACAAAACTATTTAGTGTTTTACAATATTACGTAAAAAAATATATTACCAAACATAGCTAAGATTTTGATTACTATAAACACCACATTAAGTTAAATTTCAAGTATAACTATGAGTCTCGTTATTTAAAGGAGACACCCCTAACAACATACGATAGGTGATCCACTATTAAAAAAAATGTGTATTAGAGACAATGGACATGTTTGAAGATAGTTTACATAAGTAGTTTTTAAGGATTTTGAAGTAAATTAAGTCTTATTTAAGTTGAATTTATTTTTTTTACCAACTAGCTTTTTAGATCCAAAAAATCTTATTTAAGTTGAATAAGGAAGTTAATTTTATAAACATTTTTTTTTTCAATTTTTTGGAGTATTGTTGAAGGTCCTACATAATTTTTTAGTTTATTATATTCATAAAATATTAGTAGTGACGAAAAAAAATTTAAAATTTATATTTTAAGAACTATTATGCATAATCTATACATTCATGTAATTATTTTTTTTATTTTGACATAAAAAAGCTTGAAAGTTATTTTAAATGGATTTTTTTAACTTTCTCTACTTTTTAAAAAATATCCTTAGTTGTTTTAGAAGTTTTTTTAACTCTGACTTTTTTTACGAAAATTTTCAAACAGTAACTTTTAATCTAAAAAAGCCAGCTTTAAACCGGCCCAATTTAAATCTTAATTTCAAGGTATTGCCAATGTCAACATCTATTATAATAATATTATTCACATCTAATTTGCTGACCTAATCTATTATTGTTGTTGGATTGAGTGTGAATCTCATTCACCACCAAGACTATTACTAATCCAACAACTATAATAATGAATTAGGTTCAAATATGATAGCTTGGATCTATAAACAGTGAATCATAGGGAAGAGCTGTGGACTATTAGGAAGGAACTTTAGAAAAATAATTAATTGCAGCTTTAAATATTAGATTGAGAAGATTATGTGCAGCATCAACAAAATACTCAAATCAATTAATATATCTTACGTTTCCTATATGGTATAATTATTTTTCTTGATTGGTGAAAAGTAATTTCTTAGACAAAAACAAATTTGAATATTACAATTAAATTCAATGCACACACAAAGAGACTAATGCAGAATTGTCGCTCAAACTGCAATACTTAGTTAAATATTATTTAGGAATTCATTAGGAGGGCAGGGTTTTAAATTACGGAAAATAAATTAATTAGTATTTATGGTCCTTATTTTTTTCTAAAACCCTTGAATTTTTTTTATAAAGTTGAATTAGGGGCAATGAATATATAGAATTTTTTTTACTTTTTTGGAAGGTAATTTTTCAAAAACTTTAATCATTTTTTGGAAAAAATTTAATAATTATGATCAATTATGGCTTGATGTAACAAGGGGACCACCACCGAGCGCGAAGATCAGCTGGTGAGAGGCTGTTTTAGTTTAACCAAGGTCCTTGGTTCAAAACTTGAGAATGCAGCTGCGTTTAGTAGCGAGAGCTTTGTCATCCTTGTGGTCTTACCCTACTCGAATCCGAATTAGTCGAAGCTTGTTGTGGCTTCCGAATACCTGATAGTCTGACCAAAAAAAAAAACCCAAGGGGGATTCAAAAAGGAGCTAGAACTCAAAAAGTATATGTTGTGAATTTGTATGGGGTACTATGTTTTATCTTCAATAATACTAATCCGATCTAATTTGTGAACTTATTTTAAGAATATAGTAGGTCTTTTAATTATAGGGAAATGATTTTTGTATCTAATGTAGTTACCTTTTTTGGTGACACGACGGATCATAATCATTGAATTGATAGTGGGTACCAATTAATAATGGGGTTCACTGTTAATCTAATGACAGAAAATGATAAGGTCACCAAATAAAACCATTAAATAAGGTTCATGTTGCATTGCTTTTAATTATATTCTCTAAATTAAGTCTCCATAACATTTTTCCTAGTGTTACATGGAGTGCTTTAAACAGATTTTTCAAAACATAAAGTTATTAAAACCTTGGTTTTATAAGTTAAAGCTCCTTACTATACTATAGTCTGCATTTGACCTCTTTACCCTATAGTGGTGGGCTGACAATTTCAGATTGGATCTATGAATTCAATACAAGATCAACACAGTATGATTGTGTTTAGGTTCAACCTTAGCTTGTTCAATTACTAAAGGGGTAGCCCATTAAATCCTATAAATAAAAAAGTTCACACAAAATCTAATAAACATAATTTATACATGACACGAATCAAATACGACACAAAATAGATGTAATATAAATTCAATTATACACGAGTATAAATTGTTCGATATAAATCTAACATGACCCGACTTATTGACAGCCTTAGATATATAGCTTCTAGGAAGGTCCAGTTTTGCACCAGTTGTTGGTTCCGGGTTGAATTCTTCAACTTACTTGAGACCAATCAATCTCTGATATTTTTCAGGATGTCATTCAGCTGTGACTTCTCTCTCTCTCTCTCTCTCTCCCTCCAAAGAATGTCAAAAACTGTGGCTGCAAGACTTGGTCTAATATAAGAAATTCAATCATGGGATCATGCAGGATTTTCTAAATGGGGACACTATGATAAAAAGAAAATAGGGTCGGTTTTGGATTCACAAATTGGCGTCCCGAGATTGACTATGAGATGATGTAATTAAATGTCAAAGTTGTACCAAGGATGAAGAAAATTTTACTAAAGACATGAATCTGAAGACTTAAACTGGACATTTTCTTGTAACAGAGTGAAAGAGATGGCTTCTACCAATTTGGAAGAAACTGACAAAAAGGGGAGATGACAGCCTCGGCCATTATTCATTGAACCTCAAACCATTTGACATAGAAATAAATTATGGGATGGATCGAGATAGGTTTTTCTAGTAATTAGGTCGACTTTTTTTTTTTTTTCTCTTGGTTTTTGGGTAGTTGGCTTTGGTCCAAATTTTGACACATGGCAATCCATGTTCAAGACGCGTGAACTCTAGATTTACATCATGTCAAATAGACTATCGGTCAATATGTATAAATGATATATTCTCACCGTTATACATTAGATGGTCTGCGTAGTATAAAATAAGTGATCTACTATCACTACAACAACAAAAAAAAAATTGTCGCTAAAAATAAAAAATCGTCATAATTTACTTTTCATGACAATTTTTTTTTTATTGGATTGTGGCGTCATCGTAATAGTCTCGTCGAGAAAAATGTTTTGCAACAAAAAATAAATGTATTGGAATATATTAGCGTCTCGTGCACTTCAACGACGAGCCTAATGGACATAAAATAAGAGAAGAGAAGCCCTTGGTGAAAGATCCACAATAGTCAATATGCTTGATTTAACACATTACCATGACATAACTTTCAGAAGTGGAACTTTCAGTTGTCAAGTTATCACTTGCAGCAAATCGTCCCAAAACAAAAAGTTACCCGAAGTGGCAAAAGTTATTATTTGTTCTGTTGTAGCCACCATGTCAAAATGTTCGGGCTAAGTTTCCAAATATTAATCCCTAACCCTAGTCATCGTGATCTACGTTGACGAGTTATTAATCTGAGGTATGTAATTTGTGAATTATTGTGGGTATCATGAGTTTTATGAATTTAAATAAAATGTGATTAGAATATTTTTCATTATCCAAAAAAAGATATCTGTTTAGAAATCTAGAAGAAATATGTTACGGGAAAAGTTGCAAGTCAGTACCACAAATGTCATGTACCATTGACAGGTGACACTTAAAGATCAACATAGGATTGAAGATTCATGCCACCCTCCTAGCATAAGTTCAAAATAGAGCTTTTCCAAAAGGTGATCGACATTTATTTGGTAGATTTTGACAAAAAATAATGATTCAAAATGTTAATTTTGTTTTTGATATTCAAATACCGTTTGTATTATAGTAACCCTAATCCACGGCGTATGGAAAATCAATTAATTACCCATGTCAAGTTATGTACAAATTTTCATAATCAATAAAATTTGTAGTCTAATTATCAACAAAAAAAAAATAAAAATGAATATACAAAAGGTTGAATTTGAGGATTTTAGCCATATGATTGAGGTATAGAATAACAGTTACACGTCAGTATGTCCTTTAAGCAAGAAGACTGGTCGGACGGTTGATGATCGGACCTGTCAGTCCATATGATCGGTGAGTGTTTGTCCACAACCAAACTTGTCCAGACTCATTCTCTTTCACACACACAGAGATGCGTATGCTGCATTAAATTAGAGATCAAAGATATTACAATCCCATTTGCATCAATTTGCATGCACGATAAGGGACTTGAGACTCACTCTCTATCAGAAAAACACACACTCTCACTTTCTAGACGGTTGATGCCAAGAGGGGTTCACCACCGCCAAAATGGTCCAGGCCATGAGATTACTTGTGGGAAAACTACACCTGAACTAACCACATGCCCCCTAATGTACCACACATAACAGAAAAATACATAATAGTCCAAGATAGTCGGTTATTAACTAGGGAATAGTAATGGTGTTAGACCGGATAAATATTTAGATATTTATCAAGATCCGATTCCTGAAAGATCTCGGTGAGTTCTACCAGATTAGCTTGAAAGCAGCGATTTAAGCTATTTGATAGTACTTTAAATAAGGACAACAGACTATTAGGTTTTTTTTGTTTTTTTGATTAGTAGTATGCATTTGAACTTTGGAAAAATAATGCTTTACAGCATGACAATCTGAAACCCTTAGCTCTTGTGAAATGAGGTACTATAACGACCATGCCCAAAAGGTCATATTGTACCTAATGTATTACCTCTCACGAATCACGACTTTATATTGAGTCACATAAATTTACATAGAGTATTTCTATATATAACCCAATGACCTTGTCTAACAAGCGAATGGGATAATACGAACCAGACAGCTCATCAACCTCGTCATTTGACAATTTCTCGAGGTACTTTTTTGGAAGGGTGACAGTATCTATATGTACAAATCTATACATTTACATTATATATATATATGTGGTTTTAGTGAACTTAGTGGTATAGCCCACTCCTTGTGTAATGAAGGATTTTGGAGTTGATTTATTAGTTTGAAATGCAACTCAACCTTATTTTTGCAGGGGAAAGAGAGGGGGTTGGTGGAAAGGAGTTGAAGATGGCAGCCTGGTGGTAGAGATAGAGTAAGTGGTGATAGTACAAAAAGTCTAATTTTTTGGGATCACCAAACTATTATGCAATCCATGATTTATTATTTGAGTTATTTATAGTCATTGACTATAAAGATAATACAATAATAAGTATTTTCATATGTAATTTTGTGATTGAACAAAATTTTATTCTAAAAATTAATTTTTCAATATTATAGTCTTACCAAAGGAATTGGTATTGGTCATTGGGATTTCTAGTCTAGTAAGCACGACGATATTCAGACATTCATGGAACTTCTGATATGACAAAAAGTATTTGAATTTATTTTTTTGATTTAATTTATTAATCTAAGTCCTTGTAGTCATTGAATTAACAAGAAGTTTAAATGTTAGATGCGGTAAGAAAACCAAGGAAGTAATATGTTTAATTTAGACCTTTTAATTTGTTTACTTGCAATATATTTTTTTGTCATCTTTCTTTTCTAAGCAATTCTATTGAAATCTAATTTAAAGGCCTAATATTATAATATTAGATTAACAATGAGTCTCGCTATTGAATGAAGTTTATGGGCAATTCTATGTCTTATTATTTTGCAGTATCCTAAGTACCCTCACTCTGTTCTTGAAGCTTAATCTTCTTAATTTCTAGATTGCTCATACTATTAAGCTAGAGTCTCTTATATTCAGACCTTTTTTTTCAACCCACAGTTTATTTTATAACTAAAACAAAATTCTTTGGCCAAAAAGCTTCTTTTTTTTTCCCATTTTTGTTTGCTTTGTAAAGAAAGAAAGGAAGCAAAATGAAGTTTAGAGCAATGTCGTGTTTGTTTAATACAATTACAATTTACTTTTTAGAAAAGATAATTTGGTGTGGTGATTGGACCTCAGGTTTTCAGGCTATGAACCGCGTGCCACATCTATAGTAGAGTAATATTATTTAGACTTATAAATTTGACCTAATTAATGGTGTGGTGGTTGACATGGACCAACATCATTATTATAACTATAACTACTGGACTTTTTCATCAAAATTGTAACATTCCAAATTTTTTTTTTGAAATGAGGATTTATAGTTTTAATGTTATTGGTGATGAAATATAGAAAAAAAAATTAGGATGACAATTAGGAAAAATTGTAAGGTTTAAGGTTGTTATAGACTTGCTAGAAAATTTAGAGATTTCAAATTATTAAGTGGAGCAGAAGTTGGTAAAAGATCAGCTCGATTAAAGAAAGTGAAAAACCTTTCGATGGTGAATTATTCTTTTGGGTGATTGGAATGATTGTAATCAGAGAGATTTGTTTATTTGCTATTGATATTTTTAGCGTTTTTGAATGGTATGAATTGGATTAGGACATTACATAATCTATGGCCCTTGTCACATAATTAGATCAAGTTGTTAAGTCCAGAAAGAATATTATTCTTCATGGTAACCCTTTCAAGTTTAGGAGGTAAGAAAGAAGTGAAAAACTATTTCATTTTATTTTTTGGGTGCTACAAGTTTCCAGTAGAGGAGTATCATTGTCATGCAGAATGTAAGAGGGGTCCACCAAATGGAGTCACTTAAAATAATTGGAATCCAATTATTTAAATTTAATTTTATAAATAAATACACAAAATATAAAGTCAATATTTAGTCTCTTTTCCGTATATTTTTTATAAAGTTGGTGAAACTTAAGAGAAAGAAAGTTACCTAATTGGAATTGAATCTAAACCAAGTGGGTTTGTTTTCTGGTGTGAAAACAAAACTCTTTGACTGACTTTAGGGTTTTCACTTCCAGTATTATAAAGACAATATATATATATATATATATATAGTGATTGTTTAATACTTGTTTGCTTCCATATGATATTCTTATTACGATGATGAAGGTGGGTTATGATAGGAGGGTAGTCCTTGTCATTGAAAATTCTCTCTCCTCTGGCTTACATATATATGTGCATGAAGCATGCAGAAGAGTCAAACGATTCTGGAATATCATCTCTTCTTCCAGTTGAATCAATCAACAAAAGACAAAAACTTAAGACTTCATTTCCATGGATGGAGAAAATATTTAACTGTTATTATTTGGCCATCTATATACACACTCAGAGAGGGGGGGGGGGGGGGGGGGGGGAAAGCTTTTTCTGGAGTCTTAAGGACCCATGTCGATGTCTTAGTTTTCAAATAAGACACGGTTTGGCTTTTCCATTACAAAGCAAAAACGTTACATAGAACTTAAAAAGATAGCTAAATAGCGATTGGATGACGAATATGTATAGAGAGAGAGAGAGAGAGAGAGCATGGAACTCAATAAGTGGTGAATCTTTATAAATGCAAAAAGTTCTGTGCAGAAAGTTGAGTGTGCGGTGCCAAAGTGGTAGTCCATACCTATATAAATTAACACACATTGTAGAAGAAAAGACCAAAAAAGGGTGAAATCTGAAAAAGATGTGGAAGCCATTAAAAAACAAACAAATAGAAGGAACCTCTTGTTATTGTCATCATGGAGAGAGAGAGTGGTCACGGGCTTCACTTGACTATGCCAGTCCCACACACTCATAGGCAGTAGACTCCAACCCATCCCCAACCTATGCATGCATTGGTGCAGGAATTTGTTTCCCCCCTCAAGCCCCACACCACCACCCCCCCTACAAATCTACCTCCATAAACATAAAAAAAGAAGAAATATTATATAAAAAAAGTTTTGATATCAGATACACTTAATTTGGTTGTGTAGAATTAGTGCATTGGCACACCTCCACTATCAAGTGGGTGCATAATCTTTAGACCCCTCAATTACTCGAGCGTAGGATCGAAGATGATGGAGCAACATACCAGAGGGAGACAGTAGTTCTAATCCGAATAAAAAATACAAAAACTATATTCAAATACAAGAGTATTAATATCTTTCTCTCTTAACTAACAAATGATAGATATTTGTTAATTTTGGATGGGAATTTGAAAAAATAAATCTCTTCGAGCCTTGCATGAGATTGAATGAGTTCTTAATCAAAAATGCTTTATTATTTTTTCTGGAGAAATAAGTTTCTCTCCTATTTGAAGAATTTTGTTTGTATGCTTTGTGAGATTGCTACATACAATTTTGAAATCGATAGAAATAGTTGGTGTAATACCACTGTAAATGGGCTCATCGCTTGAGAATTAGAGCAAGAAGCACTCTCCTTTTTTGAGGAACTGATGGGTGAGAAGAGTAATTTGTATCACCTTGCTTCTGAGAGTAGGGCAAGCAATTTTTTCTATCTACTCTCTCGGGTTACAAGCACAATAGTATTTCTAGACTAGGTTTGTGCAACCAAGTCTCTTTTGAGAAATGCGTTGTGTGGCCCCAAAGTTTGTTATCTTAGGTGCGTCCGGAGCTTCATTGTAATACTAATCTTTGTCGATTAAAGAAATTAGCTATCCTCCAAAAAAATGATTTCAAGTAG
The DNA here is from genome assembly GCA_963454935.2 of Ilex paraguariensis. Lineage (NCBI taxonomy): Eukaryota > Viridiplantae > Streptophyta > Magnoliopsida > Aquifoliales > Aquifoliaceae > Ilex > Ilex paraguariensis. Next base: position 1,047,376 of record CAUOFW020007168.1, on the reverse strand, counting down.
TTCTTAATTCACATACTTTGAACATCACAGCCACCTATGCAATCTCAATCTTATTCTAGAGAAACTTCCACTTTCAGATCATGTGATTCTCTAATAGTATGCCAGTTCATAGTTTATAAACATATTAGAAATTAGACTAATTTCATACGAAATAAATTTGGGAGAGACATTGATCGAGTGATGTTGAGGGTTCAAAATATGATGTCAAATGGATCATCTAGTTATTTTCTACTACTAGCCCTCTAAAGAATGTGAAGAGTTGGTTAGTGTGAAATGTCATAGCCATGCTTCGTGACACTTACTGACAAAGTAACACCATTACTTCCAGACTGCCTTCACTACTCAAAAAATTAGTGCAATTGTTCATAATCGATTCATACCAATGGTAACAATTGGTCTACCATTTTATCCTACCCCAATGCTTGGATAAAAGTTTGGATGAATTTTGGGTCCAATGCTCCAAAACCAATTCCATGTTTTGATGGGTGGTTAATGTATGGTGTTAACTTTAACAAGATGAGGAACGCACTCTATATCAGTACATAACCTGCATCCTACTAGCAATATTCTATTCATTTAGGGTCTGTTTATTCAGCAGGATAGTAGTAAAAATTACAAGAGAAAATTTTTATATGTTTGGCTAACATAACATGAAAAATGACAAAAAATATTAATTAGGTTTCATTTAATATCACCTATTACATAATATTGGTTTATACGAACTATCAAGCGTTAGATGACATTGTAGAATCGGGACAGTACTAACAAAGTCATTAACGTCGTACTATAACGTGATTCAAATCCATATTAAACATCCACAACACTAATTTAGTTCAGTCTCACCCCCCATCATAAATTCTCAAACTAAACACACCCTAATGGTCTAAAATTGAGATTAGGAGTGGTATATGTATGAAACAATGTGGAAATTAGAAGGTGGTATGGTGGTGGCCATGGTGCTAGTGTAGGGGGGGGTGGAGTAATGCCAAATCTTTTATGTATGACAACCCAATTAATCTATATTAGTAGGTTAAAATCAGAGATATTTGATCAAGCATTGCTCATATATTTGACATTTTTTTTTGAACAAAATATATTTGACACTTAAATATTATCATTGTAAAAATTGGTAGGGTAAAAGAGAGGGAAAAGTTGACCCAAAAAAAATATTTAAATTAATTAGTTTTTTACAAAATTTATGGTGGAATTAAGAAAGCTCCAAACCCACCGCTAACTGGTTGTGTCCACCCTGTCCCTCTTTTTGAGATGTCATTTCCTCATATTAAACACCATAGCGCATATATCTTCCATGTAGGGCCAGAAAGCTACGTAGATCTTTCCATTAACACTCTCTCTCTCTCCCTCTCCCTCTCCCTCTCTCTCTCTCTCTCTCTCTCTCTCTCTCTTCTACGTCCTTCTTCTTTCCTGTGTGTGAGAGAGAGAGGGGGAGGGGGAAGATTGACTGTAAGACCTAACTTTTGGGTGGTACGACATTTTAACCCTTCCTTATCTTCCTCTAGACAACTTGCACCACCCTCTTATCGTACAATAACTCCATTTATAAAGAGGGGAGGCCAAGCTAAAGAGAACTTGACCCCCTTGATTACAAGTTATCTTCTGTTTATGGCAATTGCAGCAACCATGAGCCAAGATGAAAACAAAGATGATCATGAGAACGACATGGTCATGCCCGGCTTTCGCTTCCACCCTACCGAGGAGGAACTTGTAGAGTTCTACCTTCGCCGTAAGGTAGAGGGCAAGCGTTTCAACGTTGAACTCATCACTTTCCTAGATCTTTATCGTTACGACCCTTGGGAACTTCCTGGTATACTTTCCCTCGCTTCTCGAGTTCCCACCTCACCATCTATAATTATCGTATCACTCTTTTTTTATCGATTTTTTTTTGATTTTTTGGTCTGATTAGGGTTACTTCCTTTTTCTTTGTTGATCTCAGCCTTGGCAGCAATTGGAGAGAAGGAATGGTTCTTCTATGTGCCTAGAGATCGGAAGTATCGCAACGGGGATAGACCGAATCGAGTGACTACTTCAGGCTATTGGAAGGCTACCGGAGCTGACAGAATGATCAGAACTGAGAATTTCCGGTCAATTGGGTTGAAGAAGACCCTTGTTTTCTACTCTGGAAAAGCTCCAAAAGGCATCAGAACTAGTTGGATCATGAATGAATACCGCCTGCCACAGCACGAAACCGAACGATTACAAAAGGTAGAAGGTAGATATATGTGTAGCCTCGTTCATTGTTAGAACTATACTAACAAGGAGAGAAGACTAGAAAATAAGTGAAAAAGAAGAGCAGAATTGAAGAAATTTTACTCATGAATGAGGATCCAACTTTACACTCTCTGTAAGAATATAATTAAGAAGTGAGAGAATCGATTGTACTATTATGTATTGAAATTGGTGGGTTCACTCGTTTATCTCAAGTCGATAAACTTTGTCTTCTTTTTCTTGGATTAGACAACCTTGAGTTGCTCTCCAAGAGGATCACACTAATCTTCAACCTAGATCCAACTGTTTCCTGGAAACCTAGTTGTTGGAAAAGCCAATAGATTTATATATTTGGTGATAGTAGTTTCATTTCCTCCTAAAAGGGTTCCAGTGTTTGAAATTTTTTATCTCATTCCAAAACTTTGATATAACTGATCGCACAGTCCACAAAATCAGCAATAAAAAGATATTTTCTTCACAGATCCATAATGCGGAACAAGTCTTTTGGCAGCCAAGCTTAGGGTGCGACGAGAAAGTTGAGGTACCCGAGCAAGATAGTCACATGTTCGAAGATAGAGACTAAAGGAAGGCCTTACAACCCGAAAAGGAAAATGATAAAAGAAAACAAACTGATACCTGGGTTTCCAATTTTGTTTTTTTAGTTGAGTTCTTTGATTTTAACAGAAATTGAGGTTCAACGTGTAGGAACTTTAAATTATTCAGTGACCCATAAACACCCCTTGCTTTAAATACTAATGATTCTGTCATAATAGCTTCAACCAATGAGTCATTCTTAATATCTGAGAAACTCTCAGTGAAGTCCCTTCTCTTACATGAAATTTCTTAATTCGATCTCTCATTTATACATGCTCTTCAATTCCAACTTGTTTTCAGGCTGAAATTTCTCTCTGTCGAGTTTACAAAAGAGCTGGAGTAGAAGACCACCCGACCCTCCCTCGTTCTCTACCAACAAGAGCATCCTCATCCAGAGCAACACAATCAGATCATAAGAAACAGCATGAAGCAACTCATTGTGCTATTGAGAAATTCCAAGCTTTTGCCGGAACACAATCACAGCAAATCGACGAAAAAATGATTGAAACAAGTGGAAGTAGCAGCACCGACGTTGCGACAGCTCTTGGCCTTTCCAACCATGGTTCTTACAGTGAATTAGTCCAAATGACTGCCACCGCCGCACCACCAGCTCCCATGGACGAAGATGGAATGTTACTACAACAGTCGAGTCAGACTACGATACCAAAGAGTTATTTTTCGACTAACATTTTTACGGGTTCTCCTTTGATGCAGCAGAATGGTGTTGATGATCTACACAGATTAATAAGCTACCAACATGCTTCAATCAATCATCAGCAGCAGTATCATAATCATCCGATTCAAACCCAGCTTTCTCAGTTCTCTACTTTGCTGCCACAACCACAGTCACTTTCTGGCAATATGCTTCCGGGCTCAAATCAGACAACTTTCTCTGATAAACTGTGGGATTGGAGTTCAATCACTGAGGCAAGCAAAGACTACAATTGTCCTTTCAAGTAATTGATGAACTTCACATATAAATAGAAACATTTATATATGTCTACTGCTGATTTATTGACTATTTCTCGTAATTTATTAGCTTTCATGGGTGACTAATGTGGGTTAGAATAATCTGCAGACTTACTAGGTTCTTAAGATTTAATGGAATGTTGTAGGTTGATGATGTAACAACTTTTGCTTTCAAATGCTAAAGTTTGTGTTTTGGCGTTTGTCGGTCTTGCAGAAAAGATAGTTTTCTTAGGATTTCAAGTCTATATGCTTTATTTGTGAAGTTGGTTTCAATATCAAAGTTTTTAGGCTGTCAAGAGCTCAAACGAAAAGAAAAGGATGGCTATGATTAGGAATGTAAATCAAATGGCTGTTTTTCTGGAAGTGATAGATCGATCTCTCTCTCTTTTGCTTGTTTGCTTACTGCTAACGATGACAATGATAATGCCATGATTGAAACCAACGGACTAGAAACAAAGGAATCATGCAAGTGTTAGAGAGAGTTTAGACCCATTTTACAAGCCAACACCCCCAAAGAAGATACATGAGGTTGCTGAGAGGGCTATAACTAATTCATTTCAGAAATGTCTCTATTTATTCTCTTGGAAATGTATTCATTACCCAAAAAAAAAAAAAATTCGTATCTTGCTAAAAATACTATTATTGATGGTCTAACATACACCTTACAAAATAGAAGTTATAATTATTTGTAATCGATCATATACAACATCAAACTGTTGTTAATTGACCTTAAAAATTAAATATTTTATGAATGATTTATTTTATACTCGTTCGTAATTTTTTGAATAATAACTTGGACCATTTGTAATTGTAATCTACATGCTCAAAAAATGATATAACTTCACCTATTTAAGAGCTAAGAAACAATCAGTAGAATCGAAATTGGTCAAAAACTATTTAGTCTGTCTGTGTGTGTTGTCTGTTTGTTTACTGTTAACCATGAGAATGATAATGCCATGATTGAAACCCACAGACTATGTAGAGACAAAGGTACCATGGAAATTGTTAGGGAGGGTTTGGACCCATTTTACAAGCCTACATCCATGAAGAAGACACATTAGCTTGTTGGGGGAGGTGTAACTAATTCATTAATTTAAAAAATGTCTCTATTTATTCCTTGGAAATGAATACAATATCGAATATTTTTTTTTTTGATCATACTCTATTATTATTGATGGCAAGTTATACCTTCCAAAGTAGAAATTACAATTATTTGTGATGGTTCACGAATAACCTCAAACAATTGTAACTTAACTTTTAGTGACTTTTAGAAATTGTGTTTTTTGTTATTAATTGAAATGCTTTATGCTCGCTCATAAGTAGGGTGGCCGAGACCTAAAGTGACAATTAAAAATGAGGTTTTTTATTTTAATATTAATATTTTTTTAATTTAAAACTTTTAGATTTAAAGTTTTATTAATTTTTATGTTTAAGTTTCGCTACCATAACTTTTTATATTGATAGTATGACTAATTCACCTAATCTTTCTTTTGATAATCGATCTTATAAAAGATTTTATCAGTTTTAATTTAAAACAATAATGGTCTACTAATTTTAATTTTTTTAAGTTTACCAAAAATATTTTAGTATGCTTTTCATAATATAAATCAAAAAAAAAAATTCTTAACACAAACCCAAAAAAAAAAAAAATTTGTGTTCAGCAAAGACTGAGTGAGAGGGAGGGCATTAGTTTATTATAGGGGGAGAGAGAGAGAGAGAGAGAGAGAGAGAATACGAATGCTTAAAAATTAGTGGTATGTTTTGGTTGACGGCTTAATTTTTTATTTAACCCTTAGCTCTTTTTTTTTTCCCCTAAAAATTTGTTTTTTTGTAGTTTTAATATTATAGGTTGGGTTCATAAGCCCAAACTACTCAAATATTTTTTTTTTAATTAGGCTTAAATTTTCATAGGTTTCTTTTTAGGGCACAAAATCTTATGGATCAAAATTTTTTTGATTTAAACTAAATATGCATTTTGAAGCATTTTTTGAACATGGGGCCTAAAACTTAAGTTTTGTTAGCCTTCTAGTTGGACCGACCCCTCTCATAATAATAACTTATATGTGTAATTTAAACTATCGAAAAAAATTATAACTTTGACCTATTTAAGAGCCAAGTAACAATTACTGCAACACCCTTACTGCAGGAACCGAATGTAACCAAAAACTATCCAATGCAGCATTCAGCAATTCCTATTTTCTATAGCTACCAGAATCCTACGAAGCTTCATTAAGGAAATAAAGGGTTCTCTCTCTCTCTCTCTCTCTCTCTCTCTCTCTCTCTCTCTCTCTCTCTCTCTCTCTCTCTCTACATACAGCTACATTCTTCCTTGGGATCTGGTCTAGATATGGTAGCTGAAAAGTCTTAGATGTAGCTTTGTATGATGCTGTATATAGATTCTAACAATTATTCGCTCTTGAGAAAAAGACCCGCATCGTCAGTACACTTGCGGGCAGGCAGGCGGGCGTGCGTCTAGGAGAGAGAGCATATGGCTGCTCAATGGTGTTAGAGAGGTCCCTGCCATGTTCTTTTGTGCATACTTTTATTCCTCGCTAGATGTAGACTTAAACCATGCATGCCCACCAAAAAGCCTAGGGCTACAAATCAAAGAGAATATAATGCTTATAAAGTTATACTAGACGTTGTACCATGCAATGCACGGAATTTGCAATGTACCAATGATCTATATGACTTATCTTTTTATCAAGCATATACTATAAATAAAAGGCTAGGAATCTTTGGAAATATCATCCAATAGAATTCCTATTTCATCTCAAACACTTTTTTGATATCAGAGCTATTGGTATATTAAGACCCACTAATCCTTCAGCAACATGTCAACAAATAGGCCTTCCTACCTATAGGCTTCCTTCACATGCTCAAATTCAAGCTCAATAAGGCAAAGGGATATCGATCTACTATTTAGCGAATCAAATCGGTACGGTATAGGGGTATTTTTATAAATACGTCCATATTAGGGTTATATAAATACTTAAGATGTAACCCTACTTCAATAATGGAAAAGAACGGCCGCTCGCTCTCGTGGATGTAGGCACATTGCCGAACCACGTAAATCTCTGTGTGTTATTTTCTCCTGCTTTCTTAATTGTTTGATTCCTTACTATTCACCATAATTGTTGCACGATCACAACAATTGGTATCAGAGCTAGACTACGATGTCTGAGATTTCTTCTACGAAATTCGACATCATGAAGTTCGACGGAACTGGGAATTAGGGATTATGGCAGAGGAGGGTGAAGGACCTGTTAGTGCAGCAGGGTATAGTGAAGGCATTATATGGAAAACAACCGGCAGGGATGGACGACATGGATTGGAAAGAATTGGAAGCGAATGCTGTGGCGACTATTAGGCTTTGTCTGGCTGATGAAGTGATGTATCACGTCATGGATGAGGAATCACCGGCGGAAGTTTGGTTGAAACTGGAAAGTCGGTATATGTCCAAGTCGTTGACGAACAAGCTCTATCTTAAGCAGAAACTATATGGTCTTAAGATGTCAGAGGGCTCGGATTTGACCCAACACATCAACGTGTTCAATCAGATCATCAGCGATCTGAAGCGAGTTGATGTGAAGTTCGAAGACGAAGACAAGGCGCTGATGTTGCTGAATTCCTTACCGGCGTCTCCTACGTACGAGAATTTGGTTACGACTCTGATGTGGGGGAAAGAAACCCTCGAATTGGAGGATGTCACAGGTGCTCTGTTAGGTTTTCATCAGCGGAAGAAAGCCAGTGATGAGGCTTCACAAGGTGAAGGGCTTGTGGTGAAAGGTAACCAGGAACGTGGAAGAAGCAAATCTCGGAATGGATCGGGTAACAATAAAGCCCGGTCCAAGTCGAGGAAGAAGAAGAAGGACGTCTCTGTCTCGTGTTACAAGTGCGGGAAAAAGGGGCACTTTAAACGGGACTGTCCAGAGAAAAAGAAAGGGGATTCAGAGAACAAAGAGGGTGCATCAAAGTCTGCAAACGTAGTGGAAGAAGAAGATTCAGAGAGTGGTGACGGAGATATGCTTTCTGTTTTATCTAGTTCAGATCGTTTAACAGATTCTTGGATTATGGATTCAGCATGTTCCTATCACATGACACCCAACAAAGATTGGTTTGACACCTACAGGTCAGTAAATTCTGGTTCTGTTCTGATGGGTAATGATGCATCTTGCAAAGTTGTTGGAATAGGAAATATTAGAATTAAGATGTTTGATGGTATGGTTAGAACGTTGTGTGATGTTAGACATGTACCGGATCTAAGGAAGAATTTGATTTCATTGGGCACTTTGGATTGTAATGGTTATAGTTACAAATCTATAAGTGGAGTAATGAAAGTAAGTAAAGGCATGCTGACAGTGATGAAGGGACAGAAAGTAGTAGGAAACATTTACAGACTGCTGGGTACTACAATTGTAGGTGGAGTTGCTGCTGTAGAGTCTGAATCAGATAATACAGTCTTGTGGCATATGCGGCTGGGTCATATGAGTGAGCGTGGGATGATAGAGCTTCATAAGAAAAATCTATTGAAGGGTGTCAAGACATGCAAGCTCAATTTTTGCAAATATTGTGTTCTTGGAAAACAGAATAGGGTGCAGTTCAAGACAGCCACACACAAGACAGAGGGGGTTCTCGACTATGTCCATACAGATGTTTGGGGACCAGTTAGCGTACTATCACGGGGAGGATACATGTATTTCGTGAGTTTCATTGATGATTACTCACGAAAGGTCTGGGTGTACTTCATGCGGCACAAGTCAGAAGCGTTTGCCAAGTTCAAGCTGTGGAAAGCTGAAGTAGAGAACCAGACAGGGAGGAAGATTAAATGCCTCAGGTCAGATAATGGTACTGAGTACACAGATTCAAAGTTCCAGGAGTTGTGTGAGCAGCATGGGATCAAGAGACACTTCACAGTCCGCAAGACACCACAACAAAATGGTGTAGCGGAAAGGATGAACAGAACGATAGCCGAGAAAGCTCGGTGTCTCAGGTTGAATGCAGGGCTTGCAAAGAATTTCTGGGCAGAGGCAGTGAATATGGCATGTTTCTTGATTAACAGATCACCGAGGGCAGCACTAGATGGGAAAGTATCAGAGGAGGTGTGGACAGGCAGTGAGGTAGACTACTCTGGTTTGAGAGTGTTTGGATGTCCAGCCTATGTACATGTTTCTAGTGAGGAGAGGTCGAAATTTGATGCGAAGTCTAGACAGTGTACCTTTCTGGGATATCAGAAAGGAGTGAAAGGCTTCAAGCTCTGGGATCCGCAGGCAAACAAGATGGTGATCAGTAGAGATGTGGTTTTTGATGAAAAAGCCATGTTGCAGCGTACTCAGGAAGAAGAGAAACAAGTACCAGAAAACTGTAGCACTAATGACCATGTGGTGCAGGTGGAGCTAGAGAATCATGGTAGAGAAGAGGATGCTCAGCATGTAGAGCGTTCTATCTCAGGTGATCAACAGCATCATAGTATAGCCACAGACATTCCCAAACGCAATATCAAGCCACCTACCAGGTATGGTTTTGAAGATTTGGTTTCTTATGCGCTTATTACTAGTAGCGGGGATCCTACAACTTTTCAGGAGGCAGTACAAAGCCAAGAGAAAAGTAGATGGATGGGTGCTATGGTGGAGGAGATGGAGTCTCTGCATAAGAACCAGACGTGGGAGTTGGTGGAACTTCCCGAGGGGAAGAGAGCAATAGGGTGCAAATGGGTGTATAAGAAGAAAGAAGCAGTATCAGAAAATGAGGGAGAAAAATTCAAGGCTCGTCTAGTAGCAAAGGGTTACTCACAGAGAAAAGGGGTTGACTATGATGAGATCTTCTCCCCCGTGGTCAGACACACTTCCATCAGGACAGTGTTGGCACTAGTAGCACATTCAGATATGCAGTTGGAGCAGATGGATGTAAAGACAGCTTTCCTTCATGGCGACTTGGAGGAACGGATTTACATGGTACAGCCAGAAGGGTTCAGTCTCCCTGGAGAGGAACATTTGGTCTGTAATTTGAAGAAATCACTTTATGGGCTGAAGCAGTCTCCGAGGCAGTGGTACAAACGATTTGACTCTTACATGATCCGAATTGGCTACAAAAGGTGTGAGTATGATTGTTGTGTCTATGTAAAAAGGCTTGATGATGATTCATTTATTTTTCTGTTACTTTATGTGGATGATATGTTGATTGCTGCCAAGAGTATGAGTGAGGTCAACAAGTTGAAGACTTTGTTGAGTAGAGAATTTGACATGAAGGATTTGGGTGCGGCCAAGAAGATTCTTGGGATGGAGATTCGCAGGGACAGAGCTTCCAAGAGATTATGGCTATCTCAGCATAGCTATGTTGAGAAGGTGTTGGACAGGTTCAGCATGAGTTATGCAAAATCAGTAAGTACACCTTTGGCGAATCATTTCAGATTGTCTACCGCTCAGTGCCCGAAGACAGATGATGAAGTTCATGACATGTCAAAGGTCCCATATGCTAGTGCAGTGGGGTGTTTGATGTATGCTATGGTTTGTACAAGACCAGATTTGGCACAAGCTGTCAGCGTGGTTAGCAAGTTTCTTTCAAATCCGGGTCGACAGCATTGGGATGCAGTCAAGTGGATTTTCAGATACTTGAGGGGCACTACAGACTATGGCATCAGGTTTAGCAGACAACAGAGTGACCCTTCAGTTATGGGATATGTGGATGCAGACTATGCAGGGGACTTGGATGACAGGAGGTCTACCACAGGTTATGTGTTTACTCTTGTGGGAGGACCTATTTATTGGAAGTCCATGGTACAGCCTATAATTGCACTATCTACTACTGAGTCAGAATATATGGCAGTAGCTGAGGCTGCCAAAGAAGCTTTGTGGCTTACAGGTTTAGTCAAGGAGCTGGGGTGCCCAGCAAGGTGGAGTTCAATTGCATTGTGACAGTCAGAGTGCCATTTATTTGGCAAAGAACCAGGTGTATCATGCGAGGACCAAACATATAGATGTGAGGTTTCATAAGATCAGGGAACTGGTTTCTTCTGGTGAACTATTACTTGAGAAAGTTCACACTTCTGAGAATGCNGGCAAAGAACCAGGTGTATCATGCGAGGACCAAACATATAGATGTGAGGGTTCATAAGATCAGGGAACTGGTTTTTTCTGGTGAACTATTACTTGAAAAAGTTCACACTTCTGAGAATGCAGCAGACATGTTGACAAAGTCTGTTACTACAGACAAGTTCAAGCACTGCTTGGACTTGATTAATGTCTCTAGTTGCTAGATGGGAGATGCCTCAACTCAGNAGCAGACATGTTGACAAAGTCTGTTACTACAGACAAGTTCAAGCACTGCTTGGACTTGATTAATGTCTCTAGTTACTAGATGGGAGATGTCTCAACTCAGCGTCCCCGGTGAAGTTCCCGAATACATGTCCTCTTTTTTTTTCTTCCAAGGGGGTGAATATTTGTCAAGGTGGAGATTGTTAGAGTATGTGCGGCTCATATTTGCTGTGTGCATAATGGTAAGGAGGCAGATGCCGGAGCAGAGCCCGCGACGGCATCTGCCTTGCGGGATTTATATAAAGGGGACGCTGATTAGTTGGGGGTGCGGGGGCAACCCCCCCGCGGTACTGTATAGGGGTATTTTTGTAAATACGTCCATATTAGGGTTATATAAATACTTAAGATGTAACCCTACTTCAATAATGGAAAAGAACGGCCGCTCGCTCTCGTGGATGTAGGCACATTGCCGAACCACGTAAATCTCTGTGTGTTATTTTCTCCTGCTTTCTTAATTGTTTGATTCCTTACTATTCACCATAATTGCTGCACGATCACAACAACATTCATTTATTTATTTCTTCCCTGTCGACCACAACGATTGAAACGACGTGAAAAATCCAGACCCAGAAAGTAGAAGGGCCGATGGAGAGTCACTTGCGTCCCTCTGCCATCCGTTCATTCCCTATCAAACTTTTACCTTTATAAGTAACCCTCAGTCGATCATAAAAGGTCTACTCAACCCACATATGTCATTCTATGTTATACTATGCTTAATTACCATTAGTCCTCAAAAATTCTTGCTTTCTCAGCACTCTTGATACTTGCCTTCTAGTGTACCTTCAAAGCCATATTGGGTCCAGCTAACCGACCTTCTATCTAAAGCGCATCTAGACTTTTTTTTTCTAGTTTGATCTCCCTATTCCCTTTCTCACCACAAGGAGCTCTTTTATAAATAAAAAATGGGGAAGCAGAAGCAATCAAAGTGATGTGTAAAGTCTAGGCTTTGGGAAGGACTCATATAATAAATAAGCTTATGGGAATGAGGGAACGGACTCATAGCTCTCCCTCCTAGCGTACCACAGGAAGGTGTTCAATACAGTCCTCTTAAACTATCCCACATATGAGAAGGAGATGTCACTAACAAGACCAATTCGGTGAACATCACTCCAATGACTCTCTCCCTCTCTACCATTATTGACCTTATATCAATTTGTCTTACATCCATCAACTCTCTCTTATGGAGGAACTAATTTTTTCTTGCCCTTCGAAGCCATAAGTTGCTGGATTTTGTTGAAGGAAAAGTCCTAGACCACAACAATAATTCTTGAAAATGATCAAGAACACCCCAATTCTGATTGTGAGATGTGGGTGATTACCAATCAAACAAATCTTTGTTGGATCAATGCAACCTTGACAGAGGAAATTGTGCCTGAAGTCGTCGGTTTGGAAACTTTCTATGATATGTGGAAGTTTCTTGCCGACAATTACCAACAACGATATCACAAGCTCACATACACTCGATTTGTCATTAACTCAACATTATCAAAAAGTGGACATCAACAATCTAAGATTACCTTCGACGACTCGAGGGGTTGTTTGATACTCTTGCCACCATTGGTGCACCCCTTTCGGACCAGATAAAGTACATTATGTACTGGATGAATTTAGGTGCCGAATACAATATGTTTGCCATTTTGGTGCTTGCTAGACCAATTTTTCCTTCAACTGATGAGCTTGTCCCAAATCTTATTAGTCAAGAAATAAGATTTCTTTTTTTTTTCAGAAGGTAAAAATATATTGCATAACACTAGTACAAATAAACAACCTACAGGGAGATAATCTGTAGAACAACACAAAAAATAATACACAAGTGAGCTGAATTTTGAAGAAAGTGAAGGCCATAAGCCACCACTTCCCCTTAAATACAAAACACAGGTGCAAGGAGCAAATGCAACACAAAAAACAACAACCCAAAGCAGACAAATGAGGAGTATTGTTCGCACAAGCTAGAAGTTCAAACACACACAGCACGCCCAAGGACACAGGATCACTCAAGGCAAGACATCCCAGTCAAGTGTTAGCTAGTCCAATGGATGAGAACAATCCAGGGCAGCAAAGAGCACACCATAGCAAATAGGCTCCAAGCCATGGTAGAGCACAGGCAAAACAGCCCCAATCAATAGCACACCAAGGCAAAACAGCCCAACATACACAACAGGACAGCCCCAGCACCAACAAACACAACCAGCAAGCATCCAGTGATCAGCATTTAGAAAGATCAGACAACACTACAACCAAATCGATCAACCCAGATCAAGGACAACCAGTCCAGCACAACGAAGCAGACCCAAACTTCAAGCAAACAGTCCCAAGCAACAACCCAGTCACCCGCAGCAAACAAACAAAACAAAACCTGGGCGAAAGTAGAGCATATAAATACTCAAACAAGAATAGAGGAGAGGTTCCAATGATGCACTAAGAGCAGGTTCTGAGGATTAGCCTTGAATTTAATGAAAAGAAAGTCTTCATCTGATAGCTGACTGAATTCTGAAAAACAAACTTTGTTGAGATGTAATTCGATTATTAAAAATCCTATCATTACTCTCCCTCCATAAGTTGTAAACAGTGACAGAGAGACAGAGCTTGAGGAGAACAACCTTCAATGATTTTCCTTTTCAATTATCACTTGCCCAGGCAATGAAGACATTCCATTGAAGAGCTTGAGGAAGTTGGGTACATTGCTGCAATAGCTGAGTCCAAATACCAAAAGCATAGGAGCACTCAAAGAACATATGATTATGAGATTCTGGGAATTGATAACACAAGGAGCAAGAGGAGTCCACCTATGGAGCATAAGAGGAGATCCTATCCTTTGTACTTAATCTATTTTCGATAGCCAACCAAAGAATGAGACTCATTCTAGGTATAAAATGTCCATACCAAACCAGATTATACCAAGGTACTTTAGGGTTCCGGGTCCTAATGATATTCCATGCAGATTTAGTGGTGAACTTGTCATCCGACTTAGGGGTCCATTTGATAAGGTCTTCCTTTGTAGAATCTGGTAAATAATTAGGCATAAAGCGATGAAGGTCATCCAAGATCCTAGATCTACCCACCGGCCATGCCTAATGATTGTTATCTACGATTATAGACACTTTAGCATCCTTCGGAAGTCTTGATGTGTTAGAAATAAGATTTCAGTCAGACACAAGTAGTGGCATGGATATTGCTTTCGTAGTACATAATAATTTTCACAAAAGAAGAATTTTAACAAAGGCAAAGAATCTCAAGGCTTCCATTCGCCCAATAGTGATGGCTAACGCAAAAACTATGGGTCAAAGTTTGGCAGCAATACCAACAATGGCGGTCCTAATTCCTCTCCCAAAATTTCAAATTCCAAACAAGACTACTCCACACTTTCCAATTCCCCAATTGGTGTTTCAGAGTGTCAAATTCGTAGAAAAAGGGCCATGGTGCTCTCACTTGTTGGCATCGATATAATCATACTTACCAAGCAAGGACAATTTTATTTTATTTTTGGGAGGGGGAAGAGTAAGGGGGAATAAGGCTTGAACCTTGACCTTAAGAAAGTAAAATTTTCACAAGATAAAAAGTATCATTAAACCACATGCCCGTTAATAAGCAAGAAAGGAAGGACAATTCCCTCAGCTCTTTCCATAATTGATCTCAATGACCCAAACTGTTATTCGGATAGTGGAGCTACTTCCCATATCACTGGAGATGTAGATATTTTTATTAATATTTTTCTTTGAACTTAATAATGTTCTCTTGGTCCTAGGAATTCAAAAGAATTTATTATCTCTCAGTCAGCTACTTGATGATAATTATTTTCTCTTAGAATTCTCATAACCTAGTTTTTCTATTAAGGATCGCAAGTCCGGGACAATCCTGAAGACTGACAATAGGCTTAGAGGACTTTATACTTTTCCCAATGCAGGTGCCTCACTACTCGCTATTTATCCTTCTACTCTTTTTTGCACCAATAACTATTGAAGTATGGCATCACTGTCTCAGACCTCCATCCATTCAGGTGTTGAAGAATATGCAACGGCAATGCTTGATTTCGTTTAATTCTAGTAGTAGCTTAAATAATCATCCTTGTAGTAGCTATCAACTTGGTATAGGATGTTATCTACCTTTCACTTTAAGTGATTCTATGCGTAATAAATCATTTGTTTGAATGCATATGTTTGGGGGCCAGTTCCCATTAAATCTATTTTCGAATTTTGTTAATATGTTATTTTTATTAATGATGCTACTATATGTTTGGTTTTATCCATTGAAGCTTTAATCTGAAGTCTTCTAGTTCTTTACTCGGTTTGAAAAGATTATCGCTAATGTGTTTGATGCTCGTATTAATTTATTTTTAAGCGATTGTGTTGGTGAATTTAAATCCAATTATGTTGGTGATCATCTAACACATCAACAAAATGGGGTGGTCGAGAGGAAGCATCACCATGTCACAGAAATGGGCTTAACCCTCCTATTTCATGGTAAAGTTCCTATGCCTTTATGAGTCGAAGCATTTTCAACTGACACTTATTTAATTAAAAGTCTGCCTACTCCTATTTTACAAAACAAGAGTTTATTTTTCTCTCTTTACAGCAAAAATCTTGATTATTTGATGATCCATTTGTTATTTAGTAGTATGCCCTAAAATCAATCACTTAGATGACATTAGGGTTGTATTGACATCGTTCATTTATTAATTACATATAAGGGCAAGTTAGTTTATCATGTTACTAGCTAATTTCATTTTAACATGCATGACAAAAATCACAAAGTATAAGTTAAGAAGATTGGTTCTTAAGGTGTTGAGAAGATGAGATATGTATTTCTTAGTACTTAACTCTTAAATGTTCCAAGCCATAAGATTATTATGTGGGCACTATGTAATTCAGATAAACTAGCACACACTATGCTCGCACATATTTAATAAGAGATGACACATCAAAGTCACTAGTATAGGGACACTAAAGGAGGTATAAGGGTGCTTGTTAGAGAACAAGTATACTAAAAGTTAATGTAGGGTTTTTTACATGAATTTTTACATACATGTCAATGTTAAATCTTAACATTACAGTTATGCAACTGATCCTTATACTTGAGACATCATGGTTATCTTGTACATGAATTTCTATACTTCAATTATATAACATATTCATATACTGACCATGTAACTTGGATATGTATTATTTAACATAGTTAGACATGCATGAAGATGTATGAGTGTATAACATGGAATCTATCATTTTTAGTAAATAAAGGGAGAATGTCCTTTGTGATATTTTAGGATATGACTCAATGAGTCCTTGGCCAAGGCAAAATAACAATTAGAAAAGAGTTTCTAATTGATCATTAGGAGTCATAGTCCTAAGATCGAACTCATAAGATTGAGTCAGGGGTTTGACAATAATTTCATATTCTAGTAATATCATTGGGGCATTGTGTGATAAAAGGATTGAATTGCATAGCAACTATAAACTAAATGGATTTTTTACCTACTTTGCGCTATCTGGAGGTTGATCATGAAACATGAAGGATGAAATTAATATAAATATATTAATTATTTTTCATAAAGACAGAATTAGAAGAGTTCTAATTCAAGCTAAATTATAAAGAGTTCTAATTTGAGATGATACTTGTAATTAGTATCAAATACCTATAACCAGGTATGCTTAAACCTATAGGGTCACACAATATAATTAATTAAAAACTAAAAGATAAATGAGAAAAAATTAATTAAGAGTTAATTGGGGTGAAAACCTAATTAAGAGTTAATTAGGAACTTTTTTACAATTAATAGTTAATAAAGGGGTTTGAGATAATTGCAACTAAACCCAAATTAGGAATAGATTCTTCTAAAGTTCTATAAATACTTTCATATAGGAGGTGGATATGATATAACAACTCTCTTGCTAGCACAATAAAATTCACTCATCATTCTTTCCCTCTACTAGTTGATCAAAGGTTGTGGTAGATTCGTCAAGTTTATCAATTCATATGGGTACCAATTTAAGCCAAACAATTGTGAGGCTTGGGGTAAAGATCTAATTCATATGTGAAGTTTTAAAATTCTTAGAGAAAGCTTGAAGATTGTTAAAAGCATACGCTTCAAGAGATAAACCTTATTCTTTCAGGTTCAAGATTGAACCAAGGGTAGAACGAGTCAGATCTTTGGTCAAGGGTGGCTACGATAAAGTTTTTTCATCCAACCATGGCTTACGAGCGGTCATGACTGCCTTCTATGATGGATGACAAAGGTGGTCTTGAAGTAGAACTTAAAACACTGGTTCATAATGTTCTTAAAAAATTCTTCAAATCTTACTTTGATTTGATCTAAATTTTTGTTCAACATTGGTTTTAATTTTATATATAAAATATTAAAATTAACTTTAATGATTTTGCAAAATTGGATTGGAAAAAAAAATAGATTTGTGAAATCTCAAGACTTAATTATGGTAAGAACTCTTGGTTTGTTCAAGTTGGAAACATGGTAAGAACTCCTGGCTAGTTCAAGTTGGATACAATTAGGTCTATTGTTTAATTTTTATTTATTTCCCTAAAAATTAAGAGATTATCTTCTAATTACTTGAGGAGATAATATTCTAATTAAAGTAGGAGATTACTTTATAATTATATTAAGAGATTTTTTTAATTAAATTAAAAGGTTATCTTCTAACTAAATTAGGAGATTGTGAAATAAAATATAAGGTAATTCTTGGATGAACAAAATATCTAACTATGAGAACTATATCAATTTTGTCTCCAATTAATGTACACAAAAAAATGTGTCAGTGCAAAAAAATTATTGTTGATCATAGATTTTTTTTCTAGAAATTTGCAAGAAAAACATAAAGGAAATAATCTTGAAGGTATAGAAACACCAATTTTGGTGCCAACCAAGGACTCTTTGATGCTACAGTTAAATTTTGGGGGCTTAAGTCGAAAAGAAAACACTAGACACATTTGTGCTTGCATGTGTACAATGTGAGAGCTAATAGTACCATATAGTNAGTATCAAATACCTATAACCAGGTATGCTTAAACCTATAGGGTCACACAATATAATTAATTAAAAACTAAAAGATAAATGAGAAAAAATTAATTAAGAGTTAATTGGGGTGAAAACCTAATTAAGAGTTAATTAGGAACTTTTTTACAATTAATAGTTAATAAAGGGGTTTGAGATAATTGCAACTAAACCCAAATTAGGAATAGATTCTTCTAAAGTTCTATAAATACTTTCATATAGGAGGTGGATATGATATAACAACTCTCTTGCTAGCACAATAAAATTCACTCATCATTCTTTCCCTCTACTAGTTGATCAAAGGTTGTGGTAGATTCGTCAAGTTTATCAATTCATATGGGTACCAATTTAAGCCAAACAATTGTGAGGCTTGGGGTAAAGATCTAATTCATATGTGAAGTTTTAAAATTCTTAGAGAAAGCTTGAAGATTGTTAAAAGCATACGCTTCAAGAGATAAACCTTATTCTTTCAGGTTCAAGATTGAACCAAGGGTAGAACGAGTCAGATCTTTGGTCAAGGGTGGCTACGATAAAGTTTTTTCATCCAACCATGGCTTACGAGCGGTCATGACTGCCTTCTATGATGGATGACAAAGGTGGTCTTGAAGTAGAACTTAAAACACTGGTTCATAATGTTCTTAAAAAATTCTTCAAATCTTACTTTGATTTGATCTAAATTTTTGTTCAACATTGGTTTTAATTTTATATATAAAATATTAAAATTAACTTTAATGATTTTGCAAAATTGGATTGGAAAAAAAAATAGATTTGTGAAATCTCAAGACTTAATTATGGTAAGAACTCTTGGTTTGTTCAAGTTGGAAACATGGTAAGAACTCCTGGCTAGTTCAAGTTGGATACAATTAGGTCTATTGTTTAATTTTTATTTATTTCCCTAAAAATTAAGAGATTATCTTCTAATTACTTGAGGAGATAATATTCTAATTAAAGTAGGAGATTACTTTATAATTATATTAAGAGATTTTTTTAATTAAATTAAAAGGTTATCTTCTAACTAAATTAGGAGATTGTGAAATAAAATATAAGGTAATTCTTGGATGAACAAAATATCTAACTATGAGAACTATATCAATTTTGTCTCCAATTAATGTACACAAAAAAATGTGTCAGTGCAAAAAAATTATTGTTGATCATAGATTTTTTTTCTAGAAATTTGCAAGAAAAACATAAAGGAAATAATCTTGAAGGTATAGAAACACCAATTTTGGTGCCAACCAAGGACTCTTTGATGCTACAGTTAAATTTTGGGGGCTTAAGTCGAAAAGAAAACACTAGACACATTTGTGCTTGCATGTGTACAATGTGAGAGCTAATAGTACCATATAGTTAAATCCATGTCAGTGAAAAGTGCTCCAGGATCAAATGGATTTTCTAATAAGTTTTTTCATGTAGTTTGGGATATTATGAAGTAGGATATACTTAATACAACTAAATTTTTTCTTGAAACGAGGAATAGTGCCTAAATATGTTATTGTTACATTACTAGCTCTCATTCCCAAGAAGACTAATCCTTCATCATTTTGTAGAATTTAGACCAATTAGCTTATGTAATTTTCTCTATAAGGTCTCTACTAAGCTGTTGTCAGTTAGACTGAGTAAAATTATGTCTGGTGTACTTTTTATGAGTAACATGATTTTGTTAAGTGGACTACACTACTCTAGCACAATTTATGGTAAGATGATTGGATAGGAAAGTTAAGGTTGAAAATACGATGCTTAAGCTAGATTGAAGTGGAATTTTTTGAAACATACTTTAAATTGTTTTAGTTTCTCAGACATGTTTATGAATGATGGATGTGAATTTAGCTTTAAAAAAAAGCACGTGCACTCTGAAGCATGTGCATGCCCAAGGCACGTAAGGAGGCACAAAGGTCATGGGGTGTGCAATCTAGTGAGGTACAACCCACCCAATATATCCTAATTGCATCACCAATTCGCTCACTCAATCTCAGGATAATAGCTCAAACCAGCTCCATCTATTGAAGGAGAGTTCCACTTTTTGGGGCACCTTATTTGAAAAGAAGCTGAAGAAGCTCCAACAGTAAAAGAGGATAGAAGCCTATAAAGGAAAATGGCAAGTTAGAAACTATGTAAGTAATTTCTCTCAGTTCAATTCTAGTCAATCTTTTTCGTCTTTACTGACTTAATTATCGGAGGGTTGATCCCCGGAGCCATTTTGGTCTTCGACTTCCTTGCAGGAACCTAACAAAAATTGTCAAGTCATCAAACAATCTATTGATGCTGCTTTTGGGATCAATAATGAAGATTATATCTAACTACTTGAAAAATCAAAATATATCTTTAATCATCAATGGGCAGAGACATGGCTTCTTTCCAACTACAAGGGGTTTGAGACAAGGAGACCCTATTTTTCCAAGTCTCTTTATTCTTGCTGAAGAAGTTTTGAGTAAAGGATTGAAGAGAATCTATCAAGAAGGTTTACTTAGAAGTTTCCATATAGGTGGGAGTAATTTTCCTCTAAGCCATTTACTCTTTGCAGCTAATACTTTGGTTTTCTTGGGAGGGAATAAAAGGTCTATGGTAAATTTGTTGAAATGTATAAGCAAATATGAGATGGCTTCAGGTCATACAATTAATACACAGAAAAACTCAATGTATTGTTCTTCAAGAATTTCTCATGCTGGAAGAAATTAAGGATGGCAGTAAACAAGAAAAAAATGGGTATTCATCCAAACTCGTCCCGTTTGGACCAAAGATAGACTATACATATTAGACGGTAAACCATCCACTGAGCGTCTCCATCGTTGGTTGTCTCTCTCCTACACTCTTTCTATCTTTCTCCATCGGCTCTCTCTTCGTCGTCTATCTCCATCATCTCTCTCTTCGTCGTCTATCTCCATCATCTCTCTCTCCATTATTGATTGCAGATCTCTATTATTGATCTCAATCGTCTATTGTTGGTTGTCGGCTGACTAGGCCAGGTAAGTCTCTTTCTCTCTCTCTCTCTCTCTCTCTCTGCATCGTCTTGTTGATTGTTGCCTCAAATCTTGCAACAAAGCAATTCGCACAGGCGACATCTTGAATGGTCGATCTTAATTGATCTTAAATTCACATGGTTGGCATCAGTTAGTTGGAGGGTTTTGAGATGGTGTGGGTTCAAAATCTGCTTTGTTTGAAAAAACTCTACAGATGCTCTTATATAGGACAGATCTAAAATGGAGTGGAAGTAGATCTCGTTCCTTCCAATTTATATAGAAATGGAGAAAAACAAACTACACTCAGCTTCAAAGACTATAGAGGATGGGAATACCTCAAATTTTTGAGTTTTTGACAGAAATTATTACAAATCAGCTTGCCACGAGACCTCAATTTAACCTAAAATATTTATCCTAATCAAACTATTTGATCAATATCAAATGAAAATATGCAGGCAACTTGACCATATTTCATTTCCTAGACGTTAAAAATCGGAATGTATATGTTGATTCCTTTGTTTACTATAATCCCCTCGAATGGACTTGCTTTGTTTACTATAAAATAACATCATTGAGTGTGTCATCAGGTTGTTCAGCGTGCTTCTGTTATGTTATCTATTATTTTATTGTGTTAGGTTTGTTTAGGAGCCCCATGAGTATTCCTTATTTCCCTTGGTCAACTTGTTCCAAATTCCAAAATCTAACCATATTTGGTTATTAATGTACAACAATATGTGAACTAAGTTATATTGGGTAAAGGGACCCATTTCTTATAGGATATAGCTTGATTTTTTTACTTTCACCATTTTCTATTTGGTTATTATTTATTTATTTTTTCACTTTTCAATGCATTTTGACCACTTTTAAGTAGTGTTGTCAAAATATGGAATTGTTCACTCTCTTACATATGAGTTAACTGTCTTTGTTATTAGCTACCAATAAATAAGTGAATTATTTTTAAGTGAATTCTTAGCATCATAATATATTATGTGAAAGTTGATTTTTACATGTAGTTGATTACAAGTAATGGAAGTAGAAGAAAAGAGAAATAATATTGCAACTCCCGAAACTTCTGCAACATCGGTTGAAAGCAATCAACTTTTAATCTCTATTGATGAAGATCAATCTATCGACTCAACTCCAATGACTATTGGTGAAACAAATAGTAAGTTAAAGGCTAAGTACAATGAATGTAAGAAATTGTTTGTCGATGGACTAGGAAAGGCATTAGCTACTTACATTACCATCATAATAGTTGTCTGAGGAAAAAATATAAAAAATTTAAAACAATGTTTATTGGTATCAAACCAATCAAAGAAGGATACCGAGAAAACCATGGAGAACTGACAATTTGTTCAAGAGGTCGAGAGAAGGGATCTTGCTAATATGATCATATTGTATGAATATCCTCTTAGTATAATTGAGCATCACGGGTTTCAAAAATATTATTACACTCTTCAACCCATGTTCAAAATGATATCCCGGAACACTCTTAGAAGTGATATCCTTCAAATTTACAAAACTGAAAAAAAGAAAACAATGAAGTTGTTGGAAAAAAACAAAAAGTAGAGTTGCTATCACTATGGACATATGGTCCTCAAGTAATCAAAGAAAGTGATACATGACAATCACCACACACTTTATTGAAAATTCTTGGACCTTGCAAAGTCGAATTATATGGTACTAATGATCTTTCATTAATATGTTTATTTATTTTAAATAACTAATGATCTTTCATTAACATGTGTTATTAATTTTAAATATTTAATGATCTTTTGTATTTGTATTATCTTTAGATTTTTATATAGGCCTTATCCACATACAAAGGAAGTGCTTGTGGAGTATTTGTTGGATTGGTTGTTCGATTGGAACGTTGATAGAAAGTTGATAACTTTGACCGTGGATAATTGTACCACTAATAATGCAATTTTGGCTATTTTGTTGGATAAATTTCTATTTGGTTTGCTAATATTGCAGGGTCGATTGTTCAATATGCGTTGTTGTGCACATAATCTGAACTTAATTGTCCAAGATGATTTGAATATGATTGGAGATGGTATTAAAAGAATTCGTGATAGTGTTGCTTTATTGGACAACATCTCCCAAGAGAGTGCAAAAATTTGAAGAGGCAGCTCATCAGATATATATTCCAAGCAACAATAAGCTTGCTCTTGATGTTAAGACTCGATGGAACTCTACTTTTCTCATACTTCAATCTAGTTTGATTTATAGAGATGTGTTTGTTCACTCAAAATATCAAGATTCTCATTACAAGATTTGTCCGACTGAAGATGATTGGGAGCTGACAAGAGAAATTTGTGAAAATTTGGAATTGTTTCATAGTGCAACAAAATTATTTTTTGTAACAAAGTATCATACTGCCAAATGTGTACTTTCTAACTATTTGTGAGATAAGGGTAGAAATATCTAAGTGACTTTAAAGTCCCAAAGATGTGAAAAAAGATATAGCCTTGAATATGTTGAAAAAGTTTAACAAATATTATAGTGTGATTCATGGTGTTATGAAAATAACTACTATTTTAGATCCATTGTATAAGTTGGGAATTCTGGAGTTTTATTATACGAAAATGTATGGAGATGTGGGAGCCTTCAAATAAAGTGATGAGGATTAAGGAGCTTTACTTGGAATTTATAGACGAATATGAAATGAGGCAAGGAAGTGATTATGAACCACAGCCTTCTCCTCTCCCTCTTCAATCAGATATTGGTTCCAAATGCCATTAATTGATGATCTCTCTGATTTTGATAAGTTTATACAAACAAAAGACATAATAAAAGCACATAGGAGGTTTGAGTTGGATCGTTACTTAAAAGATGGTATGATGCCAAGAACTTCAAATTTTGATATAATATATTTTTGGAAGACAAATGGTTCCAAATATCCCCTACTTCAAATGATTGATAAAGATCTTTTTGCTACTCTTGTTTTTACCATTGACTCGGAATCTACTTTTAGCACAAGTGGGCAGGTGATCAGTCCAGTTCGCAATAAACTTCTTCTAACTACAGTAAAGGCCTTAATGTGCTCTCAAAATTGGTTATGGGTTGAAGAATGAGGTAATGAAATACTATTTGTAGGATTTTTTGGAAGCCAGTACACCTAATTAGACTTATTTGGCAAAAAGTACATAGAACAAAATATTTTATACACTTTAATTCATGTGTATTTGTTAATATATATATGTATATATATATATATATAGTTATCGTTAAATCTCTTATCTAAATTTTGAATTATCTTTAATGCGTCTTGATTCATGAATATTTTTTTTTTTGAAAGTGGTTTTATTTTTAAATTATATGTATGCATTAAATATTTATTACTACTAGTTTTATAGAAGAATTTTAATATTTTTTTTATTTTAGAATATATCACTTGTTTGAATTGTAAAATTTGTTAATATCCGAACTATATAATAGTATAACAAAAATAATGTTCAATAGTTTTGTGCATGTAGTAACAAATTCAAAATGGAGATAGACTATTTTGAATGAAATTATATGAAACTATATGTTTGACAAAATATAATAGTATAATATTTTGTGTAAATAGTTTGTTACATTGTTACACTATTCAGATATTAAATTAATTTAAAAATAAAATCGTTTTTCAAAAAAAAACACATAAATCAAGGTGCATTAAATATAATTTGAAAACAAAATCACTTTTCAAAAAAAAAATATGCATGAATCAAGAGGCATTAAAGATAATTCAAAATTTAGATAAGAGATTTAACAACAAGTATATATATATATATATATATATATATATATATATAACGCATAAATCAAGGTGCATTAAATATAATTTGAAAACAAAATCACTTTTCAAAAAAAATTTGCTTGAATCAAGGGAGGACATACAAATATGGAATATTAAAGTTTTCTCATAAAACTAGAAGATGTTTAATGCACCAATTTTCAAAGAAAATACACATGTACCAATAGAGGACAAAAATGTCGCAAAAAATCAGTAAAATTCAAATAATGTACTTAGATACAAATAAGTATTAAAATTAAGGATTTAATTACCCAACAATTTTTTCTGTGTGCCTTTTTACAATTAAATCTAATTTGGTGTACCCCTTTCCAATTTTCACTTATTTGTATGTGCATCATAATTTTTTTTGGCGGGGTAAAGTATGACTAATGCATTATTTTATTTTTTTTGTTAGGTTCATCCATTTCGACAAGCTTGAAGAGGTATATCATTTTAGTTGATTAACAAAAATGATATAGCTTTCAATTTAACCATTGATGGTGTTAAGAGATGATTGAGTTGGTAATTTTTCAATTCAACCAATCAGTTTTATTAACAAATACAAAATATTTTTTATGCAATTACATTTGTTTTATTAAATTACAACTTGCATTAAAAATATTTGTAATATTAAAAATATTTTCTATTAAAAATATTGTATTTTCTATTAAAAATATTTGTTTTATTAAATTGCAACTTGCATTAAATATATTTTTTATTAAATTACAAACGTGAAGTTACATGGCTGAAAAAATTTTCCATTATAAATATTCAAGTAGTAGTTTGGACCTTTGTTGTTTGTGTTATCTTGGATTATGTTATGTTACATTATGTTGTGTTGTATGATATTGTGTTGAATTTACATGAGAGACAAGGTTTTAATTATATTATATTGGATTATGTTGTGGACAAGGATTTAATTATGTAGGGGTGATGGCAGGGGTGAAGGCGAGGACGGAACAAGAGCGGGAATTACAAATTTACCAGTGGATGTGGATGGGGATGGGGATAAAAACTATACTCGTTAATGGGAGTGGACCGGGAATGGATGGAGTTTTTTTAAGTGGATACAAAGATGGAGTCTATACTTCCCCGCCCACTTTGGTCCACTGTCATCCCTAGAATAAATGTTTTGTTTACTGTTGCAGAATTTTTCATCAGCGAGTGTCTTTTTACTTATCTAGGTTGTCCTATTATTAAAGGAAGAATAAAGTTGATTTACTTTAAGTAGGTAGTATAGAAGTTCAAGGCTAAAATGGTAGCTTGGTATTCAAAGATGTTATCAAATATGAGAAGGGTGGTATTAGTAAAATTTGTTTTGAATGCCATAACTATACACTTTTTGGCTTGTCTTAATTTGCCCAAAGGTATAATAGTTAGGTAAAACTTAGCAATGGCTACCTTTTCTAGTCAAGCAAATCATAGGTAAAGAAAAGACATTGGTGTTCATGGAAGGAAATTTCAGTTCCTAAAGAAGAAGGAGGATTGGGATTACAGAGTGAGAAGGCATTTAGAATTAAACAAGTAAGGAACTTGCTAAATGTCTCATCTCTTTGGTCAAAGGTGTTCTCATCAAAGTTTCTTAAAAATCAGCATATGCTTATAAGTAGAAGAAGATATCAATCGAAATGTGCTTCAGATTCTTCAAATATGGTTTGAATTAGTGATTTCTAACTCTCAAAAGCTGGTGGGATCAGGGGAGTAGACTGATTTTTGGTACGATAATTGGTTGGGGATGGGTACTCTAATTCTAAGGTTGTTCTGAAACTCCTTTTTATTCTCCAAAGATTTCAGAAGTAATGCAAGGTTCCAAGGGCAGAACCAGGATTTTTGTTTATCCCGGGCTAAACTAAACATTCATACGACTAACAAAATACAAATGTGAATTCATAAACATATATTCAATAATAAAAATGTAAACCCATAAACACTTACTAATGAAATTGGACTCTTCGATCCTTCCTAGAACAAAACGCATCTATTATTGAATTTGTATCAATTGCTTCTGTTATTTCTATTTCAATGTAGACAACTAACGAATCAGTCAAATACTCATCTTCCATCTTGTTACAAAGAGTACTTTTGACATGTTTCATGGCTGAAAATGTTCTTTCTGAAGTTGCTGTAAAAACGGGAAGAGTTAAAATAAGACGAATCAACCTATCAATCAAATTGTAGGACTCTGTCTTATTTGTTTCTACTAAACCACGACATAATTATGAAACTGTAGACATACTTTGAAATCTCTCATGGCAAACCACATCAAATTGATAATGATCCAGTTGACATTTCAAATGATGCATGTCTTGTCTATCAAAATCAACTGCATAAAACTTCTCAGCAACTAAACAAATGTGTTCAGGATTAAAAGATTTAAAGTTGTCCCGAGGATCTAAGCAGAGCTGAGCATAAGCAATTTCATTGAATCTACTATGTAACTCTTCTAACTTATGATCAATCATAGCATTAAGTATGTCAATGTGATAGTGATGATCAACTGTAATGTTATCATTTTGTTAACATGAATGTCTTGCACCTTTGTACTGAGTACTCATATCAGGTATATCAATATCAAAATTCATGCAAACTGATTTCACATGGTCAAGGAGATAATCAAAACCTTCTACTCGCTAGGTTTGAAGCAATGATTTTTTCGATAAGACTAAATTCATTGCATTCAAAATATCTGATGATTTATGCTCCAATGCCCGACAAAACATATCCGTAATCTCATAATCTTGTGCATAAGATGAAATATGAATATGAAATCGAAGGACTTCATTACCATTAAAGAACCACCAGCTTCCCCAAGAATTGTATTTGAAGATCCTTCGTTAACTATACATTCAAACACACTAATGATAGCATCATACATATCTATCAAACCGCAAATAGATTCAAAATGTGAGCTCCAACGAGTAATATCAACTCAATGCAAAGTACCTATCTGATTAGCCCCTTTACCAGTCTCTCGTTCACCACTAACTATCCTCCTTTCAATCTCAATAGCTTGGGTAGATCGCAATTCTATATGACGCTTAGGAGAAGCACTTATAAGATTGACAATGCATGTCAATTTAAAAAAGAATTTTCATATTGAAATCTCATCTTCAGCAGTTGCAACTAATGCAAGTTGTAAACGATGAGTAAAGCAATGAACATGGTATGCATACTCACAATCATTGCGGAACATATTTGGGAATCCATTAAATGCACCACGCATGTTACTAGCACCATCATATCCCTGACCTCGTAAATCTCGAATGTGCAAATTGTGTCAAGTAATAACTTTGGATATTTTATTCTTAAGAGTTAAAGAAGTGGTATCTTTAACATGCACAATCTCAAAAAATCTCTCATGAAAAAAATCCTGAACATCAACAAATCTCAGAACAATTGTCATCTGTTCTTTATTTGATGTATCCTTTGCTTCATCAACCAAAATACAAAACTTGGCATTTCCAACTTCTTCACGGATTTTTTCTCTTACTTTAGTAGATAGAATATGCAAAATATCTTTTTGGATCATAGGAGACGTATACTTTGCATTTCCTGGAGCTTTCTCTAAGACAACATCATTTATCTCAACATTCAACTTTGCCATCAAACTAATCATCTCAATTAGATTACCACGGTTCTTTGACATTACAGATTCATCACGACCTCTCAAGGCGCATCCCAGTAAAGAAAGTCATTGAACATTATCAATAGTAACCTTAAGATGCAATCGATTTCTCTTTATTTCTTCTAAACTTTGAATATTCATAATTTTATCAATGTGCACTGATATATTCTTCAACGCCTCAACATTTCTCACAGCATTATTGTGTGTGAAAGCAGAACCTCTCATATGTGACAAGAAAACACATTTGGCCTCATTATTCACTCTCTTCCAGCTACTAAAACCATCAACGGTAAATGCAGGATGTAGAGATTCACGACCTTAAAAAACAAAGCATGGAAAGCAAAATGCCGCATCTTTTGAAATAGAATACTCTGGCCATGGATTTTTTTTGTACCAACTTTCCTAAAATCTTTGATTTTGAACTCCAGTTTTAGTCCTCGGATACTCAGCCAAGATAGGTTGATTTGGTCCCCACTTTATATAAGCACGTCTAACTTCTTCTTGATTATAAGCAGTATGTTTCCATATCGGAATACACAATGCGGAATCTCGTTCAAGTTCATTCTCATCAAAAGGAATCCTTGAAACTTTAATTTGACATTGAGGACCTTGAGGTTCAAAGCCGCAGGAATCATAGGAACATCAACACTTGTTGATGTTTCTACTAGACTCAGAGATTCAAGAGTAGAATTTGATGTTTCTTCTCCATTTTTCTTTTTGAAGAACGAAAAAATTATTTTTGCTCTTTTTCGTTCTTGATTTTTCATCCTAATAAAGTAGAGAAGGGCTGAAAATTAGATAAACAAATCAACAAGATTGAAGGACCCAACACTACACTAAACATTATAACATATACAAACATGTAGATATTCCTAGGCCTCACACATTTCATTACCAAATCTAATTTTATGTTCCTCTGCCCCAAAAATCACCTAGGAACATATCATAACCAAATTGCACATTCATCTCCTTTCAAATTTACTAATTTCATAACTGCACAATTATGAGTCTTAAGTTTCCTCCTTGGTTCAATTTCCAGGACACTATGCTGCCAGGGGAAGGGTGGGAAAAGATCTTGTTTGATCAGAATGTTCATGGTTTCGGCATAGAACAAGCAAAATTTAAAGCATATCATTTAATATTGGGGAAAAATTTCATTATAAAAACCAATCAAGCAAACCACAATATTAATGCATGGAAACGCAAGCCAAAGGCGAAAAATAAAAAATAAAGCAAAAATAGTAATTACCTTACATGCAGTATCAAATCCGAAGCTTGTAGGAACTTCTTTGCATTTCAAGTCACCATCAATGGTCTTTGGACATCTAAGAACCCGGGCTTTCACATTTTTACCCTTCAGTAATTTTAAAGATGAGCAAAATTTTCTCGGGAGGACCTTCAAATTATTTCTTAGAGTAACATGTCATATATACCTGAAATTTTCTGCAAGAAGGCAAGCATTAGTGTTTGAGTCATCACCACCAATAACAACAATCCCATCCAAATCAAGCTTCAATGCTATTTCTTCAGCTTGCTTAAACTGTAAGTCAATACCATGCAACCTCAGTTACTGCACAGAAACCACAAGAACCAAGCATAAACTTTTTTTCTTTCTTTTATCATGTAATCAGAATCAAAAGAAACTTTTTCCAAAATGATTTTCTTGACTTTCCTTACTATATTGAAAGTTATTGCAACTAAAACGAACCAAATTAAAATTCAATGAGATTGAGTAAGATAGATATACAAAACTTGAGTTCAATCCCAATTTTTTAGTGTTATTTCCCATATTTTTTACCTCATTGATTATTTTCTTTAAATATAATTTGACCTCATTGGGGATAATATGGTAAGAGTGCCAATTTTTCCCGTTTACAAAAATACAATACAAACAAGAACAAGACACAAAACGAACTTGAAAATGGTACAATCCATTAACAAAACCAATAACCCTAAGTTTGTATGGTAAGAAGATAATGAGTATTTTTTTTTTCACATCTTGCTCAAGCATTACTGTTTGAATTGTTTTACTATAACACAACTTTTTATTGATATGGATCAAAATGACACAAGAACACCCTTAGGATATGATATTGAATCCATTGAATAGATTTCTTCAAAAAGAATATGTCTATATCAAATAAAAGACAGATCATAAGTCCATAACATTTAAATGGGCAGTATATAAACAAAAGACACGCATACACAGACAAATATAAGATAATGGGAGAAAATGATTCATACCTTATTAGGTCCTCTCGGCAAAAGTGATAATGGGAGAAAAGGGTTTTGATTCGAACCTGGGCAACAGTATGAACCTGGGCATTTGATTCGAGCAGCTGCCTAAAAAACAGATGTGTGTGTGATTCAGGGGCATTTGATCGAGCAGCTTGTGGGCATTTGAACGAAGAGCAAAACCAAACAAATAGAGGCAGCGAGATAGACATACAAAAACGAAGAGCAAAACTAAAAAAAGATGGGAGAAGAGGAGGTGATGAATCGTACCTGTTGGGGTTGGCCGTGCTCGAGAGAGAGACAGGATGGTGTTTGCGCAGAAAAGGGATGGGGGAGGGTTTTTGCAATGAAGTGGCAACCTGAGAAAGAAGCTACTGGCATAATTTTGGGGGAAGTGACTAGCCGTCTCAGAGAGAAGATATTGTCAGCATGTATTCGGCATGATTTTGGGGGAAGTGACTAAGAGAAGAGACTGAGAGAGACCGTCTGAGAGAGAGAAGAAACTGAGAGAGACCAACTGATTTTGGGGAAAGTGACTGAGAGAAAAGACTGAGAGAGACCGACTGGTTTTGGGGAAGCTTTGCAGGTGGGCTGGGTTGGGTTGGGTTGGATGGGAATGTTTTTTTTTTGGGGGGCGGTGTGTGGGTTGGTACTTGGTGGTAAATTTTTATTTTTATTTTACTCTGAGCTTCAGCCCACCTTAGCTCACTAATGAATCCGTCCTTGCAAGGTTCTTAGTGGATTCAAACAAGATAAATTAGTATGGAAATTAATAAGTTCAGGAAAATTTTCTATCAAATCAGCTTGGGTTTTGGTGAGAGAACAAAGTCAAAACAAATGAGACTGCAAAACTAATTTGGAAGCAACAAATTTCTCCTAGTGCTCAGTTAGTGGGATGGAAGATCATGAAAAATGCTTTGCCAATGGATTATAGAATTCAAAGTTTGGGAATATCAATGGTTAGAAAATGTCTTCTCTGTTGTATAGATATAGAATTTCCTTCTCATCTTTGTATTGATTGTGAGTCTGCACAAGGAGTCTAGAGGAAAATATCATCTCTAGTGGGGTTCCCGCTGATTGCAAATGAAGACCCATCGACAAGGTTTTTACAAATGTGGAGAATCTTTAAGAACCTTTCGTTTAGTCAAGAATTAATTAAAGGTACTCCTTTGATTTTATTTTGGCAGATTTGGATGGAGAGATATAGGTGTATATTTGAAGGCTCAAAGCTTCATTATTCTTCATTAGTGAAGAGAATATTGAACCTGGAGTGATTGATTCTCTTCAGGGTAGATAGTTGTTCTCTTTTCTGAATATTCAAGTATCTTCAATGGTGAAGACCAGAGTTGTTTGGGTGAAGTGGAATTTTCCTCCATAAGATATAGTAAAGCTTAATGTGGATGGAACATCAAAGGGAAACCCCGGTCTTTCTGGTCGTAGAGTTGTTTTGCGTAATCACTGGGGTCAAATGATATTTGTAGCATCCTATTTTTATGGTCAATGTACAAATATGGAAGACGAATTCAAAAGCATTATTGGATGGTTTAAAACTCTTTGACAGATATGGATTGGAGGATTAAAAACTGGTCATTGAATCTATTTCTCATATATTAGTTGACACAATTATGGGAAAGATCCAAGCTGCTTGGAAGTATTGGAAACTAGTGGATCAAATCCTAGTTTTTTTTAGAAGATTTAATTGTGAGATTGTACATGTTCTACGCGAAGCAAACTCAGTAGCAGATTGAATGGCTAACAAAGGAGTTTCGGATAGGGTTCCAAGTGAGATTACTGATCCTTTCTCTTTGCCCACTCAGGCTAGAATGTTGCTAATTAATGATGAGACACTCGTTCCGTGTGTGTTTCAATGAATGAAGTGCTTATGATGTTATGAAATCAGATTATAGTGATAATAAGGATGATGGTCATTGTCATGAATTGAATTTGATATTTTGATATGTGGATCTAGGACAAATTCAGAAATATAGTATGTTAATTGAAAATTAAAGTTCGATATGAAAATTTAATTCAATCTGAATAACATGATTAAGCTCAATATTAACAAATAACATGATTTTTTTTATATCAATTTTACCAAATAATTATTCAATGTAATCACATTTGTATGAATCATTCAAGAAGGTTCGTCTCGAGACTTTTTTGTAAACAAAATAAATTTTCGTTAACTTTTTTCGTATATTGAAATTCTGCAATCAACTCGCAATGATAGAAGACATTAACATTTGGATTGAGTCATTGACTATGAAAACGAAAAATATGGGTTGTATTGCTCAATAACTAAAAATGTCTTACAAACAAACTTAACAACTTGGATCAGGATTCTAAAATCCTATAAAATCTAGATCATGATCCATTAAGATCCTACAAATTTGGAATTCTAAAAGAAAATTGGATCGATTTGCTTTTATCGGATCGTAAGATTTTATAATCCAAGAATCCAAACCAATATTCTGATTTATAATCATGTCTTCACCTTAGATATGGGTTAGATCCATCGTTGTACATTAAAAAAAACAAACATATCTTCTAAATGTTAACATAGAAATTAAAGTAGATGACTGTGACCCATATGAAACGGAGCCCCCAAAGCCTTGACTTGCATTAATTCCACCAAAAGGTCAACGAGTCGTAGCAGGAGGGAGCCCAATGTCCCGGCAAATACCATGGCCCACGGTCAAGCCCGGGATCATCAGACACCGAAAGGTATGACGTATATTTTTTTGGTTAAATTGTAAAGGGTACACTAAATTAAACTTATTTGATAAAAAGTACACACTAAAAACTGTAGGGTTATTAAGTCCTTAATTTTGATATTTATTTATATCTAACTACGCAATTTGAATTTGCCTAATTTTTTTATGACATTTTTGTCCTCCATTGATTCATGTGTATGTTCTTCGAAAAGTG
Organism: Ilex paraguariensis; assembly: GCA_963454935.2. Taxonomy (NCBI): domain Eukaryota; kingdom Viridiplantae; phylum Streptophyta; class Magnoliopsida; order Aquifoliales; family Aquifoliaceae; genus Ilex; species Ilex paraguariensis. Next base: position 1,013,748 of record CAUOFW020007168.1, on the reverse strand, counting down.
GTGCATTAAATATCTCATAGTTTTATGGAAGAATTTTATTATTTAACGCACATTGATTCATGTGTATATATATATATAACATTGAAAGTGTAAAATGTAAAGTATTCTTTTATGTCTCACAATTCTTAATGGAAAGTGTAAAGTGTTATAGGGTAACATTGAAAGTAACAATAAAAGTGTAGCAATAATAATGTAACAAGCTATTTACACAAGGTAAAAGGAGGCATTACCTAAAGTGTTACACAAACAGAATATACATGTCTCATCTTACACTAAAAATACTAATTAATTGAGAAAGTGTAAAAGTGTTACACTTTCAATATTAACATGTAACATTTTACACTTTTCATTAAGTAAGGTGAGACATAAGGTAATATTTTACACTTTTCACTTTCAATGTTACACTTTACACGTATATACATACTTGTATATGTACTTTTATATATATATATGTATATATATACACACAAGTATAAATATAAAATATATATACGTATTTATATATACTTGTTTGTGTGTATATATATATATTAACAAATACACATGAATCAATGTGCGTTAAATATTAAAGTTCTCTCATATCTAGGAGATATTTAATGCACCACTTTTCCTAAAATGGACATTTATGTTTTTGTATCTAACTAGTGTACCTTTTTTAAAAATATTTTTTAATATGTATTTTGTGTCAAATAAGTCTAATTAGGTGTACCGACTTTCAAAAACCCCTATTTCTTTTTCATATGGGCCAAGGGACTTAAACCAGATAAATAAAAACCAAGAGCATTACTGAAATTGAAAAATAAAAATATCATACTGCCCCATTATACAATACTAAACAAGTTTGACTTTGTCAATATTTTGCCAATTATAAAAACATCTTGCCCACTGTACTGGATTTAGTGTTTTTGTGGACTGTTTGGGCTGGGCTGTAGACAAGTAGTCCATTGAACTTGGCCAAAAATTATTGGAACATGTACAAAAAGAATTTTTAATAAATTCCTTATATGGAATGTTAGAAAGATTAGTAAACTCAAGAAACAGAGGGAGGCCAAATATTATATAAGAGTACAAGAGTTATATAAAACAAAAAGAGGTAGATTTGATTGACTCGGTGGAAATCAAAGAGAGGAGTGGAAAGGGGCACATCTATAATTCTATAATATAAAACAAGATAGGTTTTAATAAGTTCATTTAACGGTTTCAAATAGATTCATCCAAGGGTCACCAATATCTCTCTTAAAATTATTCACATTGTACTATGCTTTCAGCACAGGTTACCCCTAATAAATACATAATTCATGTTACGTTCGGGTCTGTATCAATACACCTATCTAATGTATTCTGTAGTAATTTAGGTTATTTTCCTAATTTCAGAACAGCCTTGTTCATAGTTGTCCAAACTAAAATACAAATAAAAAACCTTGTTCACAGTTGTCCAAATTGTTAAATGTTTGTGTCTAGAAAACTATACCCACTTAACCTAAGAGTACTAGTGAGATNTGTATATATATACACACAAGTATAAATATAAAATATATATACGTATTTATATATACTTGTTTGTGTGTATATATATATATTAACAAATACACATGAATCAATGTGCGTTAAATATTAAAGTTCTCTCATATCTAGGAGATATTTAATGCACCACTTTTCCTAAAATGGACATTTATGTTTTTGTATCTAACTAGTGTACCTTTTTTAAAAATATTTTTTAATATGTATTTTGTGTCAAATAAGTCTAATTAGGTGTACCGACTTTCAAAAACCCCTATTTCTTTTTCATATGGGCCAAGGGACTTAAACCAGATAAATAAAAACCAAGAGCATTACTGAAATTGAAAAATAAAAATATCATACTGCCCCATTATACAATACTAAACAAGTTTGACTTTGTCAATATTTTGCCAATTATAAAAACATCTTGCCCACTGTACTGGATTTAGTGTTTTTGTGGACTGTTTGGGCTGGGCTGTAGACAAGTAGTCCATTGAACTTGGCCAAAAATTATTGGAACATGTACAAAAAGAATTTTTAATAAATTCCTTATATGGAATGTTAGAAAGATTAGTAAACTCAAGAAACAGAGGGAGGCCAAATATTATATAAGAGTACAAGAGTTATATAAAACAAAAAGAGGTAGATTTGATTGACTCGGTGGAAATCAAAGAGAGGAGTGGAAAGGGGCACATCTATAATTCTATAATATAAAACAAGATAGGTTTTAATAAGTTCATTTAACGGTTTCAAATAGATTCATCCAAGGGTCACCAATATCTCTCTTAAAATTATTCACATTGTACTATGCTTTCAGCACAGGTTACCCCTAATAAATACATAATTCATGTTACGTTCGGGTCTGTATCAATACACCTATCTAATGTATTCTGTAGTAATTTAGGTTATTTTCCTAATTTCAGAACAGCCTTGTTCATAGTTGTCCAAACTAAAATACAAATAAAAAACCTTGTTCACAGTTGTCCAAATTGTTAAATGTTTGTGTCTAGAAAACTATACCCACTTAACCTAAGAGTACTAGTGAGATTACTTGCAGACTCACACAGGAAAACATTAGTAAGAATTACTTAACCTAAGACTAGTGAAATTACACACGAACTCACCTAGAAAAAAGTATTAGTAACACTAAATATGTGTGTGAAGAAAATCCAAGCATCGAAATAAGAGAGAGGGTTTCCTACATCTCCTCAGTACAAGCGTCATTCAGGCGTGATGGGTCGTGTCGGGTTGAGCCCACTTTATACATTCAGTTGAGTTTAGTTTTACTAACAAAAAATTGTAAGCATGTACCTTTTAAATTATTTATTTGTGAGAAAATATCTTGACTAAAAATTTTTATAAATAAATACTTTTGACTTGAAATGCATTATAGTTAGATACTCATTGGCAAAATTTTTAAATATATTTTTCACTAAAATACAATTTTTCTTATTTGAAGGTCAGTTAGTTTGGCGAGACTCATTTTTTATGGGATTTGATTAATTGTATTAATGATTTCATATTTTAAGGGATTGAACATTACCACATGGAATATACTTTAACGGCTTGGCCCAAATTTTAAAATTTATTTTTTTATATTATTTTTTAATGTTAAGTCACTCTGTTTGTTCTCAAATCTGTTTGTTCTCAAATCTAACAACAATGTTACATAATGTAATACATACTATTTAGATTATGTATGAATCAGTGAATTTAATTTCTCAACTTTTTGTTAGTGATTAAAGTATTAATGAAGATGTTACACTATCATGTATCAATACAATGTCACATTATCGACAATTTGAATCAGCGTAAAAGGAAGATCGGTCTTAAATGGTGCTTTAACGTCTGTGTTTTTTTTTTTTTTGTAGAAAATTGAAGGATTTTGTAGTATATTGTTTTTAAATTTGAAAATCCATGTTTTGAGGAATATGGCAGTTGCCAAATTTAATGAGATTGCTGCATGATTTATGGCAGTTTCCTTACCCACTCTTTGCGCCAAATAATTTTTATTTTTTGGGCATTTCTATCATAAAAAATAAGTATTTCTATACAAAATATTTTTGTATTGAGTACTTTTCCACAATTAAGTGGGAAATTAAGTACCGACTCACAAAAAATTCTTGTATTAATTTGGTTTCAAATTGAACTCAGTAGACCAAAGTCCAAATTGAATTCATATTGAGATTTTTAACCCAAATTTTAAAAATCTCAATCCAAACCCCAATTCTTTTGGGTTGGGATCAAGTTGGTCGTCCCGAGTTGAACCCTACTTAGATGGGATGAACCTGGTGGTCTGCCTATGGACGACCTTATATACATGCCCTTATACGATGTCATACATAATATAAACATGTACATATATGTATTTTTAATAAAAATAATGATTCCTCAAAACAAAAATTAATTTCAGAATTGTTTGATTTCTCACCTGTGCAACTCTTGCTATCATTACATACCAATAAATTATGGCTCAAACTCACCAATCACCTCATATCATCAAACACATCAATCTAAATAAATAGCAATAGGAGTTACAAATATCAAAATGACCCTAGTCGTAATCAAATCAAATCGAATTATAATAAAAATAATTTTAAAATTCAAAACAAAATTCAACGAATTCGCATGAAATCAAATCAAATTATATTGTATAGTGGACTTCTACTTGTGGGGGTGTGTGGTTGAGTGGGCAAAAATATTGGACGTTACCATTATACCATGTCAGCTATGTCACGTAATGTAATCGTCCATTAATAGGTAAACAAGTCAGCAAATGAGTCTCACTAAAACTCATAATCACTCAGTCATATAATATATAACTACCTCCATGATAGGAAGCGGACCCTATTTTATCCATTTTATTACTTTCTTATTATTAGATGGCTACACCATGTCTACAATGGGTGGGTAAGTGCCTTAAAAAAGTTGTGTGTGGTTTGAACCTTGGGGGGTAAGTATGAAAAACAGGGGTAGAAAGTATGAAGACAAAGACGTTGTTTGTGTGTCTATGTTTGTGTATATTGTGTCGTGTGTGGTGTGTGGTGTGTTTGTGTGTATTAGAAAAGAGGCAAGGGCCATGATGTTTTTATTGATTGACCAAGGCTAAAATTAGGGGTTTTTTTTCTTCAAAGGAGAAACGAAATTAAACAAAAGAGATATTCCTAACAAACCACCTAGTCTAAAAGATAAGAATATTATGATACGAGAGACAGGGTCAGTCCAAGAATACTTGAGGCCTTAGGCAAAAATTTTAGATGGGACCTTGAATTATTTTTTGATGAATAACTTGGTTATTTGTTATTAATTTCAAATATTTAAATTTATATCTTTAGTAGGTATGATTAAGATCAAAAACAACTTGCAAAACAAACAATCTATGTGATTGATTATATTAAGATCAAAATTATCTCAAAAATTATAATTTAAAAAAATTAATCTGAATAAATAGGTGAGAGTTATTAAGAATTTAAATAAAATGAGAGTAGAGTCTTGTAATTTTTTGTACAAGGATATAGTGCAATCATTTTTTTTATTTATTTATTGAACACACCGCGGCTTCATAAGGCTTTGTCTTACTGATAGGGATCAGATAACGAAGTCCAATCTTTTTTATATGATTTGTGGCTTATTTCGTTTATAATTGTTTTCATCACCTACCCGAAAACAGGGTCGGGTCAAGAATAGTTGAGGTCTTAGGCAAAAAATTTAGGTGGGGCCCTAAATTTTTTTAGATGCATAATTTATTTATTTTTGTTTTAAATTTTAAATATTTAAATTCATATATTTTAATAAGGTGTAAAATAACTTGTAAAGTAAACACATTGTGTAAATGATTATATTAAAATCAAAATAAACTCAAAAATTATAACACAAGAAAATAAAACTGAATAAATATACCAGGGTTATTGGAAACAAATAAAATGAGAGAGTAGAATATTGTAATTTTTTGTCCAAAAATATAATATGATCTTTTTTTTTCTTCTTTTTGAATGTACATATATTTATGATTTAAAAAAAAAATACTAGTAAATTTTATTTTGATTGTTTCACGTAACATCCTAAAATTTTTATACTTTTTTAAAAATTTAATCATATAATTTTGAAAGACATACATGAGACCCTAAGCGAGTAAGGGTCGTGGGCGATCGCCTCACTTGCTTAGGGGTAGAGCCGGTCCCAAAAAGTGTGCAGAAAGAACGTATTCAAATCTCTTGACTTCAAGATAAATTAAATGGGGAATTACACTCAGACTCTTTGAAGTTTGTTATTTAATTATTCAGACCTCTGATATTTAAAATATTACACACAGACCCCTTAAATTTAAAATGTTATACTTAAACTAAAAATACTTCAATCAAAAATAAAATATCAAATATTTTAAATTTTACAATTAAAATTCATATTTTATTGGATCATTTATTGAAATAAAATAAAAATTAAAAAATTATTTTTTCTTAAAAAAATTGTAATTAGTATATAATTATATTGTCTATTGGAATTTAATTTGATCATTTAAAAGACAAAATAAAATATCAAATTACCCCAATTAAAGCTAAAAGATATTGTATTCATTACAATTTGATTCTTTGTTTAATTTTTTAGTTTAATTCTAATAGATAGTATAATATATACTAACTATGATTTTTTTTTAAAAAAAACTAGATTTTTATTTTTGATTTTATTTCAATAAATGACATAATAGATTATAAATTTTGCATGTTCTATTATGAATGACTTAGACCCTTTGTTTGATTTTTTAGTTTTATTCCAATAGATAATATAATTGTATACTAATTACGATTTTTTAAGAAAAATTTAATTTTATTTCAATAAATTATATAATAGAACATAAATTTTGGTTATAAAATTTAAAATATTTGATATTTTATCTTTGATTAGAGTATTTTTTATCAAAGTATAATATTTTAAATTTAAGGGGTCTAAGTATTACATACCTATAAACTTTAAAGAGATCTAAGTGTAATTTATTAACGGATATATTTACAGCAGAGAGTCTAAGTGTTACGTGCATACAAACCTCAGGATGTCTGTGTGTAATATTTCAAATGTCAGGGGGTCTGAGTGATTAAGTGACAAATCTCAAGAGATTTAAGTGTAATTTTTCCTAAATTAAATATACTGACAACTTTACCATTATACAAAAATTATCTTAAAAAAGTGATATTTTCAATTTATACATGTCATTATTGCGTAAGGGGTCATGGTAATTTTCTCTATATTATTTCGATTTTCTGGGATGTCCCAAGAACTAAAAAAAAGTGATATTAACAGTTAGTCAACACTATTGTAAATGTTATTTTCAGCACTAAAGTTACCGTTCCATGTTATAAACCATGGTGTATATTACCATTGTAAGAGCATGTACCATACTAGGACAATGTGTTTTACCGTTGACCGACGGTAATATCCAAGAATATAAGTGTAATTCCTTATAATTGACCCAAAGCCTAGGGGGTCTCCATCTAGAAAAATGTATTAGTAACACTCAATCTGTGTGAAGAAGATCCAAGCATCGAACTAAGAGAGAGGGCTTCCTATATCTCCAGGTGTGATGGGTCGTGACACTTAAACGCTCACCGTTAATAATGAGAGATCTAAGTGGAGAGGATCTGAGTGAGAGAAATCTGAATGACGGAGATAGGCGTGAGATCACTGAGATGGACTCCAGAGGCTGAGTTTGTGATGAACAAACCAGCCAAGGCTGTGTAGTAATGTGCAATGTACATGTATAGCTTTGGTAATTTATCAGGTTGAGCCTAATTTCATTAACTCATGTTGGATCCGGTAGCCCGAATTCTCGAATTATTGTCCGAATTCAATTTAAATTAAGGTTTTTGACCCAGGTTAAACCCAAGTTTTAAAAATCTCAAAGTCTTAATTTTTTCTAGTTGGACTTGAGTTGGCCTGTCCAAGTTGAACCTTACTTAGATGGGGCTAACCCGCAAAATCTGCCTAAGGACGATTTCATATACATGCATTTATACTATGTCATACAAAACATAAACTAGTTTTATGGCTATTCAAAATAGAAATTAAGATCAAAATAGCTCAATTTCTCAACCGCATAACTCTCGACATCATCACATACTCTAGTCATTATCAAATCGACTTGAATTACGATCGAAATTAATTGAAATTAAAAAATTAAATCCACTAAATTTGCATGAAATCAAATTGAATTATAGTCGTGTAGTGGATTTCTACTTGTGGGTGTGTGTGTGGATGGGTAAGTGCCTTAAAGCTTTGTTTTTTTCGTGTGCGTGGTTGAAGCATGGGTATACGAGTGTGTGAGAGACGATGAGGGGGTAAGCATGAAAAACAGAGGGTAGGAGATATGAAGATAAAGACGTTGTACCATCAGCTTAGTATTCGCAGCAAGTATGCTAAACAGCAACTAATAACTACAAGAAGAAAACAACCATAAAGTTAACAAAGACAACAAAAAAATAGGTTTTTGAAATGGTTTATTGTTAATGTAACAAAAAACATCGCAAAAAACACCCTTTTCTACGAAGATTTTCAATGTCTTCCTAGAGCTTTGTCTTATTGACTAGGATAAGATAATGAAGTCTAATCTTTTTTATATGGTTTGTGGCTTATTTCGTTTATAATCATCTTGATCACCTACTCGGAAATAGGGCCAGCCCAAGAACACTTGAGGTTCCATGCAAAAAATTTAGATGGGACTCAATTTTAGATTTTTAAATATTTAAATTCATATATTTTAATAGGTATATTTAAGGTGCAAAATTACTTATAAAATAAATACATTGTGTAAATGATTAAGATCAAAATTAACTCAAAATTATAATATAAGAAAATAAAATTGAATAAATAGACCAGAGTTATTGAAAATAAATAAAGAGAGTAGAGGCTCACTCCGCTCTATGCCCAAAGTTTCAACTCAATCACTTGGAGAAAGGGATTTGGCCTACCAACTGCAGGCTCGGGTGGGGGAATGGTATCTATTCTTTGCTGCTTTGTACAAGAATATGATACAATCTTTTTTTTTTCTTCTTTTTGAATGTATATATATTTATGATTAAAAAAATAATAGTAAATTCCATTTTGATCATTTCACGTAACATCTTAAATTTTTTACATTCTTTTTAAAATTTAATCATATAATTTTGTAAGACACACAAATGAGACTCTATGCTACCGCCTCACTTACTTACGGCCCAAAAAAAGTGCAAAAAGAACATATTCAAATCTCTTCACATCAAGGTGAATTAAATGTACTAACAACTTTACCGTTATACAAAAGTTATCATAAAAAAGTTTTATTTTTTATTTGTACATGCACATGAGTCATGCTAATCACATCGTTCAAAATTTTCACAAGACAAATACTGACTGTAGGTATCCGAAACCACAAGCAAGCGAAGTATATTTATAATTCTTTTTTTTTTCTTTTTTTTTTTGAGCAGCTTATTTATAATTCTTCATTATCGTATATTAAACATATAACTGGCAGCTACGTGGTAGACAAGTGACACAGATTAAAAGGGTGGGTCTCCTCTATGAAGTAGTGCTTTCACACATCCACCAAATTGATCGACACAACCAAAAGAAGAAGTGTTTTAGAACCTCCTTACAGATTGGAAAGAGCCAGCAATGAGTCTGTGCCCACATTTGGCCTACATGCATCACGTGAAAGTAACACATATGTACGCATTCGAAGAATAACTTCCTTTTTCCAACTGCTCTAAATATACATTCATATCTACATGTATATATTCGGCTAAACAAGGAGTGCCTTGTGCTCGACTACAGCGTCTCACATGGCATTTATAAATAAATAAAAAAATAAGCATTATTTTCTTTATTTTTCTCCCCCACTTTTTAGGTTTAGGCTATGGGTTTCTGGTGCATGCCTTTTAAACAACTTGTTCCTCTATGATGCTTCTTTTATCAGACACCATCTTCACCATTTTTCCAGGGTATTGCTTGCTCTTGCTGTTGCCACTACTATCCTCAGTATTCCTCTGTACTGAGCGCTGCATGATCCGGACAGGAATGCCACCCAAATCAAAATCTTCCTTTAACGATTTTGTTAAGAATCTCAGGTCCGTATCTGAGAGCTGTGTCTTCCCACTCACAAAGGCAACAAAAGTAGGCGGTCTGGCCTTCACCTGAGTGAAATATTTGATCTTGGATTGAGCAGCCTGATCTTTCCAAGAATGCCTGCTCATTACCTGACCAGACACACAACGAATTTTCACTGCCCAATAAATGCACATTTCACAGGTCTTGTGGGAGAAAAGTAGATGATATTGGAATACTGACCTTGCGCAACCAACGGTTAAGACGAGCTGTTGGCAATCTCGAACACCACTTTTCATATGTATCAATCACCTGATGCATTATAGCTATCCGACCCTTTCCTTCCAGTGCTGAAACAAATACAACTGGTATTCCTGTGACCTGCTAGCATATTTGTGTCAATGATAGATCAATATTCTATTATCATTCTACAGTTGTCCAATACATGTGTATGAAAAAGGTATGGAAGGACTTAAAAACTTCTCTCCACAGAATAATAAGAAATAACTATCAAATTCATCAATGTCCAATGCTTACCAGTTGCAATAATTGGTTAAAAAATATATAAATGGATGTTTAATCCACACATCCAATTTTTACAATTTGCAAAAAGTAATTATGAATTAATCATTTACGATCTACTTGCCTCAGTTTCTATTGCAGTCAGAGGACGGGGTAAAGCACTAGTTCTAAAAGAAGTCATAAAAAATAATTGCGTATGAAGTAGTTCCTGTCCAACAAGGTGTGTTTTAGTGTCTCTTCAGGACACCAATATGTAGTAATTTGTCACCTTGCACTACTGGAAAATCTGGTCATGAACCAATTATACAGACGCTTGTGTTTATGCATTAGCACTTGTGTTATACTAAATAAGACATCAAGCAGTTGATTACCAAGACAAATCAAGTTTTTAACTATATTCAGCTTATTCGACTATAAATCTTCCCCATCATAACTACCATGATCAATGTTTTAATCCTTCAACCAAAATATCTATTATAACCCAGAACTCTGGATTCTAACAAAAGTTAAGTAATAAAGAGATGTTGCCTAGAATATGTACTCAGTTTAGAGAAGCTACAAGTAGACCAAGTTGATAGTGATGCCAATAACTTAATTCTTGGGCCAAATGTGGGTTTGTTTGCCCGTGTAGATATTTCCACCTTCTTCCTGCAGTTCTGGATTGGTAATTTAAGATTGTTTCTTCTTTCATTTTTCAATGTTAAGCATCAAGATGTCATGAAAAGTATGTTTAGAAATGCAGTCTGTTCTAATGCAAGAAAAGTCAAGTGGACATGGCTATAATTCGATAAAAGCTTCTTAGGAAAGAACCCTCAATGGGGCAGTTTCTTTTCTGATTACTGATACATCATCTTAATCTACAAAACAGAAGGCATAAAGACTTTGACACAAGAAAATCAAACCCAAGTCAGTGAAACCGCCTCTCAGCAACCAAACAATTTATTTAGGCTAAATGTTAGAATTCATAAAGAACACTGCTGCAGAATTGTTAATGGGATTTCATTTAAGCAGACAATTCAGCCAGGCTGAACCCACCCACCCACCCTCTCAACTGGT
>CAUOFW020007168.1:968248-1001226 GCA_963454935.2 Ilex paraguariensis | reverse complement strand
ACCCACCCTCTCAACTGGTTAGATGCAAGATTGGGCTTTCAAAACAAAAGGTATGGAAGACTGAGTCACAGTATAACTCTTTAACTAACAACAGTGGGATCGTTACGATCTACGTTTATCAGGATACAACTCGGCATAAAGTGATAATGCTATCAAAACCCATCGCTTGTACAGAAATATAATAGGGAATCAAGGTAAAAACCAACTTCGATATATCCACTTGTGATTGAGAATTTATCTGAAGCTTAAAACTACAAACAATTACAAATCACAAGTTCGCAGGTTGCTTCATCCTCAGCATATGCAAACTATCTGTTGAGTAGCAAGCTTCTTACCAGGTGAACATGACTAGATGAAATAACATTAAAAAGTTATTACACTGACAAACCTGGGGTATAACAGTCTGAATTTCTTCAGGAACTGCTTTGATGACACTCTCATATAACTTAGTATTTTGTTTTCCTCTTAGGAGATCCATCTTGTTTACAATAACAACCAAACCTCTCCCTTCTTCCACCGCACGCCTAGCTATAACTACTTCAGCATGCTTCATGCTCCGCCCAGCTTTTGCAATCTAACAATCATGACATGAAAGACAGCAAGGAAAAGCAGTAGTTATTGGAAAAAAATAATATCTCCACGATATTGATGTGGCTACTGCCAGCTCATGAAGCCTTGCGTAACAGTTAAAAGATCCATACGCTTAACTTCTGCCATAGGCCCCATAAAGTTTCTCCTGTTGCATTTTCAAATTACAATCTATCCATTCTTCCATTGCAGAAGCCAAAAGCAGGTTCAAAAATTATCATACCATTTGGAAAAACAAAATTTTATAGCAAATTGACATCTTTACACAAATTTATTTATAGGATAAGTTTGTCACGTGCACATTGAAATAAAATGCAAACAGATAATGCTGTATATGATGCACCTCTTCGGCATCAAGGACTAAAGCAACCACGTGAGCCCTCATAAGGTGTTTTCTTGATTGCACAATGCTCAAGGATGCTGGTCCTTTCTCCTGCTTTGTTCTTTGCAACCAGCCTGCTGTGTCAACCTGAACCAAGAGCACCATACCATGCCCATCAGTGCATTGACAAGGAACACCCATGAACTAGGGTAGGCCTAGTATAGTGAAGATGGGGAATGGAAGAGAAACTAAACATGAGAAGAGAAACTTCTCCCAGTTTTGAGAGTTTAGCTTCCTTTTGTAGCTTATTTTGGTTCCTCGTGGTGGCCTGGATGCTGTGCTGTGTAATGACTAATGAGAGGCAGGAAAGGGGTTTGGGAGTGGTGGTGGTCCTGATGGATATGTGGACATGGGTATTCATACATTTCATGAAGTCAGCTGAGTCATATCAATGTCTCGAACAATGAATCATATGAAGTGTTTATGTTTACCAATACAAGTAGCACAGTGACATCCTCAAGGAAACTACAAAACAGGAGAAACTAAAATTTACCAAATAAATGGTTCTCCCTTCATGTTGGAACTCAGCTCGAACTGAATCTCTAGTCAAACCAGCTTCTGGTCCCACCAAAACACGATCTTCTTGTAATAAGGCATTTAGCAAGGTAGACTTTCCAACATTGGGCCGTCCTACAATTGCCAACTGTACTGGTAACTTAGACTCTTCACCCTCACAGGAGCTATTTTCCTCATGACCTTCATCCATATATAGCAAAATGTAAAACATCTTTTTTCAATAGAAGGGTAGCAAAACAAAAAAAAAAAAAAAAGGATAATGCTGCACTAAAAGAATGGCTAGATCACAACAAAATCTCAAAACAATACAGTCAAACTAATCCTACAACCGATGGTTGCTGAATTTTGCACATCAGTAATCTTCATCATGGAAATTTGTTGCATACAATATAGGGAAATGCGATCCTACTTCACCTGTGAAGTAGGATATCATTCTGGCCAGTTTATTAGACAAATTGTTGGGTTATGGCAAAAAAAAACTACCTTTGTTCCCGTCTTCCTGTCAAGAATCCTACGACGAACCTTCTATCATCTTCATAGATATGATTGCTAAAATCACCATCTTATTTTGAAGGTGGGATTCTTGTGTTGCCATTGACCAATGAAAGAGCAAGTGACAAACAATAAGAGGCATGCATGCACCCGGACTAATTAAGGTCAAGCAACAGGTGATGATACTAATCATTGTCCAGGGCCAATAAAAATCAGTGGCTGACTATGAACATAAAATAGATGAAGACACGAGATTTCTGGCAGTCGAAGCTGGGTAGCATGACAATGAGATGATTACCAATTTGTCTTATTTATATTAAGTTGCTTCATTACTTTTTTGGAGCTCTAGTAGGCTAGTAAGCCAGCTGTCGTGAACTTTAGCTGGTTAATGCTTGATTAGAACCTACCCATAATATATGCTTCAAGCAACTTAGAGATGCTAGTGAAGAAATGTCAAATATGAACCAATCTTGCATCAGGCATTCAAAATGACAGGTTCTAGAATGAGGACAATGTGGGACTTGGGAGGCCACTATGGTTATTTTTCATTTTCTCTTGGCAGATGGTACCATGTTGCCATGACGCTGAAGGAGATCAATTGCATCACCCACATTGTAACATGTTAAAGCTCAATGCAACTCCAAGGCTGAAAGTAATCTAGTCAAAAGCAAGCTAATTCTGATTGAAGCGGGGAAGCTAAGAGCTGGTTTCAGAGAAAAAATCGTATTTTAAGGTAGATCGCTTGCAATTACATAGGTTTTATGTCATGATCTTTTTCTTCAAGTAAAGACGGCTAGTTCGAAAGTAAAGCAGCACTTATTTAAAGGAGAAATATTGACCAACACAGAGTAGTTATCTAGAAAGCTGTCTTCTTTAGTGTATATCACCATTCAAGCTTTGTGGCTTTGAAATTGAGACGCTTCAAAAGTATATTCTACGGATTCTGATGATGGTAAGAGGAATGGGCAGATGAAATTTGAGTTACTCAGTCAAGCCTTATTTGAGCACAGGTTGTGGCGTACAAAGCATAGAGGCAGTCTAAAGGAGGTGTTAGAAAGGATATATGGATCAGCTATCCTTCAAAACGTGAGGGGGCCACATGGAATTGGAATAAAGACAGGCATACAAAGGGGGTTAGGTGGCCTTTCCTAAACATATGACCCTTATATTGTGGAACGATCCGAGGGTTTGGCATGACAATTGGTGTGGGACAACTGCTTTGACCTAAGTGGTCAGGATTTACATCGGACTGTAGAAATAAGGAGGCTTTCTCCCCACAACTAAGCAAGGCACGAAGGGACATCCTATTGAGTTTATGTATGGATTCAATCAGCAGAAGTCCCTCCAACTCAAATCAATATCCATCATGTAACCACATAAGACAGCTATACCTTGCAAGCCAGAACTAGAGGATGCCTTTTCAGACGAAGTGTACAAACCAAATAACCAATAGCCCAAATTGGGAGATAGGCCACTTTGGGATAAAACTCTCTCAAAGAGAGGTAAATTTTAGTCTGGAACAGTTTATAATGAGCTGTTTGAATAAAAGGATGAAAGACGTGGGTTTCCATGGAAATGCATTTACATGCCAAAGTTAACTCCGAGTCTATGGTTTTTATTCATTATCAAAAGCTGAAAGAGACAAACATATAGATAGAGACATACACACCACAAGCAAAGAGAGAGAGAGAGAGAGAGAGAGAGAGTNTGTTGCCATGACGCTGAAGGAGATCAATTGCATCACCCACATTGTAACATGTTAAAGCTCAATGCAACTCCAAGGCTGAAAGTAATCTAGTCAAAAGCAAGCTAATTCTGATTGAAGCGGGGAAGCTAAGAGCTGGTTTCAGAGAAAAAATCGTATTTTAAGGTAGATCGCTTGCAATTACATAGGTTTTATGTCATGATCTTTTTCTTCAAGTAAAGACGGCTAGTTCGAAAGTAAAGCAGCACTTATTTAAAGGAGAAATATTGACCAACACAGAGTAGTTATCTAGAAAGCTGTCTTCTTTAGTGTATATCACCATTCAAGCTTTGTGGCTTTGAAATTGAGACGCTTCAAAAGTATATTCTACGGATTCTGATGATGGTAAGAGGAATGGGCAGATGAAATTTGAGTTACTCAGTCAAGCCTTATTTGAGCACAGGTTGTGGCGTACAAAGCATAGAGGCAGTCTAAAGGAGGTGTTAGAAAGGATATATGGATCAGCTATCCTTCAAAACGTGAGGGGGCCACATGGAATTGGAATAAAGACAGGCATACAAAGGGGGTTAGGTGGCCTTTCCTAAACATATGACCCTTATATTGTGGAACGATCCGAGGGTTTGGCATGACAATTGGTGTGGGACAACTGCTTTGACCTAAGTGGTCAGGATTTACATCGGACTGTAGAAATAAGGAGGCTTTCTCCCCACAACTAAGCAAGGCACGAAGGGACATCCTATTGAGTTTATGTATGGATTCAATCAGCAGAAGTCCCTCCAACTCAAATCAATATCCATCATGTAACCACATAAGACAGCTATACCTTGCAAGCCAGAACTAGAGGATGCCTTTTCAGACGAAGTGTACAAACCAAATAACCAATAGCCCAAATTGGGAGATAGGCCACTTTGGGATAAAACTCTCTCAAAGAGAGGTAAATTTTAGTCTGGAACAGTTTATAATGAGCTGTTTGAATAAAAGGATGAAAGACGTGGGTTTCCATGGAAATGCATTTACATGCCAAAGTTAACTCCGAGTCTATGGTTTTTATTCATTATCAAAAGCTGAAAGAGACAAACATATAGATAGAGACATACACACCACAAGCAAAGAGAGAGAGAGAGAGAGAGAGAGAGAGTGATCCACACTTCTGAAAGCAACAATATTTTTTTGCAACCTGAAGTCAATATAAGCTCGATAAATGGCGCAAATGGTGCTTATATGCATGAAACAAGACCATAGACTTTGAAGAACTGCTCAAGAGAATATTACGCAATTGCAATAAATAGAATCCACAGAATTCGTAAAGACAGGAAGAGAATCAATTTCTCACTATGATTGGGAAAAATCTTCGGGGAATAGGCTTTCTTACCAGTTCCAATGTGAAGCATGTAATCCTCAAGCAATGGCCGAAGAGCTTCATAAAGTTCTGTCATACCGAGCCCAGTCTCAGCAGACAGAGCAATAGGATCCCCAAATCCTAACATATAAGCTTCACCAGCAGCAGCATCAAGAGAACCAGCACCATCAACAAGAGATTCAGCTTTATTCATCACCAGAATAATCTTCATTCCAGGTGCACGTTTGCGCAACCACTTTCCAACATCCAAATCCATGGGCTGCAGTCCATCTCTAGTCACAGAGAAGACCAAGAAACAAATTAAATTCAGCAGTTGATTTAAAAATCAATATAAATTAGAAATGGGCATGATTACGAAAATTATACTAGCACACCAGTATACTATAGCCCTCATAAACTGTTACAACATTACTGAGAAACTCAAGGAGCCAACTTCTTGATCAAACATATGTGATCTATTTCTATAGCATTATTAATTCACACGGACAGAAATCCTTGGGCATCCTCAAAAATCCCATATCAGTGAGTAAGTGCAAATTTTTTTCTAAAAACATACCTGTCTCTTCGAATGCATCCAATATGATTAAGCTTCTTTTTTTAAGTCTAACACTCTTTTTCTATTCCATCTCAAGCTTGTTCAACTTAATTACCATACTTCAGCTCAGATCTCAAACTAAAATATGCTCTCTGCTGTAGGTTGTTCTTGAACATTGCATTGGCATATATCTGTACTGGACAAAATCAAATATAACTGCACAAAATCCACGTGGCATTCTTTATCTCATCAGTGAAACTAACCTCGCATCTATAAGGAAAAGCGCAACCTGACACCTTGCCAGCACATTTCCAGTCATTTCTGCAGTTCTGCCAAGAACAGAACCAGAAGAAGCCTCTGCCTCTAAACCAGCAGAATCTAACACCCTGAACCGCAATTCACTCAATTTGGCGATCCCTTCACGTATGTCCCGCGTAACATGGTCATTAGGAGTGTTATATACAAGTGCTTCCCTCCTTCGGATCAAACTACAACGCAACAAAACCAACTACAATACTTACATAACAACAATATGATACTCAACAGTCAACATTAATAATGGTAACTTAGAGTGGAACTAACCGATTAAACAATGCTGACTTGCCAACATTTGGGCGCCCTATAAGAACTACAGTTGGAAGCTTGTTTACATCAACTTTGCTAAACTCAACCAATTTTTCAGTCACATTCTTGACTTTTGGTACCTCGGTACCAATTATATCACCAAAACCAACATCAATTTCTTCCATCTGATCGCTTTCATCAACACACGGACCAGAAACATTCACCAATTCGTCTTCAGTTTCTTGGGTGGGCGACAATGTACAAAATCCATCTATGTTTTGAAGTATAAAGGTGTGCGAGGGTAAAACTAATTTGAAACAGTTCGAATTCAAATGTCTTTTCCCAATGCCATTTATAGCTAGACTGTCAAAAACTGATCCTAAGCAAACAACGATGTCATTAAATAAGCAATGAAGTCAAAAGTCTTTACAATAAGAATCCAAAATGACAAGGGTGTGTATGTGTAGAAACTTACCATGTTTCGTTCTAACATTCCTGGTACTTTGACTAGCATTTAAGAGGAGGTTTTCTGAGTCTTCATGTGATTTTGAGATTGAGTTGTCGACACGGTTCGGTAGACTGGTAGTTCTACAGAGGAGAGCAAAGCCATGACGGCTCTTTCTGGCTGAAAGAGCTCGAACCCACGAGTGAGACATTGCAAGAACGAATGT
Source organism: Ilex paraguariensis (assembly GCA_963454935.2). NCBI lineage: Eukaryota > Viridiplantae > Streptophyta > Magnoliopsida > Aquifoliales > Aquifoliaceae > Ilex > Ilex paraguariensis. The sequence continues at coordinate 994,413 of CAUOFW020007168.1, read as the reverse complement.
TATGATTAATGGTATCTACATCTATAATGAAGTGATTCAAAGCACACCCAGTGAACGAAAATAGCAAGGAAGAGGTGTTGGGTGGTGGGACTAGCAGTTGGCGGCGGCGGTGGTGATAATTTGTTGACTGTTCAGGTTTGTAAGTGTAAGGTGGTGGGTTAAAATACGCCGCCGTGGACCGTTGGAATTGAGGGGTTTAGGGCTTTAGAGCAAACGACGAAGTTAGTGAAGGCTGGAGGGGGGGCCATTCAGTGGCGGAAGGGAGCTCCTTCGCTTTGTCGAAATTACCAATTTACCTTCCTCTTTCTGCTTATTTCATTGACCCAGACTTCGTGAGTTGAAATTTTGACGAGGCAAGGGTGGGTATCTTCGTCAATATTTTAGTTTCATTATGAATGGTTTCTAAGTTCCATATAAATTGATCCAAACACTCTATTGTTGAACTAAAAAATAAAAATTACGATGGTTATTAAATTATTTATCAAAATTTGTATTTCAAATCAGTATTGGTGGTTAGATTAGTGAGATCCACTAACTTTCATCAAATATTCAATGTATAATATTTTAACACATTATTTGGGATACAATATTTAGTAAATAAATTTGAAAAGCATAATGTTATCCTAAAATTACTTACCTCAAACTTAATCTAATGCATTTTGTCACTTGTAGTCAAGTTTATGGAGTATTTAGGAAAATTCATGTGTTTATCCAAATTCGTTTCGATACTAAGTTGGTTTAATTAATCTATTTATTTATTATTATCTAAAGTTATTAAGGTTATATTCAATTTAACTAATGTTATATTGATTTTATATATCGTCTAAAAAAGGGCAAATCCTTCACTAGTGCCTTTGCATGGGTGTGTTAATTAGTAGACAAGGTTGACTATCAACACCATCATTTAACAACTTAATATAATCAAAAAAAATAGATTAATTTTTCATTTTAACCAAAATAACATAAATTATCTATATAATAAAGTAGTTAGATTGATTTATCTTGAACTTTTCGCGGTTCAGATTGATTTATCCGACGATTATAATTAATCTACATTCCTACATGACTCTACTATATTCCTTTTATCTCTCCTTATCCCCATTTAAACGATTAGAACGATATCTACATTCTTACAAGACTGTTACATTTTTTTTATATATATAATTCAATCTATATAATACGTAGTTCGAATGTGTATTTTAAAATCTATATAATAAAGTATCTAGATTTATTTGTCTTTAGATTTTTGCGGCTCGAATTGTTTGAGGATTATTGATCCAATAATTCTAATTAGACTTTCATTCCTTTTAAAACTCTAAAACGCATATCTCTAATATAGCTCTCTTTCTCTTTCCATCTCATACAACCAACTTTCATACATATATAACTTTCTCTCTCTCCCTCTCAGATATTTTAAACATACACTCTCTCATCTCTTATACTTTCTGTCTAGATATATATGAGATAAAATGAAAGTCAAATTAGAATTGTTAAAACAAACAATGTTATCTTATACTTTCTCTTTTAGTATTATTTGTTTGTCTTGACGATCCTAATTAGACTTATTTACTCAAAATATTTGTATGATTTTATAGATAAAAAAATATTTAAATATTAAAAAAATTCTCAGGTTATAGATATTTAAAAACTAAACTAATCATCAATAAAAAAAAATTAAAAGTCAAGTTAATCACCAATAAAAAATAACAAGTGTTACCAAATGCACCAAAAAAATAAAAAAAAATTCAAAATTAAGCTAATCACTAATAAAAAAATAAAAAATGATATTAATTGCATCAAAAAAAATTAAAAATTGTGCACAAAAAAAAACAATATTCTAAAGCAACTATCAATGTTCATATTTTTTAAATATTTGAATAGTTTAAAATAGATACCGAAACAATAAAAGAGTCAGTTAAATCAATTTTTTTTATGTAGGGAAATTTTGATTTTGTTGTTTTGGTTTAATTGTAGCGTGAGAATATTTTTGTAGTATCTTGGAAGTCATAGTAGTAGAAAATTTAAATCAATTGTTCTTGCAATTACAAGCAGATTCGTTAGACAATATTCTTCAGTTGGGCATTTTTTTTTTTTTGAAAATTTAATTTGTAATTCAATGTGAACTAGAAAACATATTCATTAGATTTAGCAAGAGGTTGAAAAAATGAACACTCATTGGAAAGAAGAACCGCCATGAAGAAATATATGACTGGATAATTTTGTAATGGTATTCATTTAAGTTTATAGGGATTTTCAAATTGTGTTAATGTAATACAATTTTTTCATTTCAATTCTTGGATTTCTTTTATTTAAGACATTCCTAGATGCCCCATTTGCTTGACAAATTTTTGTGTTAAGAGTGCCTTCAGGTACGGGTAATGACTAGTTCTTTTATACTTTAAAATAATTGGACAATTTTAACCTTATATGTTTATTTAAAAATTAATTTTTTTATCCATTTATCAAACTTGTAATTATCTTCCTCACTTTTATAATTTATTCGTCAAATCAAGTAACAAATTTAAAACTTCAATTGGTGATGTTGTGGTTGGTTGACGTAATAGAACATCTGAATGAATTGATCATTACTAAGTAACATTTATTCTGATATTTGACTTTTAGTGATGAAAATTTATTTCTATTATCATATAATGTCTAATTCCACAATCCTAAGATTTGTCATTTCTCAATATGGATTAGTATCACTCATTACCATCTACCATTAGTTGTTATCACTATCACTCCCAACAACAGTCACCATCACCACCTCCATTTCCTTTTGAGTACAAGATTCAATTTCAAGGTTAGGGTCTAAGTGAAGAAGCTTATAGTAAAAGTGATATTGGAGATAATGAAATAAAAGAAAAACGAGACATAGAGAATTAACGTGGTTCGACAAATTACCTACATTCACAAACTTAACGTCCAATGGGTTACATCGATGTATTATTGAAGGAGATTATAAATTTAAGGCTCAACCCTATTCGAGGTATGGGGTCGGGTTTTGAGTCCAAGTCTAAGTCCCACGTCCAAGGTCAAGGTCAAGTTCAAGTTCGGACCCTACTTCAGGGTTCAAGGTTGGGTTTGGGTTAGGTCTAGTCCAGAACTGAGCCCGAGGTTGGGCTCGGAGTTAGGTCTATGATGACTGTTATAAACATTAAGGGTCTAAAGTGGGCCGGTACATATGTTTAGACATATTGGGCTGGAAGTCCTCTAACCAAAATAATAGGTGTGGAAGTCTACTTGAACGTTTGAAGACCATCGTGTCCGTACTTTTCCCCAATATGACTGTGATACGAATTTGGAAAACCAACCGGCAGAAGTTTCTCTTCCACTGAAAGTGGAAAACTGAAATCCCTTTTATTCAGGAATTTTTGAAATACAAACGAAAAAAGAGGATATTGAGCGAGTAGAAGACGGAATGTGATACGGAGACAGCAAAATTTTTCATGAGAATAAGTTTGTTGATTACTATGTACAATGACTTACATGTTTGACCTGTATTGAGGTTCAAACTTTTCTTCTTTCCTTAGTCTCTTCGTCTCTTTCCTCACTCTGGTTTAAGCAATTCATATAGTATTGTGGAGAAGAACGACGATTGAGATTATTGAAGTTTTTGAAAAAAAAATTGATAATTCAAGAAAAATGTTATTTTTCCCAACGTTTTTATTTTATTTACTTTTTTTTTTCTCTCAACTACCTTTCTACTTCTAGTACTTGGTACTACATGCACACAAAGTATTTGATCATTTGACAAAAAAAAAAAAACAAAGAGGTCATATATAATTGCATTCTCACAACAGACCTTATCTGTCATCACCACCCTCGAAACCTTCTAGCTCTCCATACGCTATTTGATCGAGACAACAACCAACATCACCACCTCCTCACAACTCTAATTCCACTCACAAACACAATTTGTCCTATTTTGGTTGTTTATAATACTATGTAATCTTATTTACAATATATTTAGTTATTCATGATGTTTGTGTCATACAATTTTTTTGTGTATTGTGCCACTGTGATATTTCATTGTGCATTGTGTTATGTTAATGTATGCAGTGTGACATTGACTTGTAGTAGTGTAACATTGATTTGTAACAGTGTGACACTATCTGATATCAGTGTGACATTGACTAATATCAGCGTGACATAAGCTGGTATCAGTGTGACATGTACCACTATGTCAATGCCACATGTACTACTGCTACTTATAAACACATCGAAAAACATACGTATAAATTTAAATTTAAAATATCTATGGAAAAAAAAACCCATAACAACCAGTGGAATTATATAAGGAGAAAACATAAATTCCTCGTTATGAAGTATAAAAAAATTATACAAATGTGGACAAGACCTGAATGTTTAAATAAAAATAAATATTTAAATTACTTTAGTTGAATGAAAGAGAAAGATATAAAAAAAAATTGTATAACTGTCAGATATAAGAAACTGAATCCCTAATATAAAACTTCTATAAATTTAGGAATAAGAATGTTTGAATAATTGATTTGCTATTCCATAATTTAGAAAATTGAATCTCTAATATAACTGTCAAATTTATTTCTTATTAATAAAGGACAAAAAAGGGTAATTCTGTAAAAGAAAGGACAAAAAAACAGGTGTCAAGTTGTTAGGGAATAAAGAGGACATGTGACATACTTATATGAATAATGCAAGAATAAGTGACATGTGTCTTGTGGGCGAGGAAAAAGAAAACATAAAACCTAGGGAATGGACACTTGTCCTTGTGATGCCACTGTGGTGATGTAAAATTCNCTGTCATCACCACCCTCGAAACCTTCTAGCTCTCCATACGCTATTTGATCGAGACAACAACCAACATCACCACCTCCTCACAACTCTAATTCCACTCACAAACACAATTTGTCCTATTTTGGTTGTTTATAATACTATGTAATCTTATTTACAATATATTTAGTTATTCATGATGTTTGTGTCATACAATTTTTTTGTGTATTGTGCCACTGTGATATTTCATTGTGCATTGTGTTATGTTAATGTATGCAGTGTGACATTGACTTGTAGTAGTGTAACATTGATTTGTAACAGTGTGACACTATCTGATATCAGTGTGACATTGACTAATATCAGCGTGACATAAGCTGGTATCAGTGTGACATGTACCACTATGTCAATGCCACATGTACTACTGCTACTTATAAACACATCGAAAAACATACGTATAAATTTAAATTTAAAATATCTATGGAAAAAAAAACCCATAACAACCAGTGGAATTATATAAGGAGAAAACATAAATTCCTCGTTATGAAGTATAAAAAAATTATACAAATGTGGACAAGACCTGAATGTTTAAATAAAAATAAATATTTAAATTACTTTAGTTGAATGAAAGAGAAAGATATAAAAAAAAATTGTATAACTGTCAGATATAAGAAACTGAATCCCTAATATAAAACTTCTATAAATTTAGGAATAAGAATGTTTGAATAATTGATTTGCTATTCCATAATTTAGAAAATTGAATCTCTAATATAACTGTCAAATTTATTTCTTATTAATAAAGGACAAAAAAGGGTAATTCTGTAAAAGAAAGGACAAAAAAACAGGTGTCAAGTTGTTAGGGAATAAAGAGGACATGTGACATACTTATATGAATAATGCAAGAATAAGTGACATGTGTCTTGTGGGCGAGGAAAAAGAAAACATAAAACCTAGGGAATGGACACTTGTCCTTGTGATGCCACTGTGGTGATGTAAAATTCTTGGGCACGAAGTAAGTTTCCACTATAAATAGATCCCTGATCAGTAGCAAAATCAAGGAAAAATAAAGGAAAGGAGGGGGAGAAAGATAAGGAACAAGAAAAAAAGTGATATTTTGGCTTCAAAATTAGATAGTTATTTTAGTCTCACGTAATACAAAATTTGTGTATGTTTGCTCTTAAAATGGTGATGATCAATTTTATCAATATTTTTTTAATAATTTCAGATATGAGATAATATACAATATGTTCATGTCTTGTAAATATCTTTGCACATAGTGTTCTTTTGATTATTCAAAATTTGTACTCCTATTGATACTTTCGATTGATATGAAATTGTAAATCTTTTGTTAAGCTGACCTGTAGTTTGAGCTAAATATTTTGGGATTGATTGGTATATATACGAAGTGTGTTTAAAGCATAAGTTGTGAAATATGATTGTTATCTTACGAGGTGTGATTATGGTCATGCGGGGTATGCTTGTTCAGCATAAGTGTAGATTTATATGTTCAAATATTATTTGTCATGTCACTAAAATGAACTAAGTATAAGGTTATGTTTGATAACAGTTGAGTTATGTGACATGTCTAATTTAATTGATGATTCTTCTATTCATGATTCCAATCTATGGTTTGAGTCTAATGTTAGGTCTAAGTCCAAGGTCTAAAGTTAGGTCCAAGTCCAAGGTCTAGAGTCACGTCTAAACTCCAAGGGTTAGGGTCTAATTCTAAGGTTTGGGTCCGAACCCTCGAGGTTGATACATGAAAAATAGTTATATATATTATCTTAATATCATTAATAGTACTCCAATTAAATTTAATTTAATATAGTAAAAAGATTGATTTTATCCAAATATTGAAATAATTTTTCAATTATATTCCAACACTTAATTCGAATTGTTGTCAAATATTAGAATGGTAATATATATATCATTTCATATGCCAGATCATTTTATTTACATGTTCATTCCATTTTCACGTAAAAATATTTTTCTCATACCAAATGCAACATAGAATCACCCCCCTAACAAAAATAAAAATAATAAGTAATGAATTACAAATTCACTGTTCATCGGTATCATCACCCACAACTATTGGAATCCAATCACCATATGCATATGCGTGTGTGTGAGTGTGTGTGTGGAGTGAGAGCAATACTATAGTTGTTCAAGTGTTTCTGTTCAATTTATTTAAGTACATTGGTTATATTGATATTACAGTAATTACCAATTATTACAACAAATGTAATTTCAAAATTTTGAATAAAAAGCTTCATAATGTTCTTCTCTAGAAGGAGAACATACCTCTTTATCGAGTTTTTCCTTTGTACAAAAGGTGTCTCAAACATAGGAAACCAGATTTAGTAGCCAAAATTCATTGATCGTAAATCCTAATTAAATCATCATTGATAACGAAAATCTGTTGTTGCAAACCCTAAAGTTTGAATCGTTGAGTCACACGTAAATCCTATTTCATCAATTGTAATCTTATTTCATCCAATTATTTTGGTTTCTTGTTCGTGGATTATAGCCTTCGATATCGTTTTGAAGCTATTACTCTGCATTAAGGAAGATCATGAAGATGGAGAAGTATATCTCCTTGGAAAATGATGTAAAGGTGAGTACAAATCTGGAGAATTGCTGCTTAATCAATAATATAATCACTACCAAGTCTATTAATAAGGTTGGAGCCACAAATATTGTGAACAACACTTGGAAGATGAGGCATCCGCTTTCAATTGAAAGATCGGGATTCAATATTTTTATATTTGAAATTATAACAGAGGAGGATAGAAATAGAATTTATAATCACACTCTATGGTTGATCATGGGGAAGTTATTAGTTCCGAAGAAGATGGTGAAGTATCAAATTGCCCAGTTCTTAATTATGAGAAGGAAAATTGCCCAAGAATGGCAGAGCATAGCAATACAGGAGGATATGGAAAGAATTGAGGGCGGTTGGGGGTAAGAGTAATATCAATAACCAAACAATTGAAAAATCCTGGTGTTGGGCATGAGATAGGTTCTCATGTGGAGATTAAATGTGACGCCATAGTTATCTTGGACACGTTAATCGACAGTTCTAATACCAAAATATGACACCCTTACTCAATTTCAAGAAAATCAGAGTGCTAATAGCCTCAACACGTAATAATTGTTACAAATTCAAATAAGATGAGTAAGATCTAATCCTAACTCGGTGACATTAACATTACTCAAAACTCCAAAAGAAGAGTAATATGCTCGATGCCAAAACTTTTGTAATGCCCCGGATCACCCATGCACACTACTCAATGACCATAACCTGGAATCGTACTATTTCAATTCAGCTCAAGATATAAGTGTATAAGTATATACAATTGTGTCATATAGAATATTGGAGGTACATCTTTCTCAAAAAGTACAATTTCAAATGTAAAACATGTTCAATAAGACATAAAGGTATTCTAGGCTTTCTTTCAAACACCTCGTTTTTCAAATACTATGAAAATATAAATAACGTAGGGTGAGCATCAACCTGCTTAGTAAGTTAATTCAGTTCTAAAACAAAGAAAGTTTGAAAATAACATATCATTTCAATGATTGTGATTTAAAACATCATTTAAGCATGAATACATATAACTCAAAATAATTTCAAAATCAAAAGTAGAGTTATAAATCACCAACTAGTACAAGCATATACCCGACACCAAATCATAGTTATGTTACACAGAGGAACAAAATCTGAATGATCACACTAGGTCCACATATATATCAATCTCCCAAATCAGAGAGATCTTTTAGGGGACTCGGCCAAGGAAGAGACGTTCACTTTGTCAACTAGTACCCAAGCTCAAAAACCACGAGATCACCAAAACCAACAAATGAACTCGTGAAACTCTCTATGGTCTCACCGCCACTCATAGGCCCTCTATCACTCAATCCTGTATGTACAATACTTTTAACAAACTGGATATGAGAAATCAATATCACAAAAACGGATTAACAATTTAACAGTTCACAACATTGCAAAGTATTCGTTGGGTCCAAAATCATAACAATATTCAACCTAATTATATTAATCAATAAAATTTATCAAAACATTTGTTAAAAATAATTTTCATATGAAAAAATAGTTAGAAAATTTGTGTTCAAAACATAATTGGTATAACCGACCCGACTTGCTAACGAGTGTAACTAATGAGCAATCAACAAGTAATCAATGATAATCAAGAGCAAAAACAGTAAATAGGCAATCAACACAGAGATTTATAGTGGTTTGGTCTGAGTGACCTACTCCACTCTTGGGAACGACAACGATGACCTGAGTCTTTTATTAATGAATGAAGTCGCCGAAGAGAGTACTCTCCAGGAACATTACAGTGCTTAGAGGGAGAGATAGAGAGCAATGTGTATAGGAAGGTGTAGTATGTGTTGGGATCTCAAGGTCATGAAGGCATGCCTTTTATGTGCAGAGGACTTACATTATATAAGGTTTACCAAGGCGGTGACGTGGTGACGTGAGAAAGGGGGTTTTTCCTATTTTGGTAAGTACAAATTTAGTAGGATTGGATCTCAGTATCCTGATATTCTCTCGCTCGTGTCCCTATTCCATCGGAGGATGATGCTGGGCTGGGCTGATCTTGACATTGAGCTTGGACTTGGACTTGCATGGGAGTTAAGAGGACGTAGGAGAACTAGGGGCAGCCTTGGGCAGCACCTAGCTTGGGTGACCCCTGGGCGGCGCCCCAAGTGCTTTGGGCGTTGGCTCTTGGTGCTTTGGGTGCTGACCTCTTGATGTCTTTTAGGTTTCCTCATGACGGGTCAACCTAATCTTGATTAGGCTTTCTATTGGGCTTTCTTGGCTTATTTGAATGGGGCTTGACCCAGTAAAATTCGGACTCATCATTTGTCCCCCATGCCCTGAGCCTCTGACTTTTTTTGAGAGGACAGGGTCGAGGAAATGTGTTTCGTTTCATCCGGGTGAGGTAGAATTTTTTCTCGCTTCCCACGATATCTTTTCATCTTCAGCAACTCGTTGAACGCTTTTTTTTTCATCCTCATCTATAAGTCAAGGTCATTGTTCTCATCTTCCTCATTTTTGTTTTCTCACTTCTGGAGGCTTTTCTCAAATGGCGTGCTTCCATGCCTACTCCATTGAGCTTCTCCAAGAAGCTAACTCACTAAGCTTCCTCAAGAAGCTTCTCCTTCTCTATTTAAGGACTCCTCAAGGTTACTGTTCACCTAATATTCCTCCATTTCTCTCCTTTAGACTAGTATTCAACACCTTAGTCTTTTCCATTTTTCAATACTCATGGAGACTAGAAGATTAAAAACATGCCTGGTGGAACGAAGGAAAATAGGTGGCATTGATCCCGTAGGTGGTGCCCATGAGGAGGGATGCACAGTGGGCGACGCCCATGCGCAGGCGGGAGGCGCTCATGCTTCGGGTGAAATCCACCGTGATATAGGCAGTGGGGTGCTTGAGTAGCGAAGAGGGAGTGCAGGGGTCTCCATGGGCGATGCCCAGGCCCTGGGCGGTGCCAGGGGCTTGGATGACTCCCCTTCGGGCTTCGGATGCTTGGGTCTTTCTCCACGCAGTGGTTCTGGCGTGGTCTTAGCAGCTGGTGAGAAACCCTTTGGGACCATTAGCGTGGGATCTAGTACAAGCAGGAGGGCTTCAAACAATCCTTTCAGTGTAATGGGAGTGGCCCAAGGTGTCGGAGAGCAGCAAGAAGGATCCCTGAGAGAGATAGGCGGTGCCTATCCTGAGCTGGGCGACGCACCAGGCATCCCAGACGACATCCATCGTGCATTGGGCGATGCCCTAGGCTCTCCAGGCGACTCCTTAGACATACCAGGTAGGGCTCAGTCTTCCCCTCAGGAGGCCAGGAAGCGGTTGATCAGCGACTTGGACCATATGAGCTCCAGAGGTATATTTCCTAGTATTATTTTTACTCTTTTGTTGACACAATTACTTTCTTTAGCAATGATCTGAACTTGTTTCTTACAAGTATTCACTCAGCACGAGAGGGAGACTGCGGGCACCTTGATGGAGGTCCACATACTGGGGGAGGTGACAGTTCCAAGGTAGCTTCTATACTTACTTACTTGACCGTGAGGAAGATATTGTTGTCATAGTGTTTTCATACCGTATTCCACCTTGTGTGACTTGTCGTCGTGCTAAGGCCAATGAGCCTGTATGTTGTGACTCTTTGGGCGAGATTGTTGCTTACAAAGGCATGTTGGAGGCGGGTCTACGGTTCCCTATTCTTGGGCCTATATGTCAGGTTTTCGGGCGCTTATCACTGGTTCCAGGGAGATTGGCTCCCAATGGTTGGAGAATGATTTTTGCATTTTTTGCATTGTGGCTGTTGGTACATAGTGCTACCGTCCCTCTGCCAGTCGAGGAGTTTCTAGCTACATATATGCTACTTGAGAACCCTGTTCCCCCTCGGGGATGGTATCACATCGCCCCTAGATCGGGCAAGTTCATCGTCGGGCTTACGTCCAACATTCATAAGTGGAAAAGAAAATTATTCTTCGTCGGAGGCGAGTGGGCTTCCGATTTTGATCGTGACATGGTGCCCTCTCGATGGGATACAGTCTCGAATACCAAGCTAGGTGATGGTTTTTCCTTCAACTTCTATCTTAATCATCACGTTTTTGTTCTCATAGTGCAATTGTCTTTTGATAGCTTCGCTGACCCTATCTACAGACTAGGAGAGGTTGCTCCCAATGGTTCATGATAATCCGGCGAGGGAGTTTTCGGAGATTATGCAGGCGGCTAGTATTTCCATGGCTCTTTTAAGGCCAAAGAAGAAAGGTACCAACTTCTCTAGTTGTCTTCTTTGGAAACACAGTGTTGTAGGATTTTTGGCTTACGTTGGATTTGCATGTCCCCCTATTGATAGGTCGTTGGTGAATTCCATATGTGCTTGTAGAGGTAGGGCTCAGAGATGCTCCTCCTTCCTCTTTGGTTGATATTTCCTCACCTCCTAGAGATGGCTCTAGTATTGCTGTGGGGACTGAGGGTCTGGCGCCGTGTTCCATCGGGACGGAGGATCTGCCTAGTTGTTCCCCTTTGGGTGATGTTTCAGCATATATGCTATAAGAGGTAAGGTTGATAAGGGAGAGACTTTGTGACTTCTCATTCGTCATCGAAGACCAAGAGGTTGCCTCTCGGGGTCCGGAGGGCGTGGTCAACACCACCATAGAGGGTTTTGCTTTGGTATGTTCTGCACTTCCGCTTCGTATTCGGCTTTCTTTGTCATATCTTGGCTTAGTTATGAGTTTTTTGTGCTTTCATTTTTGACTGTCTATAGGTGGCCGTTGTCTTGCCCCTACTTGTTTGATAATACCCTGATGATCAGGGAGGCAGTCACTGGTCGGGCGATAGAGAGGCTGCTGAGAAGCAGCTTAGGCTTGAGCGACAAGAATGAAAAGATGCCGTAGAGCTTGCACGGTAAGCACGAGATGATGCCGAGAAGTAGTTGAGGCTCGAGCGACAGGCACGAGAGGATGCAGCCGAGGAGTTGAGGTTGGCTCACAAAAGGGTTACTCAACTTGAGGCTGACCTTCGTGTAGTGCTTGAGAGAGCTACTAGGGCAGAGGCTCAGAGGGATGTTGCTGAGAGGGCCAGGGCCAGTGCCTTCGTTGACGATTATGATGAGTTCAGGAGGAAGGTTTCAGCAGTGTTTCCTACTTATGATTTTTCTGACTTTCAGCCTTATGAGGCCCCCGAGACTGATGATGAGGNCTGTTCCCCCTCGGGGATGGTATCACATCGCCCCTAGATCGGGCAAGTTCATCGTCGGGCTTACGTCCAACATTCATAAGTGGAAAAGAAAATTATTCTTCGTCGGAGGCGAGTGGGCTTCCGATTTTGATCGTGACATGGTGCCCTCTCGATGGGATACAGTCTCGAATACCAAGCTAGGTGATGGTTTTTCCTTCAACTTCTATCTTAATCATCACGTTTTTGTTCTCATAGTGCAATTGTCTTTTGATAGCTTCGCTGACCCTATCTACAGACTAGGAGAGGTTGCTCCCAATGGTTCATGATAATCCGGCGAGGGAGTTTTCGGAGATTATGCAGGCGGCTAGTATTTCCATGGCTCTTTTAAGGCCAAAGAAGAAAGGTACCAACTTCTCTAGTTGTCTTCTTTGGAAACACAGTGTTGTAGGATTTTTGGCTTACGTTGGATTTGCATGTCCCCCTATTGATAGGTCGTTGGTGAATTCCATATGTGCTTGTAGAGGTAGGGCTCAGAGATGCTCCTCCTTCCTCTTTGGTTGATATTTCCTCACCTCCTAGAGATGGCTCTAGTATTGCTGTGGGGACTGAGGGTCTGGCGCCGTGTTCCATCGGGACGGAGGATCTGCCTAGTTGTTCCCCTTTGGGTGATGTTTCAGCATATATGCTATAAGAGGTAAGGTTGATAAGGGAGAGACTTTGTGACTTCTCATTCGTCATCGAAGACCAAGAGGTTGCCTCTCGGGGTCCGGAGGGCGTGGTCAACACCACCATAGAGGGTTTTGCTTTGGTATGTTCTGCACTTCCGCTTCGTATTCGGCTTTCTTTGTCATATCTTGGCTTAGTTATGAGTTTTTTGTGCTTTCATTTTTGACTGTCTATAGGTGGCCGTTGTCTTGCCCCTACTTGTTTGATAATACCCTGATGATCAGGGAGGCAGTCACTGGTCGGGCGATAGAGAGGCTGCTGAGAAGCAGCTTAGGCTTGAGCGACAAGAATGAAAAGATGCCGTAGAGCTTGCACGGTAAGCACGAGATGATGCCGAGAAGTAGTTGAGGCTCGAGCGACAGGCACGAGAGGATGCAGCCGAGGAGTTGAGGTTGGCTCACAAAAGGGTTACTCAACTTGAGGCTGACCTTCGTGTAGTGCTTGAGAGAGCTACTAGGGCAGAGGCTCAGAGGGATGTTGCTGAGAGGGCCAGGGCCAGTGCCTTCGTTGACGATTATGATGAGTTCAGGAGGAAGGTTTCAGCAGTGTTTCCTACTTATGATTTTTCTGACTTTCAGCCTTATGAGGCCCCCGAGACTGATGATGAGGGCGACTATATGAGTGGAGGCAGTGAGAGTCACTATGAGTGTGGTGCTTTTGTGTATTTTGTTCTTTGGACAAACTATGCCTTTTTTTTTTGTAAAAAGTTCATGAACTTAAATAGAATACATTTATTGTAAAGGTTTCATGATTTTTGAATGAAATACAATTATTTTTGTTTAAGAAAATATTGCAAAACTTTATTCCATCATTCAAAGTAAATGTTTGAAGAAAATTAACATAGGAAATTATCCAAAAGGTAAAAAGTTTAAATAGTGACCGCCAACTTATAACTCACTGCCACCAACTACTGGTAGTATTTCTTTAGATGCTCTGCATTCCATGGATGGGTTAAGACCTTTCTTTCAAAATTTTGGACTCTATAGATATCCGGCCTTACCACCTCTATGACCATGTAGAGTCCTTCCTAGTTAGGTCTCAACTTTTCTTCCCAGGAGTCTTTGGCAGACAGGATAACCTTTTTGAGGACCAGGTCCCTGGGTAAGAAGGCACGAGGCTTCATCCTCGAGTTGTAATACTTGATCATACGACGCTTGTACTCTACATTCCTAAGCATGACTGTCTCTCTCTCCTCCTCCACCAAGTCGAGGTTGATGTAGAGACCTTTTTCATTACTGGTGGGTCATGGTGTCGAACCCTAAGGGAGTGTACCCCGATTTCAACGGGTATCACTGCCTTTGTCCCATAGGCTAGAAAGAAGGGTGTCTCACCCGTAGGACTCCTTGGTGTCGTCTGATAGGCCTATAGTACTCCTGGGAGTTCGTCTACCCACCTCCCTTTTGTAGTCTCTAACCTGACTTTCAAGTTACAGAGTATAGTCCTGATAGTGACCTCTATTTTCCCGTTCGCCTGTGGATGGGCGGGACTGGAGTAGGGCTGTTTGATTTGGAGGTCCGCACAGAAGCTATTTAGGAGTTTGTAGTCAAACTGTTTGGCGTTGTCACTTACAATAATGTGCGGTATCCCGAAGCGACAGACTATATTCTTCCATACATAGTCATTTATCTTTCAGTCTGTAATTTTGGCTAAGGCTTCAGCTTCTGCCCATTTAGTGAAGTAGTCGATGACTATGACTACAAACTTGCACTGGCCTCGACTCATGGGGAGGGGACCTAGGATGCCGATCCCCCACATGGATAAAGGTCATGGGCTTTAGATGGTGGTGAGCTCCTCGGGTGGCTATCTAGGCACAGTCGCAAAGCATTAAAACTTGTCAGATTTCTTGACAAAGTCTCGGGTGTCTTTTATTACGGTGGGCCAATAATATCCTTGTATGACTATTTTATGGGCTAGTGTGTGACACCCCAAAGTCCGGGTGTCTGTAATTATCTGATTGATTATTCATCGATTTGTGTAATACTGGTGGATATCGTATAATTTGATACCACACCGTTATGCCTCATTTCTCGGGATCCATAACTTAACAAAATTTGGACAGAGTCTCCTTTGTACGAGGAGCTCTATTCAAAACGCAACCTGTACAATATTGACCACACTGAGTCTATCTATCCATTCACAATTGTATAGTCTCAAATACTACCATAATCATTATCAGTACATACATCTATTCGTAAAAGAATAAATGTCCCAAAAGAGTCTCATATACATGCCTTTGTGAATATAAACAAATGTTTGTTACAATACAAGGCCAAAAGTAAGTATAAACAAGGGACTACAATGTCAAAATAAAAGCCACAGACCGGCTCTGTCGTCAAAGCGGGCCCATGACCTCGCCTTCGGTGGACGCCTGTGCGATACCTAAAAAATGTTCCCATAAAGGGTGAGCCAACGCTCAATAGGGTAACTCCTATAGAGAATACCTCTCAACATAAATGCATATGAAATGTCACATGCAACAATCATTTGATACATTCATTTGAATAAGTCTATTATTATTGAATGTTATAGATCATGTCATGCCATGAGATGAGACTCATGCAAGTAATACCAACCCCGAGCCCCATCCTGAGCTCCCATAACACATGCAATGTCATGTGTATGTATCCGAGCATTCCAAGCCCCCATCATTGGGGTTATGTACACTCAATGACTAATTAATTCATTTTCTTGTGTCTTTGTGGGGAGGTGATTTATGGTATTACACCAATGAGACACCAACCATCAACGGATTTTCAGGACATCCCACATGCGGCTCCGTTTCCGCCATTACACTTTTCTGGAATTTCACCGCCGGAAAGTGTATAAACCAAGTAAGCGGGTCTTGCACCCGAGGGAGAATCTAGCCCTTCGTGCTGTCCCCAACACATTTATCCATTTAATTTCTCGTGCGACTCAACCGAACCTTGGTGCGACTTTTCCGAGTCCACGTTCAACCACCTACGTGGTGATTGATTTCATACCATGCATACACTCTCACCCATGTCAATGCCCATGAATGTAGTGCAACTCATGCATAATGAAATACAATGTCTATTACATAATGAATACAATATAATAACATTTTAACACGATCTCAAGCATGTTATGTAAGATAATCAACTCAACTAACATACTTGTATTCACCTAAGCATTTAATCAAACACCTAAAGAGCACATTAATTTACACAACTAGCATGCTATGACTTGCAACATGATAACATGTTTAACATAAGCACAAAGTCCACCAAAATAATCATATGTTAAATAATCATTTAACATATATATTATTTCACAATCATATAACAAGTTAATAATTTTATTAAACTTGATCTGCCACTAAAATATAAAGTAATGCTAACATACAATTAACATGCTATAAACTACTAACATTAACTTATACCAAGTTAATGACAATAGAATTTTATTAATCACAAGATTAATTATAAATTCTATATTTGACCCACTAGTCACACTAGTCAAGACCTAACATGTGATATACACTCATAATCTACTCATTTCATATGTCATATTTTAAGTTGAAATTAAATCTAAATAGGGGAAACCCTACCTCTCGTAGTGTGAGACCACTTACTAGAACGCCAAGGAAGTCCAAATTTAGTTTCCTAAGTTTTAAGACTAGATTATCGGCTTTGATATTCCTTCGAAGAAAAATACGATATTTGGTGTGGTTGCGTAGCTCTCGCTGAGTAGAGCAACTTTAGTTCTTGGCCCGAAGCGATTAAACGGTTAAATTTTCCTAGATCTGAGAAGGAAGAAAAGAGAAAAAAAAATAAAAACTCATTTTTTTTTCTCACTCTCTCTATCTCGCCGGCTGTAGAAGACATAAAAAGTGGAAGACAAAGTCTTCCACTTATATATATATCTTATTATTATTTTTTTTTGAAATTTACGTTTTTGACCCATAATTTAACCATTAATTATTATTTTACCCCTTTTTTTTAGGATTTTAATAATAATAATAATATTTTTTTTTCAGGTTTTACATTCTCTCCCCCTTAAGGGAATTTTGTCCCCAAAATTATACTCACATGCACATATAACGACATGCATATGCAAAAAATCATTAAATACTCTATGACTGTAAGAGCTGTACCTCCATTCTCGAATAAAAACGGATAGATAGCTCGGATAGTGTCCTCACGTTCCCATGTCTCCTCCTCCACCCCACGGTGCTGCCACAACACCTTTACCAGCCTCACAGTCTTGCCCCGCAAAACCTGTTCTCGGCTGTCCATGATACGCACAGGTCCCTCCTCAAAGGTTCCATCCGCATCAACCACTAGCTCACCCCAATCCACCACGTGTGTAGGATCTGGAGTGTACTTTTGGAGCATAGAAACATGGAACACCGCGTGAACACCAGATAGATTAGGCGGTATTGCCAACCGATAGGCAACTGTACCAACCCTCTCAAGTATTTCAAAGGGCCCGATATACCTCGGCGACAGCTTTCCCCACTTTTCGAACCTGACCACTCCCCTCTTAGGCATCACCTTTAAGAAGACATGATCTCCAACCTCGAACTCCAGAGGTCGTCGCTGTCTGTCAGCGTAACTCTTCTGCCGGCTCTGAGCCGTGATAAGACGTTTCCGTATCAAGTCCACCTTCTCTGAAGTGTCTCTAATCAAATTCGGACCCGTGGAGGGTCTCTCTCCAACCTCGGTCCAGTAAATTGGAGAACGACACGGCCTCCTATAAAGTGCCTCATAAGGTGTCATCTGTATACTCGTCTGATAACTGTTGTTGTAGACGAACTCTACTAATGGTAAATGCTCCTCCCAGCCACCCTTGAAATCAAGGACGCANACTGTAAGAGCTGTACCTCCATTCTCGAATAAAAACGGATAGATAGCTCGGATAGTGTCCTCACGTTCCCATGTCTCCTCCTCCACCCCACGGTGCTGCCACAACACCTTTACCAGCCTCACAGTCTTGCCCCGCAAAACCTGTTCTCGGCTGTCCATGATACGCACAGGTCCCTCCTCAAAGGTTCCATCCGCATCAACCACTAGCTCACCCCAATCCACCACGTGTGTAGGATCTGGAGTGTACTTTTGGAGCATAGAAACATGGAACACCGCGTGAACACCAGATAGATTAGGCGGTATTGCCAACCGATAGGCAACTGTACCAACCCTCTCAAGTATTTCAAAGGGCCCGATATACCTCGGCGACAGCTTTCCCCACTTTTCGAACCTGACCACTCCCCTCTTAGGCATCACCTTTAAGAAGACATGATCTCCAACCTCGAACTCCAGAGGTCGTCGCTGTCTGTCAGCGTAACTCTTCTGCCGGCTCTGAGCCGTGATAAGACGTTTCCGTATCAAGTCCACCTTCTCTGAAGTGTCTCTAATCAAATTCGGACCCGTGGAGGGTCTCTCTCCAACCTCGGTCCAGTAAATTGGAGAACGACACGGCCTCCTATAAAGTGCCTCATAAGGTGTCATCTGTATACTCGTCTGATAACTGTTGTTGTAGACGAACTCTACTAATGGTAAATGCTCCTCCCAGCCACCCTTGAAATCAAGGACGCATGCCCGTAGCATGTCTTCTAAGGTCTGGATAGTCCTCTCTGACTGACTGTCCGTCTGGGGATGAAAAGCGGTACTCATCATCAACTGTGTTCCCATGGCCCGCTGAAAACTCTCCCAAAAATGGGACGTGAACCTAGGGTCCCGATCGGATACTATAGATACGGGCACCCCATGTAATCGAACTATCTCCCGTATGTACAGTCTACAAAAATCCTCCAGTGTGAAGGTCATTCGTACTGCTAAAAAGTGTGCCGACTTTGTAAGCCGATCCACTATCACCCATACTGCGTCATGCCCTCGCGATGTCCGTGGCAAGTGAGTCACAAAATTCATCGTGACATGCTCCCACTTCCACTTAGCCACTTCCAAAGGTTGGAGCAACCCTGCTGGTCTCTGGTGTTCTGCCTTGACCTGCTGACATGTGAGACATCGACTAACAAAATCTCCAACGTACTTCTTTATCCCATTCCAATAGTATTGGCTGCGAAGATCATGGTACATCTTTGTACTACCTGGATGCACAGCAAAACGGGAACAATGAAACTCCCTAAGGATCTCCTCCCTCAGATCTGCAGATTGGGGAACCACAACCCTTCCCCTGAACCGAAGACTACCATCCGCGTGAATGACCCAGCCCTCGTCACCTGTACCCGACTGTACGCGATACTTAATAGACAATATCTCTGTATCCTGGCCCTGGGACTCGATCACTCTGCTTAGCAGGAAAGGCGTAGCCGCTAGACTCCCCAAAGTGCCATGAGTCTGACCTCTGTAGTGTAACTTGAACTGTCCAACAATCTCAAGCATCAGCCATTCCTGGGAAGCTATACTGGCCAAAACTCCCCGTGACTTCCAACTCAGTGCATCAGCCACCACATTTGCCTTACTGGGATGGTAATGCAAAGTGAAGTCATAGTCCTCTACGTACTCCAACCACCTGCGCTGTCTCATATTGAGGTCCCGCTGCTTGAAAATGTACTTCAGACTTTTATGGTCCAAAAATATCTCAAATTGTTCTCCATATAGATAGTGGCACCATGCCTTCAAGGCAAAGACAATAGCCGCTAACTCCAAGTCATGTGTGGGGTAGTTCTGCTCGTGGCTCTTCAACTGTCTAGAACCATAAGCTACCACCCTCCCAGACTGTATCAAAACACACCCAAGTCCGGCTTTGGAGGCATTACAATACACTGTGTACCTCTGTCCCCTCTCCGGAACTATCAAAATCAGAGCTGAAGTAAGTCTCTTCTTTAACTCTTGAAATGCTCTCTCACACGATTCATCCCACTGGAACTTGACCTCTTTCCGGGTCAACTTGGTCATAGGTGCGGCTAGTCGAGAGAAGTCCTCGATGAACCTCTGGTAGTACCCTGCCAATCCCAAGAAACTACGTATCTCAAAGACTAACTTCGGCCTCTCCCAACTCATAACTACCTCAACCTTCTCCGGATCAACTGACACACCCGAAGCTCACACCACGTGTCCTAAAAATTTTACCTCCGTAAGCCAAAATTCACACTTGCTGAACTTGGCATACAACTGGTGGTCTCTCAAGATCTGGAGAACAACCCTCAAGTGACCTTCATGCTCCTCCTCAGACTTGGAGTAGATCAGTATGTCATCAACAAAGACCACAACGAACTGATCTAGGTAGGGCTGGAACACCCTATGCATGAGATCCATGAATGCCGCTGGGGCATTCGTTAATCCGAATGGCATCACAATAAATTCAAAATGCCCATAACGCGTTCGAAATGCCGTCTTCGGAATGTCGACATCTCTAATCCTCAACTGATGGTACCCCGTGCGCAAATCTATCTTGGAATAAACCCGTGCCCCTCTCAGCTGGTCAAACAAGTCATCAATACGTGGCAAAGGGTACCTATTCTTGATAGTGACCCTATTCAATTGTCGATAGTCAATGCAGAGCCTAAGCGTCCTGTCCTTCTTCTTGGCAAATAGTACCGGAGCACCCCAAGGTGAAGTACTCGGCCTAATAAAGCCTCTGTCCAATAACTCTTGTAACTGGACTTTAAGTTCTTGCAACTCCGTTGGTGCCATCCTATGCGGTGCCATAGAAATAGGGAATACACCGGGCTGTAACTATATAGTGAAATTTACCTCCCGATGCGGTGGTAACCCTGGTAACTCATCTGGAAAAACATCCGCATAATCACACACGACTCGAGGCAGACCCAATTCCTGTCTCTCCTCGTCCTCTAGTGTAAGGCTAGCAAGCTAACCTATCAATTGCCCGTGCCATCGGGAGTCATATACGGCATGGGGTAAGGCATTGTGTTTCTCCCCTTGAAACTTGAAAGAAATTCCGTCTAAAGTGTAAGTTGTAACCCTCTTACGCTCGCAATCAATGGCGACTTTATGTGCCGCCAACCAATCCATCCCGAGTATGACATCGAACTTCGTCATCTCGATAACCCTAAGGTCAATAGTAAGTTGGGTTCCTTCGATCTCCAACTCACAACCCCGACANGTATGTCATCAACAAAGACCAAAACGAACTGATCTAGGTAGGGCTGAAACACCCTATGCATGAGATCCATGAATGCCGCTGGGGCATTCGTTAATCCGAATGGCATCACAATAAATTCAAAATGCCCATAACGCGTTTGAAATGCCGTCTTCGGAATGTCGACATCCCTAATCCTCAACTGATGGTACCCCGTGCGCAAATCTATCTTGGAATAAACCCGTGCCCCTCTCAGCTGGTCAAACAAGTCATCAATACGTGGCAAATGGTACCTATTCTTGATAGTGACCCTATTCAATTGTCGATAGTCAATGCAGAGCCTAAGCGTCCTGTCCTTCTTCTTGGCAAATAGTACCGGAGCACCCCAAGGTGAAGTACTCGGCCTAATAAAGCCTCTGTCCAATAACTCTTGTAACTGGACTTTAAGTTCTTGCAACTCCGCTGGTGCCATCCTATGCGGTGCCATAGAAATAGGGGATACACCGGGCTGTAACTCTATAGTGAAATTTACCTCCCGATGCGGTGGTAACCCTGGTAACTCATCCGGGAAGACATCCGCATAGTCACACACGACTCGAGGCAGACCTAATTCCTGTCTCTCCTCGTCCTCCAGTGTAAGGCTAGCAAGTCAACCTATCAATTGCCCGTGCCATCGGGAGTCATATACGGCATGGGGTAAGGCATTGTGTTTCTCCCCCTGAAACTTGAAACAAATCCCGTCTAAAGTGTAAGCTGTAACCCTCTTACGCTCGCAATCAATGACGACTTTATGTGCCGCCAACCAATCCATCCCGAGTATGACATCGAACTCCGTCATCTCGATAACCCTAAGGTCAACAGTAAGTTGGGTTCCTTCGATCTCCAACTCACAACCCCGACATATCTTGTCAATACAAACTCTGTCTCCTAGGGGTGAACTCACATACATGGGCTCATCCAGAGTCTCGGCCTCTATACCCAAGTCTCGTAGGCATGATGTAGCAATAAAAGAATGTGATGCACCAGAATCAAATAATATTTTTGTCCATAATCTAGAGAGAAGAAATGTACCTTCAATTACTGACTGATCTGCCGGTAAAGTCTGTGGTGTGATGGCGAAGACTCGCCCCTGGGTCCCTGAAGTCTCGGCCTGAAAGCCCTGTCCCCGGCCTCGGCCCATGCCCTGGCCTGACTGCGGAGTCCCCACTCATGAAGTGGTAGGGGTCTGTGTCGTACCCTGAAATTGCAACTGATTTCCCTGTCCCCTGGTGGGGTAGGGAGGAATGAAGTAGGTCTGTGGATGCCCCACTGATGATTGGGACTGAGATGCCCCGTAGCTCTGTGATCCTTGCCTCTGAGGACATTCTCTCTTCAAGTGTCCTGGCTGGNGGGGTAGGGAGGAATGAAGTAGGTCTGTGGATGCCCCACTGATGATTGGGACTGAGATGCCCCGTAGCTCTGTGATCCTTACCTCTGAGGACACTCTCTCTTCAAGTGGCCTGGCTGGTGGCAATAGTAGCATATCCGTGGGCCTCCATGTTGTGTACCCCTGGAATTCTTCCCGCGTTGGGAAGATTGACCATGGCCTTGGCCTTGACCCTGTCCCTGTGATCCCTGTGGGTTAGAAATCCTCTGTCTTTTCCCCGAGCTAGTAGTGGAGGACTGTCCCTCCTTCTTCCTGTCCTTTGATCCAGCCTCCCGAATCCTCTTGGCATCTTCCACCTCTCTCTCTATAGCCATGACTGTGTCGACCATCTCATCAAAGTCGTGCAACCTGTGGCCAACAATCTTCCCGCGGATGGATAGCTTTAGGCCATTTTCAAACCTCCGCACCTTGGCCAAATCAGTGGCCACGTAGTCATCCGCAAAACGTGCCAATTCTGTGAACTTGGCCACGTACTGCATAACCGTCATCGCTCCTTGCTTCAAGTTTAGAAATTCATGGGCTTTGACTTCCCGAACAGCTGGTGGGAAATATTTCTTCATGAAGAGTTCTTGAAACTCTCCCCATGTCATCCTTCCGATGTCTATCGGCTTTGCCCATGTCCACCATTGATGGGCGTCTCCCTCAAACTGGAAAGTGGCCAATCGTATCTTCGTGGCATCAGATACAATCTCCATAGCTTCCAAAATTTTGTCCACCTGTTGGAACCAATTATCAGCTACCATCGGATCCCCTCCTCCTACAAAAGTTGGTGGGTTGTGGGACCTAAACTTCTGCAGGTTGTTCGAGCCTCCTTGGCCCACATTAGAACTGGCTTGCAAAAAGGTGGCGGTCATCGCGCCCATAGCCTCCATAAAGGCTTGTTGATCGAAAGCCGGTGGTGGTGGTTGGTTGTTTCGTCCACCCCGACGTCCCCTTCCTCTTGTTGCCATCTACACACACATAAGATAGCAATAGACCACTAACTTAGTATCTCAAGGTTAGGGATCAAAGTTAAAACAGTAGAATATATACCTATCGGTAAATGTGCAAACAATAGGCTTACACATCCTTTTCCTTCCCAACTCATGGTTTCTAACCATAGTACCTCATTCCTATATACATTTAATCATGCATATAATCTCATAACACATAGCATGAAAGATTTAATACATTTAACATGCAATACAAACTGGAAGCAATGACTTAAACCCATGCCCTGTAAGCCCTAGGTAAATCGTGAACCTAGGCTCTGATACCAAACTGTGACACCCCAAAGTCCGGGTGTCTGTAATTATCCGATTGGTATTATCCATCGACCTGTAATACTGGTGGATATCGTGTAATTTGATACCACACCGTTATGTCCCATTTCTCGGGATCCATAACTTAACAAAATTTGGACAGAGTCTCCTTTGTACAAGGAGCTCTACTCAAAACGCAACCTGTACAACATTGACCACACCGGGTCTATCTATCCATTCACAATTATATAGTCTCGAATACTACCATAATCATTATCAGTACATACATTTATTCGTAAAAGAATAAATGTCCCAAAAGAGTCCCATATACATGCCTTTGGAATATAAACAAATGTTTGTTACAATAATTATACAAGGCCAAAAGTAAGTATAAACAAGGGACTACAATGTCAAAATAAAAGCCACAGACCGGCTCTATCGTCAAAGCGGGCCCATGGCCTCGCCTTCGGTGGAAGCCTGTGCGATACCTGAAAAATGTTCCCATAAAGGGTGAGCTAACGCTCAATAGGGTAACTCCTATAGAGAATACCTCTCAACCTAAATGAATATGGAATGTCACATGCAACAATCATTTGATACATTCATTTAAATATGTCTATTATGATTGAATGTTATAGATCATGTCATGCCATGAGATGAGACTCACGCAAGCAATACCAATCCCGAGCCCCATCCTGAGTTCCCATAACACATGCAATGTCATGTGTATGTATCCGAGCATTCCAAGCCCCCATCATTGGTGTTATGTACACTCAATGCTAATTAATTCATTTTCTTGTGTCTTTGTGGGGAGATGATTTATGGTATTACACCAATGGGACACCAACCATCAACGGATCTTCAGGACATCCCACCTGCGGCTCCGTTTCCGCCGTTACACTTTTTTGGAATTTCACCGCCGGAAAGTGTATAAACCAAGTAAGCGGGTCTTGCACCCGAGGGAGAATCTAGCCCTTCGTGCTGTCCCCAACACATTTATCCATTTAATTTCTCGTGCGACTCAACCGAACCTTGGTGCGACTTTTCCGAGTCCACGTTCAACCACCTACGTGGTGATTGATTTCATACCATGCATACACTCTCACCCATGTCAATGCCCATGAATGTAGTGCAACCCATGCATAATGAAATACAATGTAATGACATTTTAACACGATCTCAAGCATGTTATGTAAGATAATCAACTCAACTAACATACTTGTATTCACCTAGGCATTTAATCAAACACCTAAAGAGCACATCAATTTACACAACTAGCATGCTATGACTTGCAACATGATAACATGTTTAACATAAGCACAAAGTCCACCAAAATAATCATATGTTAAATAATCATTTAACATATATATATTATTTCACAATCATATAACAAGTTAATAATTTTATTAAACTTGATCTTCCATTAAAATATAAAGTAATGCTAACATACAATTAACATGCTTTAAACTACTAACATTAACTTATACCAAGTTAATCACAATAGAATTTTATTAATCACAAGATTAATTATAAATTCTATATTTGACCCACTAGTCACACTAGTCAAGACCTAACATGTGATATACACTCATAATCTACTCATTCCATATGTCATATTTTAAGTTGAAATTAAATCTAAATAGGGGAAACCCTACCTCTCGTAGCGTGAGACCACTTACTAGAACGCCAAGGAAGTCCAAATTTAGTTTCCTAAGTTTTAGGACTAGATTATCGGCTTTGATATTCCTTCGAAGAAAAATACGATATTTGGTGTGGTTGCGTAGCTCTCGCTGAGTAGAGCAACTTTAGTTCTTGGCCCGAAGCGATTAAACGGTTAAATTTTCCTAGATCTGAGAAGGAAGAAAAGAGAAAAAAAAATAAAAACTCATTTTTTTTTCTCACTCTCTCTATCTCGCCGGCTGTAGAAGACATAAAAAGTGGAAGACAAAGTCTTCCACTTATATATATATCTTATTATTATTTTTTTTTGAAATTTACGTTTTTGACNTTGGTAATTGATTTCATACTATGCATACACTCTCACCCATGTCAATGCCCATAAATGTAGTGCAACTCATGCATAATGAAATACAATGTCTATTACATAATGAATACAATATAATGACATTTTAACACGATCTCAAGCATGTTATGTAAGATAATCAACTCAACTAACATACTTGTATTCACCTAGGCATTTAATCAAACACCTAAAGAGCACATCAATTTACACAACTAGCATGCTATGACTTGCAACATGATAACATGTTTAACATAAGCACAA